>OZ024824.1:5637680-5936176 GCA_964016985.1 Anodontia alba
AAAAGGACTTATCAGACTGTGCTGGTGTGCAGGTTTTTTGCGGGGTACTAAATTTGTCTTGTGGAAATTGATGCACACAGGCTCAGTTGATTTTTACAATTTAATTTTGAGACACAACTGTTGTTTCCATGTTACGCACTACTATAGGACCTATTATTTATGGAAACGTATCATTTACCATGCAGGTATCTTTGATCTGGTTACAGTGTTTCAGTTAGCATTTTAAAGCATATAACGTCCAATAACGTCAACGTCGTTTTGGCGCTTTTAACATCACTTCCTGCTGACGTCAACGTCTTTGGCGCTTTAACATCGTTTCCTTTTCATGTTGTTATTATGTATACTGTCTGAAGAAGGAATATATCCGAAACATGTTACAGTAATACTGCTGTGTTGATTTTGATTTTACTTCACCTATTTTAATTATTTAATAAGACTTATGACATATAAAGCAGTAATTAAGCTGGCCTCAGTGGCTCATTTGGATGCTGTCCATCAGGTGATCAGGAGGTTGCGGGTTCAATCCCAAACAGGTCAGGCAACAGTCTTTCGTTAAGATTGATCATGAAATATTTTCTGTCATTCTCTCCATTCTGCTGATTCAAGAAGGGCAGCTGGAGTATCTGATGAAGGAATGTGACCAAGTATTAGTTAACCACTTGGAGGATGGAGCCTACTCAGGAAAAAAGTGACCAGGGCCCATTTGTTCAAAGCTAAAGTCATCGTTAGTTAATGATTCGTTAAAATTTACATTGGGTGATATGCAAATATGCTGAAATTTTTTGCTTAAAAAATGTGAGTAGCTTTTGCAGTGCAAAAAATATCAGAATATCATATATTGAATCCGCTAAAAAAGTTAACGAAATGACTCTTAACGAGCTCGTTAAGCTAACAACGCTTTGAACAACTGAGCCCAGCTTGATTTGACTAAGTTGTTTAACCCTTAACCAACCAAAAAGCCTTAATTAAAAATGCAAAAAGTAAACTAATTATGTTTGCAACATTTTACCACTTATATATGAAAATAGATTCTTCTCTGAACATGTATTGATTTTGCTGGAAAACTGTCCTGTTTGCTGTCAGACAGAAGATTTTATTTGATATTTTGACGTCTTATAAACTCATTATGGTAATAACCCTAAGTATTGATACAGACAGGTCTGTGCAAACCGTGTAGACCCAGATCAGATAGCACAGAATGTGGCATCTGATCAGGGTTTATACTGTTTACCACTCATCCAGCAATATTTTTGTCGCACGTGCTGGCATAGTGCGACACAGGCATCAGGTTATCCATCCGACTGTGCATACGTCCTCATTGACCCTTGCAATCTCTTCAACTATAATTGCTAGAAACTTCAAACCTTGCATACTGTTTCTCCTTGACATCTTCATTCAGCACGCACCTAAAATAGTGACCTTGACCTATATTATATGGTTTCACGTTGGTTGCCTATGTGTCCTCCTGTCTGTTGTATGTCCTGCCTGTCATATGTCGGTCCGTCTGTCATATGTCATTCCATATTTTCGTTTCAGGATGATAACTTGAGTAAATGTCAGTTGCTTTTTACCAAACTTGATGGTATGTGCATTGATATTGTAGAATCTGGTTTGGGAATGCTAATGGACAGAGTTCATCAATTTTTGACAGAGATATATGCCTGCCATACGATAGTGGTGTGGTATTATTTTTTTTTTTTTTTTTTTTATTCAAACATCAACAGATAGTAAAAGGGACTTGTTAAAAAATTTAGGTAAGGAGAGTTTTGATGTCCAAATATGGTACTTTGCATTTACAGGTTTCCAGCTCACAGGATAAACAACGTAAACCAACTGTAGCTGATCTTGAGAGAGCAAGGAAATCTCTAGATGCATACCAGCAGAAAATGAAGGAGCAAGAAACTACCATTCAACATCTTGCGAACCAGAAGAAAGCTCTGGAGAGCCAGAAGAAGCAGTTACTACAGATGGCTGAAAGTGTTAGATTGAGTAGCAGTCAGAATAATGTAAGTACAAAAAGGGAGGAGGCAAAAGGATTTGGGCTTAATAACTATTTTCACTTTATGATGAGGTAATTATTGTAAATGTCCTAAAATTTTGAACACTTTGTTCTGTACTTTTTGGCCCAAGTTTTGCTTTTTTATGCAGTTGTTCCCTAAAATACCTAGCAGAATTGCAAGCAGGGTAGACCCTGAACAAAGTAGCAGTCTGATCTGGGTTTACATAGGGTCTAAGTATATGCCATTTTGTCAGACACTTTGTTGTACGAAATATTAGGACATTTACCATATTCTAAAAGTTTGAACAGAAGAGAAAAATAATGAGGTCAAAATTTATTCGCTCTCATCACCATTTCAATTTTGCAAAATAAACAATTTTGCAAAGAGAGGCAAAATTACTTTCTTCCTCAAGGAATGGAAGTGGGAAAGGAATTTTGGGTTTAAATGATTAAAGTAAATATTCTAAAAATTCAAACAGAAAAAAATAACAATGCCTAAATTTATACCGGAGATCTAAGGGAAGCAATCAATTTTGCAAGAGGAGGCACTTTATTTAGTTACTTCATTTAGGTAATCAAGGTTTTCTTTGTGAAGTAAGAATTTAACTGTTTGGATTTTAGAACTTATTTCATATGTTAGAAATAGCCAGGAAAAGGCTCTGGAGAGCCAGGAAAAGCAGTTACTATTGTCCTGCTGAATAAATTAATATGACATGCCCTTTTCAAATTTTCAGCCAATCAGATTACTTGATCCAGATTGTTGATATAAATTCAAATACTGATTGGCAAACAGTGTAGATCCAGATCAGTTGGCTTCTGAGAAGCCAACTGATCTGGATCTACACAGTTTGCAAAGGCATGGTATATCCGGGTTCAGCAGGACAAGGGTTAAAATGTTTGAGTGCAGTCAGAATTTGCCTGCATGAACTGGCAAAAATCCTGTGCAATTTCATGAACTCTATAAAAAAAAAAAAAGAGTCCTCAGGACATTATTATGTGAACAGTGAAAGCCACTGTAAACCTGCATCCACCTGATACCTGTCTATCCTACTGTGTTGCCCAGGCTGATTCAAATAATTGTAAGAGAATATATGTCCTGTACTAAAAGTAACTCACCTAGACCTGTACATTGACCTCAGACCTACATGAACTCTTAGTAGTTTGGGTAAAATTTACAGCAGATGGCATTTTGATATATTTTCATTTTTCTTCTCAGAAAACAGGCTTTGATATTTCATGCAAATTGCATGAAATATGAAATACTGTTTTCTGGGAAAAATAAGAAAATAAAAATCAGTTTGTTGTCTGCTGAATTAGCCAAGAGAGTGGTAATTGTGAAAGAAAAACTGCCTGGGTATTATTTCTATCACATAATAAACGTTCCTGGCTAAGAGGACCTGTTAAGGAGGAGTATTTGATGATAATTCTGGGATATTTTTTTATTTTCTTATTTTTCAATAAAAACATGTTGTGTGTACTCATTAGAAGTGCCTGAGAAAGGCCCTTCTAATGAGTACCCACAATGTATGTTTATATGGAGAACTGGAGTGGAGAAAATTATTCCTGAATTACCACCAAATACTTCTCGTTAACAAGTTCTCTGTGGCATTAGTTTCCAGAAATGATATTTTATCTTTATAGATAAACTGGTTAGGATTCCATTACTATAATGCTCTTCATGTATGTAAATATAAATATTCTGTTTGTCAATACTTCAGCAGTATTGAGTTTCTGTTTACAGTTTGTGTTTGTCATTGTTTTTGTGTTTTGATGCAGTGTTAACCCTTCTCTTGCTGAACACGACATACCCTGTCTTAGCAAACAGTGTAGATCCAGATCAGTTGAAGAAGCCAACTATTCTGGATCTGCACTATTTCTCATTAAATAAGTGAATTTCTATCAAAAACTCAGATCAAGTAATCTGATTGGCTGGAAATTAGAAGTGGGAGTGGCATCTTTATTTATTCAGCAGGACAAGGGTTAAATGTTATAGCCTTTTAAAAGTACAGGTACTTGTTATGATTATTAATTTTTTTTTGTAATATGGTTCAAAAGTGAAAAGTTATACTTCTCAGTTTTGAAAAAGGTGATAGGGCATTTTAACTTTGTAATACATTAACCTATAGGTAATGTGCTATTCTATTCTGTTTTTCACCCCCTCCCAGAAAAACGACCTTTCAGTCGTGATAAAGTCTTAATTCAGAAGGTCCCTTTAAACAGTTACCTGTATGACGTAGTTCCTCTCGCTCAAATGATCACGTGTGAGTTTCTTTTCTGTGGACTGTGAATTGTTCAAGGATTATTTACTGTGAAAGAAATTAGGATTTATTTCTTTTCTACACGGTTAAATTTTTCCATCCTTGCTTTTCAATAGTTCTATATTCACTCCTTCTACTAAACATGTTATTATTTTCAAATTATCGATTTAAGATTTCTTGCTTTATTAATGTTTATTTTCTGTGTCTTTGTTTCCGTGTCATTCGATGCATTTCGCCGCGGCAACTGTGGTCATTTGAAAGCAAAATGGGATAATCACCCTTCTTGTTTATCTTGTACTACTTGCACACATATTTCTCCTTGTTCTGTTTGCAGTTCTTGGACTGATAAAGTGTGGATCCTCGCCGAGAAGAGACGTCTATATGCCTCTAGAAAGTCAGTCATGACACAGAGATGAAAGCAGAAGAAATCTAAGAAGATACTCAAGTCCCAGTCAGACTTGTCAGCGGGACTTTTGATGCAAGCACCGCCCCTCAAAGCTATACTGCTTGGGCAGGACCCATCAAGGTGGCAGCCCGGGGGACTTAGAGTCCGACCGGGCATTAAGTCCACCATTCACCAGTCAACCCGTCATCCAGTCACCGGTCAACAAATCACCAGTCAACCAGTCACCGGGCAATTTTTCACCGGTCATCCAGTCACTGGTCATCCAGTTGTCGGTCAGCCAGTCACCGGTCATCCAGTCACCAGTCAACCAGTCACCAGTCAACCAGGCACCAGTCAACCAGGCTCCAGTCAACCAGGCATTAGTTACCAGTCATTCGCATATGACTTGCAAACTCAGTTTGTTCCTGGTTATTTACCAGGCAGTGTGCCTGTACAAAATTATGCTCCTTCTATAAGCAGCCATGTATCAAACGGTAGTGGCCGTAGACTATCAAATGTACACACTCCTGGATATGAACACTCTGAAAGCCCAGCGTTCCCAAATCCAGCTACTTCATCCAAACAGTTCATACCACTCAAACCCGATTTCTCGCAGATCTCGGATCCGAGTGTGATGATTGACCTGCCTGATTCCACTGATATATCTCAGACTAGACCTTCATGGAAGGAAAAGTCAACAAGAGATCACAAATCAAAAAAGAGAAGAAGACATCGATCGTCTTCTTCTTCTACTTCCACTTCTAGATCAGACTCTTTGAGTTCTTCGAGACGAAAGAAGAAATCAAAGAGGTCTAAACACTCTCACAGAGAAGAAGAGGTCGATGACGCCTTCTTCTTCATCAAATTCTTCCCAATTTCAACTTGACATTGGTAGATATACATGGGCTCATAAATCTCCCCAGGTTGTTCAAACGCCAACTCCCATACAACCTGAGGAGCCTACCAGTCTATACTCAACCAATTAGTTTTGATCAATTTCAACCAAATCCGCCTCAGCTGAATAAAGAGTCCGATTCGGAGACTGAATCTGAAGTCTGGTCTTTTGACCGCGCTATAAATGAGGTCTTCGGCTTCTCCCTCCTGAGTTATGTCCAAAAACTCAGCAGGGTCAAGCACCATCAAAGCCTCTTTCTGGGATTGAACACCTAATGGAGTCAAGTTCGACTCCATTACTTGTTCTTCCCCAGTCCAAGTTGGTTGAAAATACTACAAAGTACATTCAGAACAGACTAGATTCGGATAATTGTTCTAGAGACTGAATATGCCCGCAAAGCTTGGTTTCGGCTCTTGCTCCGACAAAATTCTACAAGAACCAAAACCAATATTTGCCCACTGACAATATTCCTCAGTTGGAAGCTGATGCGTCTCTCCTAGACATTTCCATTAAAGGAAGAGCTTCCATTCTGCTGAAGAATCTGGAAGCATGGGAAAGGAAGGCAAGAAAATTAGTGTCGTAAATTCCCATGCTGATCTATTTTCTTCAGCTGCCTTCCTTTGTTTGCAACAGGAATCGATGTCGGTTGCGGCCCTTTCCAGACTCCTGGAGGCAGTAGCCAAATCGATTAAACATGCTACCGCCATGTATACTCTTTTAACAACTGAAATATTCCAAGCTAGGAGAGACGCAGCCCTAGCTTCATCAAAACTGCTTCTCGACAATTCCACATATTGGTTAAGGAACGCTCCTATTAACTCGAAAACTTTATTCAACGGCAGGATAAAAGAAATAGCCAAATCAAACTTTGAAGCTCAACAGCAAAGGTTTTTAGCTTCTACTTCCATTCAATCACAATCTCATTCTTTCAAGCCTCCTACTCAGAGTAGAGCTTTCAAGGTACCTAAATACCCTGCCAAACAAACAACATCCAGACCTAAACCTACGCAATCGTATAGGTCCGAAATCAACCTCAGAGTTCATCTTCTCAAACTAAAAAGAATAATACCAAGAGGACCGGGAACTTCTGTCAGTTCCCCTCCTCTAAACCTGCCTCTTCCTCCACAAGATTATGAAGGCCCGCCCTTTCCACTGCCTGCTCTTCTGCTTTCGGACATTCCAGTGGGAGGACGATTGGCCCATTTTGTGGAAAAATGGGAGGAAATTACAGACAACAAATGGGTCCTCTCTATCGTACGACACGGATTCAGGATACCATTCAGCAAAATTCCTCCTTTGTTATCTGTTCCGATCAGAATGAGTCAATCTTCCTCCCCATTTCTCGCAGAAGAGATCGAAAACCTTTTCAACAAACGGGCAGTGGAAAGGGTACAGAATACGGGAACTCCAGACTTTTATTCCCGGATCTTCCTTGTCCCAAAAAAGAACGGAAAGTTACGTTTGATCATAGACCTTCGTTTTTTGAACCGATACATAAAGAAACAGTCTTTCAAAATGGAGACAGTCAAGTCGGTAAGACAAGCGATGAGACTAAATGACTGGGCTGTCTCCATAGACTCAACAGATGCATACCTACACGTTCCGATACATCATCAGTCCCGGAAGTATCTTCATTTCGTTCACGAAGATCAAGTCTGTCACTTCACGGCCTTACCGTTCGGAATGTCCCTAAGTCCATTGATATTTTCAAAACTGATGGACGTTATAGCAGCGTTTCTGCGACAATGTACCATATCAGTCTTCCCATACCTAGACGATTGGCTAATCAAAAATCTGATTCACAACTGCTTGATTACTCAGACAAGATTTTGCATTCAAACTATTCAAAGTCTAGGTTTTCTGCCAAATCTCAAGAAATCTGATCTCTTTCCAGCTCAGAAATTCACCTTTATAGGCATGGAATTTCTGACGCAACAAAATTTAGTCAGGGTTCCAACGGATCGTGTACAGAACCTATTTCAGACAGTCAAGAAAATTCTGTCATCCAAACATATATCGGCATGAACTTTCCTTTCTCTTTTGGGAAAACTCAGTGCTGCAGCAGACTTTGTTCTCCTAGGCAGACTGCACTTACTTCCTCTTCAGATGTGCCTTTTGTCTGTCTGGAAACATATTCTTCCTCTCGATCATCCAGTCTTGATAAACGGTATGATTCGATCTCACTTACAATGGTGGATAAACCCTATTCGATTCGAGACAGGGACTTCTATTCATCCTCCAGATCCCAAATTTTTCCTTTACATGGATGCCAGTCATTTCAGATGGGGAGCTCGCCGACAACACTATCCTTTCATGGTCGTTGGACAGAAAACCAATCCCAGCTCCATATCAATATGTTAGAAATGATGGCCATACGATTAGCACTGAAACAAGCGAAAACATTTATTCACCATTCTTGCATCGTGATATCCACAGACAATACAACAGTGGTCTCATATATCAACAAACAGGGTGGCACTTATTCCCCCAGTCTTTGCGTAGAAGTTTGGAAAATTCTCAATTGGTGCCTGGAACAAGACATAGTTATCAGAGTTCATCACATTCCAGGCAAATTCAACATTCTTGCAGACTGCCTATCAAGACTAGACAAACCTATCAAGACAGAATGGGCTCTGGATCAAACAGTTGCGAATTCAGTATTCCAGATGCTCAATTTCCCAAATGTGGATCTGTTTGCGACACGAATCAACCATAGACTCCCATTATATGTCTCTCCAGTACAAGACTACAAAGCACTAGCGATAGATGCCCTGTCCATGGACTGGAATCATCTTCATGCATATGCTTTTCCTCCTTTTATTCTGGTACCTGCTGTTCTAGGGAAAATCTGACAACATCAGTGCAGAATAGTTCTCATAGCTCCGTTCTGGCCACAACAATAGTGGTTCTCAGAACTTACTTGTGTCAGCCCCGATTCGTCTGCCTCTAATTCCAAGACTCCTAACTCAATCCAAAGGAAGATTTGTCCATCAAAACCTCCCACTTCTCGACTTTCACGCTTGGGAGTTATCAAACAATCAATCAGAGATAAAAAAATTTCGCAAACCGTTGCAGATTTTGTCTCCAGATCAAGAAGAACATCTACACAAAAAGGTCTACGTTGCGAAATGGACCATCTTCTCTAATTGGTGTCATACAAAAAAGGTTAATCCGATCTTGGCCCCTATTACAGTTATAGCTGATTTCTTAGTCTTTTTTTTCTTGGAAAAGAAATGCCAAATCAGCACTATTAAAGGTTATAGATCTATGATCTCTAACACTCTTAAATTCAAAACTGGTAACAGAATCGGATCTAATCCAGTCTTATCTGAACTAATCAGATCTTTCGAACTGCAACGACCAGTACAAAGATCTCTTACACCTAAATGAGACTTATCGTGGGTTTTAGTCTGTCTACAAAAACCACCCTTTGAACCTCTTGACAAGGCTTCTAAATTCCACATTACTATTTTCTTAGCTCTTGCTACTGCTAAAAGGTGTAGTGAAATACATGCTCTGTTTATGGATTCACAACATTTAAGATTTAATCAAACTGACGGTTCAGTTTCCTTGATGCTTAAACCTGGCTTTGTAGCTAAAAACCAGCTTCCTTCTGTTAAACCAGATCCTATTGTTGTTCCTAGTCTTGCTCAAATATGTAAAAGGGAACATATAGACAGACTCCTTTGTCCCGTTAGGTCTCTGAAGTTCTATCTTAAAATGACTAGCTCTTATCGCCAGAACAGAACTAGACTTTTTCTTCCCATTAAAGGCAATAAAGAAATTTCTAAAGATATTATCTCGAAATGGATATCTTACACTATTAAACTTGCCTACAGGAAACTCACTAAACGAGACATTTCTTTCCTTAAAATCAAAGCACATGAAGTCAGAGCTCTTTCTTCTTCCTGGGCTTTCTTTGACAAAGTTCCTCTCCATGATATCCTTCATGCAGCGGTTTGGAACAGGTCATCAACTTTTGCAAGATTCTACCTCAGGGACATGTCTCAACAAGCAGAAAATCTACAAAGTTTGGGACCCATTGTGGTGGCCCAAAAAGTGGTGGGGGGCCAACAGCACTCAGCGCTTACTATTGCTTTATGCATTAATTAAGTGCTTTATTTTATACATCTAAGTTTGGGTTTCCTAAGTCTTAATTCAGAAGTTGGGACCTATTTATTAGGAGAAATCCGCCCTCCTATTCTGCAAATTCTGCAAATTCTAGCACATTATCTATAGGTTAATGTATTACGAAGTTTTTTAAAAGTAAAACGTATTTTAACGTATAGATAAGTATTTATCATCCCACCTCGCTACCCTCGCTCTTTTCTCCTAATTGTGTATTGTTTTACACATAAAAGAAACTGACACGTGATCATTTGAGCGAGAGGAACTACGTCATACAGGTAACTATTTAAAGGGACCTTCTGAATTAAGACTTTATCACGACTGAAAGGTCATTTTTCTGTGGAGGGGGTGAAAAACAGAATAGAATAGCACATTATCTATAGGTTAAGTATTACTCCTTAAAATACGTTTTACTTTTAAAAAAACTTCATGTTTTTTCTTTTTTGTTTGTCCTTTAATTGATTTGTTATTCCGTTCATTACACTGTACTTTCTGTACAAGATATCTCAGAATGTATTTGAGGTAGAACTTTGATACTTGGCAGACTGTTGTCAGTTTGTGAATTCAACAAGAGTATGTGTGTGTGTGTGTGTATGTGTGTGTGTGTGTGTGTGTGTGTGTGTGTGTGTGTGTGTGTGTTGGGGGAGGGGGGGGGGGGAAGTGGGGTTAAAGCAAACAGTTTTATAAGTGAGTTGAATTGTTTAGATATAATCTCTTTTTTTTTACGGTTTTACTTTGTACATCTCTGAAGATACGTACCGTAATATACCTAAGTATTGGGACACCCAAAGTATTGGGACACCCGTACAATTCGTAAAAATAATTATTTTTCGTCACCCTAAGAATTGGGACATATCAAAAATCGCTAAAATTTTCAGTAATTTTTTGTACCATATGAATTGGGACAGTGCATTTAGGTGAAAAAAATGATCTATTTAACAGGGTAAAACTGTTTTCTCGGTTTGTGTTTTGTTTTGTTTACAAGCGATGTCACGCAATATTTTACGTCTAAGCATACCGTATTAATCCGCCTATAAGACGATTCGTTTATAAGACGGGGGCTGTTTTTGGTCCTTCCCAGGCAGGATTTTGCTTTTACTTAATTATAAGACAGGTTAAAAAAAGTCGCCTGTCGGAGATATTCCCTGCCACTCAGAAATTCCTAAAGTACAATTAAAAAAACTTCCAACACCACTTACAAGCATGCATACCGTATTTAACTGTGTATAACACGCACCTTATTTACCCAGAAAACGTTTACAAAAATCCGATGTGTATTATTTATAGGAACACCAAAATCGGGACAGAAATCACCAAGATAATCGGTCGCGAAAACTCATGACATTCACGGTCGCCCGGTAAAAATGCGAAATAGAATGATTGCTATGAGATATTCATGATTTTTTTATACCTATCTCGCCCATACCATGGTTCTGTCAGCTCAAAACAAGCAACTCCATCTGATTTGCAGTAATTTGATATCCTTTTCATGTCCATGCTCTTTTTGTTTACGTTTTTTTATTTTGCTGATCATGTGATCTCTTCAAAGGGAAACTACTCAAACAGGCATATGCATATGAATCTGTATTGATTACCGGACTTTGACAAGTCTCACACCGTAACTTGAATAAATCAGCCTGCACAACTGATTTATTGTAGTTCAAAATAGGAAATAAATTTGGTAGAACATAAATATTGGCACTAACGATCATACATTGAAAAAATAGAAAAGTATTTAAGTTTATGCAATTATTAAAATTATTGATAATAAACAAAACCAACTGGGCTTTTGAGGTAGGTAGATCGGTCATTTGCATTTTATCTTTTATTTTCTTACCATATGTTTATCTTTTTTTTTTTTTTTTTTTTTTAACTTTTCTTCCAACTTACCAAAAAAATTGTTTGAAATAAACAATGTTTATGATAAAGAAAAAAAAAACTACCAGCATACATCTGTGCACTTAATTGGTTAATTGGCAGTCAGAATGACAACTAGTCGACTTTAGTTGTTGTTTGCATTGCCCTGAGGCACTGAGTTGATAATTTCACGTCTCAGTTAAGAAAGTGACACAAAGTGACACAAAGAAGGTGTTAATTATGAGAACACAAAAGAAATAACTACATTTTTATTGTCATAGCGTCTGCAGTGGGGAAGCAAAGAACTGCCTACACTACATCAAGTTGCCTGAGGCCCATGGTAACAGAGCTGCACAATGAAAATTCAGTTAGCATTATCGTAAATTTGGCCTGTTTCTACTCTAAACCTTCCGAATTCGGCCATTTTCAACTCAATCCTAGTGAAATCTGACACACTTAGTATCTGGTGACATAGTAAATAATGCACGGATAAATTCTTTGTGTTTTACATAGGAACATCTTTTTTTTTATTTCAAAACTATTTAGCAAATATTCAGTGCGTGTTATACATGGGTGCGAGTAATACACAGAAAAATTTGGTACTTCACCTAAAAAATTACCTTGCTGCTATTTCTATCAAGGGACGAAGGTAAACATTATATCCTTCTACCGGTTTCGAAGATCGGCATTTTCCGTGACCACGTGGCACCACCGGACTTTGCCGAAAATACCGATATGGCCAAAGACCTCGATTATAAGACGGGTCTGGATTTTTGGGGGCTTTTTTTTGGGAAAAATCCCCATCTTATAGGCGGATTAATACGGTACAACAGTGGGGTTCCTACGGCAGGCTGGTTAGAAAGTAGAAAATGAGTAAAACCTTTCTTTGAGAATAATTAATATGAAATTTATTCAAGAAATCTGCAAAAACAAAAACGCACATGCGTTTGCATCAGTCTGGATGCGTCGCCATTTTGTGGTTGTCACGTGACACATCACGTTTTAATTTGCAACTCGAGTGCATCAATAAAGTTCTACCAAAAAAAAAAAAAAAAAAACACAAAAAAAAAACTATGAATAAATACCGGTAATAATAATAAAAAGAAATTCGACAGAATTGTTTACCGATAACGATTTAATGCAAAACAGCGTTGGGGGAACACTAAAACACTGTTGAGATGAACCCCAAAACATCGTTGAGACGAACCCCAATAATAACGTCATCAGAACAGGTAGATTGTTCCTCGCATTTGCGGTATCGGTTATGCGCAGTTAACCAACAAAGCGGGGAAGCAGTATATGATTATTTTTTTTCACTTGGACGCTTTCAACACATGATAGATAAACGAGGGGATTTTAAATCAAAACAATAAGTGCTAATCTGTTTATTCAATATTAACAATAGATTAGGTTAACGAGACAGTGGTCCGAAAATACACAAAACAATGAACACAAATATGACACATTTTCATCATTAATCGGTGCCATTTTCAACTACGAGACGTAAGTATTGGGACACCTAATAAAATAATTAATTTTCGTGTTTCTAAGTATTGGGACAGCCAGAAATTTAATTATTTTTTCCTGTCCCAATACTTACGTATATTACGGTAACCCTTAAACTGCCAATCACAACAATTGTCATCTGCTTTGTTATCTGCTTGTGATTTTAAAAAAATCATTTTTGCAAACAGTGTGGACCCATATCAGACTGCTCCTTTAGGAGCAGTCTGATCAGGGTCCACACTGTTTGCCTGTATGCAAAAATAGGTTTGAAAAGTTTGTAAGAATATTCAGCAGACGTAAAGAGTATCTGAGCAATTTCAGCAGATGAAGGAGGCAATTTGCATGAAATGTTGAACCTTATTTTCTGGGAAAAAGAATAAGAAAAGCTTTTCAGAATACTGTCTGCTGAAATATTTCTAAGGATGCTAAGTGTTAATAAAATGAGTGAACTGATGAAAATAGATCTAAGTCACATCATGATGATTGGATCCTTAGCTGATGCTTAAATTGAAGACACAGATGAGCCTGTACAGCCTGATCAGAACCATGCTGTTTTGCCATTGACGTTCAGAGAATTGAGACAAATATGAAAGTCCTTGATCAGATAGTATGGAAGCATGCATATGTACTGTAAAACTACTAGGACGTCTCTATATGTGATAAGACTCAGCTGCCGGCCTCGGTGGCTCAGTTGGATGCGCCGTCCGACTGGAGACCAGGAGGTTGCGGGTTCAACCCCCGCCGAGGTCGGCAACATTCTTTCGTAGAGATTGATCATGAAATATTTTCTACGGTCATTCTCTCCCTTCCGCTGATTCAAGAAGGACAGTTGTCAGTTTCTGGCGAAAGAGTGTGCACAATACTGGTTAACCGCATAGAGGACTAAGCCTGCCCAGTAAACGTGTGGTTAGGTAAACTGGCCGCGCTCGACATGACCCCATTGGGTTGACATTTGCATACATGCCATATCTCACACTGTGAGACAAAATCTCACAGAATTTTGGCTCTTCTGGACCCCGTTTCCCATAAGATTTTCAAATCTCACAGAATTTTCATACCATTTAGTAAGCTATTTTTTGAAGAACTAGAAATAAATCACACATAAGCATGGCTATCCCAAGCTTAATTCATTAAAATAATGGCTTTTAACTTACTTATGTAAGCTTTAAAGTGATTTTCATAAAAATCTCACAGAATTTCATCAAATCTCCCCTAAAAATTTGCAAAATCTCACAGATTTCTGTCAACAGCTAATGGCATGTATGCATTTGGTCATTTTTCAATATAATCTATACATTTTTGGGATCCATCTTTAAACCGTGTTATATCCAAAACCGTGTTATAAAGAGGTTGTAGTGTATATAGAAAAAAAAATGACCATAAATTATCTTTCTATATATCTTTCTATATATCTTCAGAGAACTTGTTAAGGAGAATTTGATTGATTGAGTTGATGTTTTACAGCCCAGTCAACCCATTAGGGTAATGCTGAGCTGGTCAGCTTCCCAAACTGCACTTTTCCTGGGCAACCTTAGTCTTCTAAGCGGTTAACCGGTATTTGCACATGCCTTCGCCAGAAACTGACAACTGCCCTTCTTGAATCAGTGGAATAGAGAGAATGACCATAGAAAATATTTCATGATCAGTCTCCATGAAGGAATGTTTCCGGACTTGATGGGGATCAAACCTGCGACCTCCTGATAACCAGTTGGATGCGCATGCAACTTGAGTTGCTGAGACCAGCTTGATAAGGAGGAGTTTTGATGATAATTTTGGGCTAATTTTCTTCAGTCCCCCATAAAGACATAGAACCTATGAGTGCTCACAACTGATGTTTTTATAGAGAAATAAGAAAAATTATCCCAGAATTATCACGAAATATGAGCCAGCCTTGGTGGCTCAGTTGGATACGCACCCTACTGGTGCTCAGGAGGTTGCTGGTTTGATTCCTGCTGGGTCCAACAACATTCTTTTGTGCAGATTGATCAAGAAATATTTTCTGTGGTTATTCTGTCCTTTCTGTTTATTGTCAGTTTCTGGCAAAAGAATATGCACAAATATTGGTTAACCGCTTATAGAGGACTAAGCATGCCCAGTAAAAGTGTGGTTAGGTACTGACTCACTGGCTGTGACCTTAATAGTGTTGACTGGGCTGTTATACTCCAAACTAACCATCACCAAATACACATGCTTAACATGTCCTCTGTAACTTACCGTATTTACCCTAAGTATTCAGACACCATGAAAACGTTGTAGGTACTCATTAGAAGTGCCTTGCTGAGATGCTTCTCTTGAGTACCCACAACAAATGATTTCATAGAGAAATAAGAAAATGTTAACCTGCTATTCACCCTTTTTTTTTATGCCCCCACCATTTTCAATGGCGGGGGGGAATATAGTATCACCGCTGTCCGTACGTACGTCGGTCCGTCCCGTCTGTCCCGTACGTAACACTTTTGGTTTCCATGCGATATCTTTTGAAAGGATTGGTGTATTGGATTGAAATTTTATACACAGGTATATAATCATAAAATACAGATCAAGATCGATTTAGAGTAAAATCCGCCAATTATTTTGGGAGTTATGGCCCTTTTCGACTTTGAAAAATAACTTTGAAAAATGGTTTCCGTGCAATATCTTTTGAAGGGGCTGGTGTATTGGACTGAAATTTTGTACACAGGTATATAATCATAAAATGTAGGTCAAGTTCGATTTAGGGTAAAATCCACCAATTAATTTTGGAGTTACGGCCCTTTATCAATGTTGAAAAATAGTTGAAAATGGTTTCCGTTTGATATCTTTTGAAAAGATTAGTGTATTGGATTCAAATTTTATACACAGGTATATAATCATAAAATGTAGGTCAAGTTCAATTTAGGGTAAAATCCACCAATTATTTTTGGAGTTAAGGCCCTTTATCAATGTTGAAAAATGGTTTCCGTTTGATATCTTTTGAAAAGATTAGTGTATTGGATTTAAATTTTATACACAAGTATATAATCATAAAATGTAGGCCAAGTACGATTCAGGGTAAAATCCACCAATTTTTTTTTGAGTTATGGCCCTTTTTCAACTTTGTAAAATGGTGTCCATTCGAAAACATTTTAAAAGATTAGTGAATTGGATTCATATTGTATACAGAAGCATATAATTATAAAATATAGGTCAGGTTTGGTTTAGGGTAAAATCCACCACTTATTTTTGGAGTTATGGCCCTTTATCAATGTTGAAAAATAGTTGAAAAATAGTTTCCGTTCAATGTCTTTTCATCTGGACCCCCCAGGTTTACCTTTCGGTTAACCTTTTTTCAAAGTTGTGTTACCGTTATTCTTCAGCCAATTGCTTTCATATTTAGTAGGGATAGAGAGGACGACCAGTAGGTGTGTCACGTGCAAGAGGGACAACTCTAGCTGACTCCGTTTTGGAATTACCTCCCATAGTTTTTAAATCTTTTGCGGCCCATAACTATAAAACCCTTTAAGGTATTTTCATGATATTTCACCATTAGGTAGAGGACATTGAGTAGGTGTGTTGCGTACAAGAAGGACAACTCTAACTGACTGTGTTCTTGAGTTATCTCCCATAGTTATAAAATCTTGTGCAGGCCATAACAATAACTCTTTGAGATATTTTCATGATACTTGATCAAGTTGTAGAGGACATTGAATAGGTGTGTCACATACAAGAACAACAACTCTAGCTGACTCCCTTTTGGGAGTTATCTCCCATATTTGTTAAATCTTGTGCGGCCCTTAACTCTAAAACCTTATAAGTTATTTTCATGATACTTCACCAATAGGTAGAGGACATTGAGCAGGGGTGTCGCATACAAGAATGACAACTCTAATTGACTGTGTTCTGGAGTTATCTCCCATAGTTATGAAATCTTGTGCAGGCAATAACTCAATAACCCTTTGAGATATTATCATGATACTTGATCCAGTAGTAGATGACATTGAGTAGGTGTGTCACATAACAAGAACAACAACTCTGACTCATTTCTGGAGTTATCTCCCATATTTGTTAAATCTTGTGCAGGCCATAACTCTTCAACCTTTTGAGATATTTTTATGATACTTCATCAAGTTGTAGAGGACATTGAGTTGGCATGTCATGTACACAAAAGACAAGTCTGACTCCATTTTTGAGTTATCTCCCATATTTTTTAAATTTGCTGATGGTCATAACTTCTCTGCCAGTTGAGATTTTTTGTTGATAATTAATTGGGATGCTTAGAACATTAAGAAGGAGAGTTGCATTTAAAAATTGTAACTATGGGTTACTCATTACTCTATTTATTTTCAATTATCTTCCCTGGTTGTAAAATCTTGTGCAGGCCATAACTCTTTAACCAGTTGAGACATTTTGATGATAGTATGTAGATATGCTTAGAACATAAACTAGGTGTGTCACAATATGTAAGGACAACTCTGACCTATGGAATGTTAGAGTTATCTCCCTTACTTACACTTCGGATGCAGATTTATCAGCAATGCATGCAGCAGGCTTTATTTTTCTCATTATTTTTGGATTCTTTGTTGAAAATCACTTACTAGCGAACACAAAATTGAGTTTCTCAGACTAATGGCTGAAGAGTTACAGGCCTTGCAGGCAAAGGGCCTTATATTTCTCATTATTTTTGGATTCTTTGTTGAAAATCACTTACTAGCGAACACAAAATCCAGTTTCTATGACTTACAGTTTGAGAGTTATAATCTTTGCAGGCAACAGGCCTTATTTTTCTCATTATTTTTGGATTCTTTGTTGAAAATCACATACTAGCAAACAAAAAATCCAGTTTCCATGACTTCGGTTTGAGAGTTATAATCATTGCAGGCAACGGGCCTTATTTTTCTCATTATTTTCAGTTTCTTTGTTGAAAAACACAAACTCCAGTTTCTACAACTTATGGTTTTAGAGTTCTGTGTCTGATTCACAGTTGTGGAGTTATCACCCACTGCAGGGTTAAACAAGTGTATCCCTTGATAAAATTACATCTCTGATGCCCTAGATTGAAAAAAGACTGCCATTTGTGGTGTGGTCAGAGGATTTGCCATCTCTTTTGATGGCTATTTTTTCAAGTTAACTCCCTCGAATGAATTTATAAGCCAAATTCTTGTGCACTTTATAACTTCTAAATGGTTTGAAATATTTTGATAATATTTGGTAGAGGCATAGGTAAGGGCAAGTAGGCATGCCCTGTATAAGAGAGACAATGCTGACTTTCTTTGTTAGGTACCTGAAGCCGAAAGCTTGTGCAGCCAAAATTGAATTTTGGACGTATTTTTCATAAATCTGTCCTTTAAAATAGCGATGTCATGGCCATGGGCATTGGGTCTTCCGAGGTTTACCTTTTCATTGAACGTTTGAAAAACCTGCCCATAATGCATTAGGCATTTTTCTTGTTTTAAAATAGTTTGATTTAGGGTAAAATCTGCCAATTATTGTGAGAGTTATGGCCCTTTTTCAACTTCATTTTTTTGCAAAATACCTGCGTGTGGGTGAGGATGGCCCTGGGCGGGGGCATCTATGTCATACTGACACATTTCTAGTTTTTTTGTTTTTTTTTACCTGCACCTTTTTTCAACCAAAAAATATTGAAATTTTCAGTATTTGTCCATGGTAACAAATATTGTTAGTACTTATCAGAAGTGCCACTTTCAGGCACTTTTGATAAACATCCACAATATTATAGGGTTATTGCACTGATATTATTGAATATTGTCCCGAGTTGGGATATCGAAAGATGCGAGCTTGTGAGCGTCCTTCGATTTCCCAACGCGGGACAATATTCACCAATATTAGTGTAATAACCATTTTTTTATATAGCTATAAATATTTATTTCGTTTCCCAGGGTTTCTAACCTTTAAAACAGTTTTAATAACTAAAATTAGAATTCTATCAATGTGCTTGACAAGGTTTGGCGCGATGTCACTGCATTACCATATCATCAAAAGCAGTGTAATGTAACGGTAATATGAGAAGGCATACAAGTAAGTATGCAATATCGAGTAAGTGTGCCGATTTTGTGTGATATTGGCATGCTAGTTCCTCGGCTTTTATCACACATTTTAATCATTTAATATTTATAGCTATATAATCATTAGATTTATGGAGAAATAAGAAGAATAAATTATTCTGGATATCCCTTATCTGGAGCTATGACATAGCATAACATTTTGAGTGAATGCACTTTCACATAATTATACTCGGGTCATAGGCCTAGATAAGAGTGAGTATCAGATAAATGTTTTTCTTATTTCTCCACAAAAACATATGTTGTGGTACACATTAGAAGTGCCTCGGCGAGGCACTTCTAATGAGTGCCCACAGTGTATGTTTTCATGGAGAAATAAGAAAAATACCAATATTTTTGGATTGAAAAAAGCATCTTATCAAGAGCTATGCTCAGGTCTAATCCAGCTTGAGATTACTGTATTTATTACCCTAAATACTCATACAGATGGGAGCAAATGATGGAGGGAAAAATTAGATGCCACAGAATGTGGTGTCTGATCAGGTCTGCTCTGTTTTCCTCTTGTTTAATAGCTTTTAGACACATTTACAGGTAGTAAAATGAACTTGTCCCAAATTTAGGACAAATATGTTAAGGCGTTAAGCTGTTTGTATATTTAAGATAAATATGGTATTATGTTGCTATAGGCCCACATGCTTTTGTATGAATTAAAAGGGCTGATCTGAGTCATTTTTTGACCCTTTCATTCCTGCAGACCAATACAAATGCCTTTCCGAAACATGCAGATCCAGATGAGACGGCTTGTAATAAGCAGTCTCGTCAGGAGATCTACACTGTTTGTCATTCTGGTACTGATTTTTGACTTAAATCTCTATTTGTAATAATGGATGAATCTAAATGCAGAGATAGAAGAGTCCATGTCATAATCTGAGGGGTAAAAGGGTTAAAGTACTGGGCCCAGTTGTTCAAAGCATCGTTAGCTTAACGAGCTCGTTAAGGGTCATTTCGTTAACTGTTTTAGCGAATTCAATATACAATATTCTGATATTTTTTGCTGAAAAAATGTGAGTAGCTTTTGCACTGCAAAAGCTACTCACATTTTTTCAGCAAAAAATTTCAGCATATTTGCGTATCACTCGATGTAAATTTTAACAAATCGTTAACTAACGACATCGTTAATTTTGAACAACTGGGCCCTGAAGTATTTATTTTTGCTCTGAAAATAAGGCTAGATATAACAAATAGTCTCTTTCAAGGGAGACGATTCTCAAATATTGAGCAATATTTCTGCACACTATAAATAAATTTATATGCATGTAGCTGCAGATAAGAGGGGTTATCCAGATAATGTATAGTAGTATTCTTATTTCTCCATAAAAACATATGTTGCTCATTAGAAGTGCCTTATAGAGGCACTTCTAATGAGAACCCAGAGCGTATGCTTTTTTATGGAGAAATAAGAAAAAACACTTAGCTGCATACTCCTTGTACTTGCATACTCCTTATCTAGTAGCTACATACTCCTTATCTAGTAGCTACATACTCCTTATCTAGTAGCTACATACTCCTTACCTAGTAGCTACATACTCCTTATCTTTCCTTATCTTGCAGCTGAATGCTCTTTATCTAGTAGCTACATACTCCTTATCTTGTAGCTGCATTCTCCTTATCTAGTAGGTACATACTCCTTATCTTTCCTTATCTTGCAGCTGCATACTCTTTATCTAGTAGCTGCATACTCCTTATCTTGTAGCTGCATTCTCCTTATCTAGTAGCTACATACTCCTTATCTTTCCTTATCTTGCAGCTGCATACTCTTTATCTAGTAGCTGCATATTCCTTATCTTTCCTTATCTTTCAGCTGCATACTCTTTATCTAGTAGCTGCATACTCCTTATCTTGTAGCTGCATTCTCCTTATCTAGTAGCTACATACTCCTTATCTTGTAGCTGCATTCTCCTTATCTAGTAGCTACATACTCCTTATCTTTTAGCTGCATTCTCCTTATCTAGTAGCTACATACTCCTTATCTTGTAGCTGCATTCTCCTTATCTAGTAGCTACATATTCCTTATCTTGTAGCTGCAAATTCCTTATCTTGTAGCTGCATACTCCTTATCTAGTGGCTACATACTCCTTATTTAGTAGCTGCATACTCCTTATCTGGTTGCTACATACTCCTTGTAGCTGCATACTCCTTTATCCAGTCACTGCATACTCTGTATTTAGTAGCTGCATACTCCTTATCTGGTAGCTGCATACTTTTTATCTAGTTGCTACATACTCCTTATCTTGTAGCTGCATTCTCCTTATCTAGTAGCTACATACTCCTTATCTTGTAGCTGCAAATTCCTTATTTAGTAGCTGCATACTCCTTATCTAGTTGCTACATACTCATTATCTTGTAGCTGCATTCTCCTTTATCTAGTAGCTGCATACTCTTTATTTAGTAGCTGCATACTCCTTACCTAGCAGCTGCATACTCCTTATCTACTTTGCTACATACTCCTTATCTTTCCTTATCTTGCAGCTGCATACTCTTTATCTAATAGCTGCATACTCCTTATCTAGTAGCTACATACTCCTTATCTTTCCTTATCTTGCAGCTGCATACTCTTTATCTAGTAGCTGCATACTCCTTATCTTGTAGCTGCATTCTCCTTATCTAGTAGCTACATACTCCTTATCTTGTAGCTGCATTCTCCTTATCTAGTAGCTACATAGTCCTTATCTTGTAGCTGCAAATTCCTTATCTTGTAGCTGCATACTCCTTATCTAGTGGATACATACTCCTTATCTAGTAGCTGCATACTCCTTATTTAGTAGCTGCATACTCCTTATCTGGTTGCTACATACTCCTTATCTTGTAGCTGCATACTCCTTTATCTAGTAGCTGCATACTCTTTATTTAGTAGCTGCATACTCCTTATCTAGTAGCTGCATACTCCTTATCTGGTAGCTGCCCATTCCTTATCTAGTTGCTACATACTCCTTATCTAGTAGCTGCATACTCCTTATCTAGTGCTATGTTTTCTGTTGTCGCTACTGTTTAGCTTTGTTTTACTTCAGTTACTGGTGGACAAGATAGCTGGTACAAGTAGTTCTACGGTGACTTCTAGCAGGTAAGTAGAAAAATACTATAGAAGATGTCTATGAAGTCACAGAATGTAGCCTACCAATGACACCAAGACAAGAGAAAACAAACCATGACAGAGTTCTAATGGGAATGACCCACAAGATTAATGAATATACACACAAGAATAAGAGCAGCTGAATGTCAAGTTTTCTGAGTCAGACTAGCTAGTTTTTCCAAATAAGGCATCAGTGACCCTCATAAATTTTAAAAAACCCAGGAATTGGCTCAGTGGTCACAAATGACCAGAAAATGTGAACAACACTATAGTGAAGTATGGGGAGACGTTTCATGGCCACTACATGGCACTAGCTGTACTGAAGATAGGTGGCTCAGTTGGATGCGCCGTCCGACTGGAGACCAGGAGGTCGCGGGTTCAAACCCCGCCGAGGTCGGCAACATTCTTTCATGGAGATAGATCATAAAATATTTTCTACAGTCATTCTCTCCCTTCCGCTGATTCAAGAAGGGCAGTTGTCAGTTTCTGGCGAAAGAATGCGCACAATACTGGTTTACCGCTAAGAAGGACTAATCCTGTCCAGTAAACGTGTGGCTAGGTAAACTGATTGCCCTTGACATGACCCCATTGGGTTGACTGGGCCGTAAAACCTCACCACTGTAGAGGTTGAACCCGCGACCTCCTGGTCTCCAGTCAGACTGTGCATCCAACTGAGCCACCGAGGCCGGCTCAGTGTCATTGGTATTGAAATTTTAAGTCTGCGGGTAAAGCTCCGTTCCTCCAAGACAAAGGCTTCTAGGTTAATGAAATTTCATTCACACATCTGCTGGGATGTATCCTCCCACTGCCATTGACCGTTACTGACCTTGACTTACTTTTCATGCTTGGCTGAATAATATTTAGTCTGTGTGTTTAACTCCTTTTCTTGGATACCACCAGCAGGTATGATATAGCCATTTGGTGAATTTCATGTTATTACCATAGTGCACATCTGCAAAAGTACAGAAGCGCTATTGCAGTCACTTTGGTGCTGTGATTGAATCAATGTCACTGTATTAAATTTTGGTTAAAGGTATTAGAGACTTGCATCCCATGAAGCTAGAAATTGATACAGTTGACACTGGTCTAAAGTTTTTCATAGTACTTACTCCACCCCTTTCACTGCAGACATAAATCTGAAAGCTCCTGATCAAGCAGTCTGATCAGGGTCAACACTGTTTTCCATTCCATCAAGTGTTTTGTGGGGAAATAACAAAACAAAGGATGAAAACAAAATTCAAAGAAAAAAAGTAAAGTATAAAGTGTTAAAAAGTTGAGGAAATTATTAAGTTTAAGAAATTTACTGTACTCATGAATGAGGGTCTGGAAGGAGGGTACTTTTACTTGTAAAAAAAATGTCTGTTTAATCAGTAGTGAATAAATTGAGCTTTTGCAAAAAATCAATATACTTTGTAATTTCAAGAATTTATATTTAATTGTTAAATTTTAACACTAAATAATCCCTAAACCACATTTTGTTTTAGCTCACCTGAGCTAGGATGAGCTATAGTGATCACTTTTTGTCCATCGTCCGTCTGTCCGTCTGTTAACACTTTCAAACGACAACTCCTCCAAAGCCATTGATGTGATTTGTCCCTAATTTGTTAAGAATGTAGCTTTGGTAGGGGATTTAAAAATAGCTAAAATTATGGTGATATGGCTCTTGGTTTGGTTGCCATGGCAACAGAAAGCTCCCATAGACTTATAATGGGAAAATAGTTAAATTGCATTTTCTCCACAACCACTGAAGTGATGTGAACCATATTTGGCAGTTATGATCATCTGATGATTGTCTACCTAGTTTATGTGTTTTATGACCGGCGGCCATTTGTTTGGTTTCCGTGGCAACATTCAATTTTGAAAAAGGAATTTTTTAAATGACAACTACATCAAAACCACTGAAGCAGTATGACTCTAATTTGGTACAAATGTTGCTTGGGTAAGGGCAATCCAAAATAGCTAAAATTATGGTGATCTGTCTCTTGGTTTGGTTGCCATGGCAACAGAAAGCTTTCATAGACTTACAATGGAAAAATGGTTAAATTGTAATTTCTCCATAACCACTGAAGTGATGTGAACCATATTTGGCAGTTATGATCATCTGATAATTGTCTGCCCAGTTTATGGCATAGAAAATAATCAGTTAAACAGCTATCCAGATCCAAGTGAATGTGTGTATTTCCAAATTTCAGTGGTACAAGAAAAAGAAGAAATGAAGGTCCAGATGGTGCTGGTGGGAAAATGTTTATCAAAACAGAAGATGGAGAGATGGTTGAAGTGACAAAACTGGATGAAGAGGATGACACTTTAATTGATCTTACTGTAGAGGATGAGGATAATGAAAACAGTAATGATAATAATAATGCTGAAACTGGTGCTGTGACTGAAGTTAATGATAATCAGAATAAGACAGCTGAAAATAAACAGAGCAGTTCTACTAGTGAAACAAAACAGTCTGATGCTAGTCAGAATAATTCAACAGGGGAACAGCTAGATATCAAACCAGATAAAACTGCCCTTGATAAGAAAATAAAAGAAGCTGAAAAACAGATTACTCACAAGGGATCACAAACTGTACCAGTAGTTGTGAAATTGGCAACACTGGAGGAATCACAACTGCTTAAATTGAAACCAGTAGAAAAAAATACAATGTTACTATCAAAAACCAGAGAATTAGCAGAAGCCAGTGAAAACTTAAAAAGTTTACAGGAAAATATTTACAGGTTATTGAAGATAATAGTTCCTGACTATGATTACGGAGAACCAGAAAATGTAGAGAAAGTAATTTTAGAGTTTATAAGAGTAAATGAAGAGGAATCTCAGGAAGCCTCTGGGTCACAGTAGAGGCTTGTTACAGTCGGAACTGAATGTATCTAAGTCATAGCAGAGGCTTGGTACAGTCAGAACTGAAGACATCTGGGTCATATTAGACGCTTGTTACAGTCAGAACTGAATCCATCTGGGTCATACTATAGGCTTGTTACAGACAGAACTGAATGCATCTGGGTCATAGTAGAGGCTTGTTACAGTCAGAACTGACTGGGCTTGTTATAGTAAGACCTTAATGGGTTCATAGCTCCAGATAAGAGGGGTATCCTATAAATATTTTTTTCTTATTTCTCCATGAAAATGTATGTTGTGGGTAGCCATTAGAAATGCCTCGGTAAGGCACTTCTAATGAGTACCTACATCACACATTTTCACAGAGAATAAGAAATAAATATCAATACTTTCCAACTGAAAAAAGTACCATATCTGGAGCTATGGGGTTTTTACAGTCAGACCTGAATGCATTATTGGGGAGAAATCTTAAGACCATTTGATACACTTTCAAGGGGGCACCTCTGTCAGATTTGTTTTTGCTCCCTTCTGAAAAAGGATCTATTCTAAAAGGAAACAATTTGCTTCCCAGGGGAGCAAATTCTTTCTTTTTAGAATAGACCCTTTCAGAAGGGGACTGATGCACAGGAAAGCAAACAGAGTCACAAAAGTTATCTCCCTTGTCAAAAATGGTAGGCAATCTACCAAGTGTGTCCGGATAGCTAAATGTTAATGTACTGTAAATGCCCTAAATATTTGGACACCATTACTTCTCATGATACTTATCCCAACAGTTAAACAGGCCCATTATAATTATAGTCTGATTCACCTTTTTCATGGCTATG
Source organism: Anodontia alba (assembly GCA_964016985.1). Lineage (NCBI taxonomy): Eukaryota > Metazoa > Mollusca > Bivalvia > Lucinida > Lucinidae > Anodontia > Anodontia alba. The sequence goes on from OZ024824.1 coordinate 5,663,482, forward strand.
CATTTCAGGGTCTTGCACAAAAATGATGTGGTTCTCAATAACAAAATTTCTCCTTATAAACTACAGTCGACTCTCGTTATCTCGAACTCGCTTATCTCGAATAACCGCTTATCTGGAAGTGAAAATCTGGTCCCTGTTTTAATACAGAGATCTACCAAAAGGCAACAAAATATTGTGGAAAAGAGGAGAAATTGCTCCTTAGGAGCAATTTCTCCTCTTTTCACAATATTTTAAATCCATCTCTAACTTAGGAGTCAAATTACTTACTCATTCTGTCAAAGGGTAGTTGTTCGATTAATTGTTTTCCTCAGTTCCGCAAATCTGATATGTCGAAGTACGGATATCTTGAAGTGTTTCATAGAGTCCCTTGGAGTTCGAGATAACGAGAGTCGACTGTATATAAAAGGACAAAGGACACAGATGCACACATCTGAAAAACTTAAACGCAAATTGCTAACGCTGCACAGGGATGGAGAAGGACAGATGGACATGGGTAACTCTATATCCCCTTTGAATGGCAGGGACATAAAAATAATAATTTGAATATATGTTTATATCATCGAAGTTTCCTGGCACGAGTCAGAAAATTGCCAATAAATTTTGGGTGGTTTTTAACATTGTAGTCTTTTTGACTGCCATTTTTTACTTTAAAATAAAATCAAGTTAGCTTAATGCTGTTGTCATCGTACGTGGACAGTAGTGGACAGTAACATTGTTCAGTTACATGGAAATAGTGTAGTGGCAGAACAATATAAAAACAAATATGGAAACATTTTTTTTTTTCTTTTTTTAATTTTAGATACAGAGCCAGATTTATGTAAATTATGAGTGATAATCAGACAATAGTCCATTTGACCACCTGGTAATGCAGCTGTATGACAAACATTGATCAGACTAAACCTGTAGGAGCAGTTTGATTTTGTTCTACACTGTTTGGCAAAGTCTGTCTGAATATTTAAGGTAAATGCAGTAATATACTTAATAAAACATTGTGACAAGGTTGTAAAGGGTAATAGACGTGATATGTTAGATTTATCTGAACAAGTGTTCAATTAGTTTTGGTTATACTTATATTGCCAGTCTAAATGATATGTATAGAATGGGTTTTATTTTTAAATAAATAGCACCGTAGAAAAGTGCCTTGGGTGCATATTTGGACAGCAGAAGGCCCTGATCAGACTGTGCTTCCACTAAGGCTGGCACGATTAATCGGATAATCGATTGAGCGATAAATTCCACAAAAATGATTATCATTACTGATTTGCTAATAATCGATCATTTGATTTCTGTGTTATTTACTTTACCATATTTACACTTAGTATTCAGACACCTCAACTCCATACCATACATAATCTAAAATTTGAACAAGTACAATTTACTACCCATTGTTGTGTCTAAAAATAACTGGATGGGTGGCAAACAGTGTAGACCCTGATGCCGCATTTGCGGCATCTCATCAGGGTCTACACTGTTTGCTCAGGCCTGTCTGACCAAATATATGCAGTAAAGTGTAACATATGGTAAGAGTCATACTCAGACAGGTAAAATTATGACCAAATCTTCGTTGATTACTAATCGATTATCGATCACAATGGCAGGACTGATAATCGATTATCTTTTCCGCTTTGATTAGCCAGCCTTAGCTTCCGCACAGTCTGATCAGGGCCTTCGCTGTCCGCTAACAGAATCATAGAATAGTGTGGAATATATTGATGTATAGCAAAGGCTCTTGTTAGATAATGCAGCATTATTGGCTGCTGGACCTTTACTAACTCAAACACAAAAGAAAGTGTGCACTCTTTACTTGCTGATTTTCTAAAAATCCAAGGATGGAAAGTTATCTTGTATGGTATAATTTTTGGCTTATTGGACATTTTTTTTTTCTTTTTTTTTTTTTTAATAAATTTTAGGGCAAGTATAGTAAGAAGTTAAGTTGCCCAAATATTCATGGTAAATGTTGGTATGTTGTCAGTGTTGATAGAAATCTTTGTTTTTCAAAGGACATGTCAGGGTGTCTACAGAATATAGCTGCTGATAAGGGTTTTTTTTTTTTTCAGTCAAAAATTGTTGATATTTTCCTTGTTTCCCAATGAAAACATATGTTGTGGGTACTCACATATGTTGTTAGCTGCTTCTAATGAGTATTCACAACATACGTTTTTGTTGAGAAATAAAGAAATTTTCAAAATTTTGCAGTAAAAAAAAAATGCCCTATCTGGAGCAGTGTTTCTGGCAACAAACAGCATAAACTGTATGGGCGTGCAGGCTGATCTGAATCATCCTGCTGCTTAATGTTCTGAAATGCATTTTCTCATGTATTTTTAACCCATTGTAGTCTGGACCCCTAAAAGGGTAATTGGCAAACTGCATACTCAGATCAGATGTCTGATCAGGGTCTCCACTGTTTGCAAATAGGTCAACCATTTTTCTCTATGAATATCTAAATATAATCAGATTTTTGACTAACATGGCAGGTGGAGGGGCAACATCCACATCAGTGGGCCCCTTTCCACATAGCTGGCTTGCTGCACGCACGGCAGACCTCACATCAGATCTCCAGGTATGTTTGACAAACCTTGAATTGAAATTAGAATCTTCCAGTATATAGTGTGGTGGAGTTTACTCAACAATCTACAATGGGTTAAGGGAGAATCTTGGTAGATTTTTCTTCTGTTTTTTTTTTTTCAAGGGAGATAACTTCAGTGACGCTTGTTTGCTTTCAGAAGCCAAGTTGTCAGTGCAGATGACCTTGAATTACAACATTTTTTTTTTTTTTTTTTTTGTTGTACATCAGATAAATTGGGAAGTGATTTATATTCAGGGGGAGGCAACTCTGACAACTGTTTCGCCAAGAGGAGTTGTGCAGGAAAGCAAATAAGATGCAACAGTTATCTTCTTTTTTTTTTGAAATGGTGGAAAACGTTCGAGGTGTATCCACTCGCCTTAAGGGAATGGATATACTTTCAGGGGAAGCAACTCTGTCAAATTTGTTTTTGTCCCCTTGTAAGAAGGGATGTACTCAATAAAGCAAGAATTTGCTCCCTGTGGGAGCAAAGTCTTGCCTTACAGAGTAGACACCTGTTCAGAAGAAAATTTTTGTGCAGGAAATCAACAGAAGTCAGGAACTCCCTTGTGAAAAATGTCAGCAAAATCTCCAGGTGTATCCATTCACCTTAAGTTTTGTGAAATAATGTCATTTGAAAAGTTGCAAGATTTCATTAAGTACCTGCACATTCCTGACTTATATATCAGGGACATATATATATATAGTATACTGCTTACCTATTTACCCTTAACCCTCATCCTGCTGAGCCAGGATATATCCTGCCTTTGCAAACAGTGTAGATTCAAATCAGTTGGCTTCTGAAGAAGCCAACTGATCTGGATCTGCACTGTTCATCTTTAAGTATGTGAATTTGCATCAACAACTTGGATCAAGTAATTTGATTGGCTGAAAATTAAAAGTGGGCAAGGCTTCTTAATTTATTTAGCATGACAAGAGTTAATATTCAGACACCTTGATCCTTACCATACTTTTCCTAGACTTTGAACAAGTCCATTTTACTACCTGTTAATCTGTCTAAATCTGCATGTTGGGTGGCAAACAGTGTAGAATCAGATTAGATGCCACATCTGCTGCATCTGATTGGCCAACACTTTTTGTTTGGACTGTCTAAATAATTACTGTCCTTTCGACATCTCTTGGAAAGACATTTTTTGCATGGCGTTTTATTTTAAATGAAAATGTTCTGATTTACCATATCTTATCAGAAACTATTTGTCTTTTCTGTTAAAGTGTTTTTTCTCAAATATTTACACTAAAATTAAATTTACGGCCAAAAATTGGTCTGACCTATGCAATTTCTCTAGAAAAGTGATTGTTCGGAATTTTTGTGTAAGAAAATATTTTTTACTTTTCTTTGCTGAATTTGAATTATTGATGTTTCACAACAATATTGTGAAAATTTCAGAAAAAAATAACCAGTTGAACTTAATGAAAATCTGGCTCCAAGTTACCTGCCCTACTGATTTCTGCATGATTTGCATTCATTTTTAGTATGGGAAGAAGTGTAAATATTTGATTTTTTAAAAACCAATGACTACAATAAAACTTTTTGTGCATAGGTAGTTACGACAAATGGTTTTGCATTAAATCATTACAAAAGTTTGCAAATTTACTTCTTCAGCACGACTTTTTGCGCATGTCGGTCTTGTCTATGCTGATCTCAAATGTCATAAGGTCGTTTCTATTGGAAAGGACTCATACATAAACAAACAGTGGGGACAACCAGATCTGAATGCAGCCTGATCAAGATCAAAGATTTTAGCTCTACGCCAAACTTGTGAACTGCCATTATCGTTTTTAGCAATATTTCTTTCTTAAAAAAAAAAAAGAAGTATATTGTCGTTTAAAATTCAGTAACAAAATTTATTGCAAGAATTATCTGTCATCAATAGAAATCCTTTCATTAGATCCCTGTTCAGGCGAAAATGTCCCTTTATGTATATGTGTAAGTCAGAACAGAATGCGAGACGCAGTCAGTTCGCTGATTATGTCATTGGTATAAAACACTGTAATACATTAATCGCAGTCTCCAGCAAGTGCACAGACTGATCACATTTGTAACAAATGATCAGGTTTGGCTTCCTGGGACCTATCATCTCTGTTGGGACTATCACCTGTTCATACAGGATGCACTGAGCATCAAGACAATCACGCTGTCAGACTGGAAATATTCTGCTGGATGCGTTAATCCCCACGACGGAAATGTTTTCGGCATTCTTATTGAAACCTTTGGCACGCAAAACTTAAATATTAGCGGCAGATATTATCGAAAGACACAGTGTACGGATGAGCAGGAACGACCCAGATCAGAATGTGCGGATGCACATGCTAATTTACAATTTCGCGTGTAGTGCTTTCTTACTATCGCATGTGCGTCACGCTTTGCAGAAATGATTATATCAACTTTGGAATTCTGGTATAGCGGTCACATGACTTACCCAAATACCGAAATACTACCGAAATACCGGAATACCCGTGAAAAATACAGGAATACCTGTGAAGACACCAATACTGGCTTTAATTAAGAAACGAATAAACTCAGAGGACGATCTTGAAAAGCCCAGAGGCCAGTTCCCCTATTCCCCCCAGATTAGTTTCATTCCCTTGTTCTCTGCGGCGTCCAATCTGGGTCTACGTTGTTTGCATAGGCCCATCTGTTCCAATATTTAGGTTCTTTAAATTTTTAATATGTGCCAGTTTCGTATGCATTTCTGACGAGAAAAGGCTCTATAAAATAGGTTTGTTTTTCTCCCGAAGAGGTTTCCGCCATGATTTCACGTGACGTACCACTACGAGCACCTGCTTTCTTAATGCGGGGCAAGGAAAATGTTGCTTTGTGACTGTTCATTTTCTGGGTATTTTAATAATTACAATGTTCTCAGTATATACATAATGTAAAAGAATAACAGTACTTACATTTATTTATACCCTGCTAAATGCGGAGTAAGGTCCTCACTTTTTAGGTTTTACTGTTTAAAGGGAGCTAATTGCATATATGCCTTGATGCTGAATTTTACGAGTCCGACCCAGCATTTTTTTATGAATCCGAGGCGGATCCAGGATGATTTCTGAAGGGATTCGATTTGATCGAATTTCCGTACTTACTCTGCGTATTCGGACAGACAGGCCTGAGCAAACAGTGTAGACCCAGATCAGATGCCACAGAACTCATGTAAAACCTTCACTGAAACGGTGATGTATTTAACCAAAGATTTGTAATCTCTCCAAGAACTGGAGTTTACATGCCTGTTTGTTACCACAAACAGCAAAATCTGACTGCCCTTGCATCGGAAAATGATCCGAGTCTTCACTGGTCGCACGTCTTATTACCCTAAAAGTGTTTCCAAATTTCCATGTTCCCTGTTCCCCCAACTAGTTTCATTCCCTCTTTCTCTGTAGCATCTGATCTGAGTCTACAGTTTACATTTACGTTTTGCTGTGGCTTTCAACACTGCTACTATAGTTCCCGTTACCGAAATTAGAATGTGCCGATAAAAATTACTTGAAGAAAGCTGTGTTCGAAATTTTAGAAGTCCCCTTTTTGCAAAACTGCTACTGTTCGAGATTTTAGGACATTACCAGAAATTATTTTGGGCAAAAATATTAGGTGTTCGAAATTTTAGAGTGTTCGAAATTTTAGGACATTTACCGTATTTTTCTTATTTTTTTCCAGAAAACAAGTTAGGTTTCATGCAAATAGACAATTTGTTTTTCTTGCAAATTGAGACAGTTTGCATGTAAGTCAAAACCTGTTTTCTTGGAAAAATAAGAAAAACATTTCACTATGTCGTCTGCGGAAAATTTTACCCAGAGTTCTAAGTGTTAAAGAGCAGTTACTTGATGTGACAAATAGGCCTTTCCTCTCAACCAAAAAGTATGGATATCTTGTTATTTCTCCATGAAAAGTTATGTTGTGGTACTCATTAGAAGCACCTCAGCAAGGCACTTCTACTAAATATCCACTACATATGTCTACATGGAGAAATAAGAAAAATACTTACCTGGTTACCATAGCCCCAAATAATGCATTGTTGTTGTTTTTTTTCAGCCAAAAAATGTGGACATTTTTCTTATTTCTTCATGAAGACATATGTTGTGGCTACTCATTAGAAGTGCCTCTCTGAGGCACTTCTAATGAGTACCCACAACATGTTTTCCCATCTGAAGCTAACCAAGCTGGTTGTGGTTCAGTTTCTTGTACGGTCGGGGGTGGTCGGGAGTGGCAATGGTGTCGTGTATCTTAAGTCACCGGGGCGTCCAACTGAAATTGGCTTACAGTTGGGCAAGGCCTGCTATCCTTGTAGCAGGTAAGGGTAGAGGGGGAATGTTTTTATTTCTTCTGTTTCTTCACTTTCATTCCTGTTCCTATTTCTTCCCTAATTGTCTCTTTCATCTCCTCTACTATCTCTTCTATCTCTTTTCTCCCTTTCTCTGGGAGACGACACAAAATGACCCACAAGGGTTGACGTGTCGTTAAACCCCAACACAATCAAAAAATCTTGTACGGTCAATTCTCGTTATCTCAAGCTCAAAGGGACCAGAATATTTGGTTTGAGATAGTAGTAATTTGAGATAGAAGGACTTGAAATGAAAGTAACATAGAAAACTAAACCATAATTGCACTTTATTTAGTTTGACTTAATGCCGGCCTCAGTGGCTCAGTCAGATGCGTGATTAGGAGGTCACAGGTTCGATCCCCGCCAGGTCCAGCAACATTCTTTCATAGAGATTGATCATGAAATATTTTCCACAGTCATTCTCTCCCTTCTGCTGATTCAGGAAGGACAGTTTCTCAGTTTCTTGTGAAAGAATGTGCACAAGTACTGATTAACTGCTTAGAGGACTAAACCTGTCTAGGAAAAGTGTGGTTAGGTAAACTGACCGGCTTAACATGATCCTAATGGGTTCACTGGGCCATAAAACCTCAACACAATCAATCAGTCATTCAAACAATCAATCAATTTAGTTGACTTAAGCAGGAGTTTGAGTTATCCGTATTTGAGATAACAAGATAACAAAATTATTACTCGCAGTGAGGAAAGGATTTCCTTCACTACCTTGCCATATGTTAATGAAGAAAAATAATAATAGTATTATGAATACTCCCCTTATCTGTAACTATCTTAGGCCAGCCCTCCAGCCTTTGAGTCGGTTCCTTTTCTTCATCCTACATTTTTGGTCAGCTCCCCCGTAAGGTATGAAGGCACACTCACATGTCCAGGGTTAGAGCTATCCATGCATGATGTGGCTTAGTTTCTTGTTTTATGTAAATATAACAATTAAAAATCAGGGCCCAGTTGTTCAAAGCTAACGATGTCGTTAGTTAACGATTCGTTAAAATTTACATTGAGTGATATGCAAATATGCTGAAATTTTTTGCTGAAAAAAAGTGAGTAGCTTTTGCAGTGCAAAAGCTACTCACATTTTTTCAGCAAAAAATATCAGAATATTGTATATTGAACCCACTAAGATAGTTAACGAAATGACCCTTAACGAGCTCGTTAAGCTAACGATGCTTTGAACAACTGGGCCCAGTTAGAAAAAGCTTTCCTTTACTACCATACCATATTAACCTTCACCTCTGGGCAAATTCAGCAGATGACAAATCGGCGTTATTTTTCTTATTTTTCCCAGGAAACAGGATTTGACATTTCATGCAAATTGTTTGAGACAATTTGCTTGAAATTTCAAATCCTGTTTCCTGGGAAAAATATTCAAAAATGTCGTCTGCTGAAATTTTTATCCAGAGTGCTAAACGTTAATGAAGTGATATGGTATATTTCAGTACCATAGTTGTTCATTATATTTTATTTTTTAAACATATATAGTTAAGGATGTTCTTGTATATATTTATAAATTTTATTTTGTGTTTTATTAGTGTAATATTTTCTTTCAATAATCTGTTGAGTGTGTGAATTCATTGACAGAGCTGTCTCTTGTAGACCTCTTTATTCCTTGTCATAAAATTAACCTTTACCAATTCATGGGCATATTAGGCAGATGACAAATTGATCATATTTTCCCCAAAACATATGCTTTGATATTTCATGCAGATTGTCTCTAAAGGAGACAATTTGCATGAAATCATAAAGCTTTTTCATACCCCACCACATGATAGTGGCAGTGTATTATGGTATCATGTTGGCTGTCCGTGTGTCTGTCCATCCTTCCATCTGCCATACGTACATTCATCCGTCCGTCCATATTTTCATTTCCAGATGATAACTTGAGTAAATTTCAATGGATTTCTACCAAACTCAGTGTGTGCATTGATCTTTTGGAGATCTGGTTTGGGATTGTTAATGGGCAAATTTCGTCAGTTTTTGACAGAGTTATCTGCTCGGAATACATCTGTATTTTCATTTCCAGATGATAACTTTAGTAAATGTCAACGGATTTTCACCTTACTTGGTATGTGCATTGGTATTGTGGAGACCTGGTTTGGGATTGCAGATGGGCAAATTTCGTCAATTTTTGACTGAGTAGTCTGCCCGCGATATGTCTGAATTTTTCATTTCTGGATGATAACTACAGTAAATATCATTGGATTTTCACCAAACTTGGTAAGTGCATATGAGCATTGATATTGTGGAGATCTGCTTTGGGATTGCTAATGGGCAAATTTCATAATTTTTTGACAGATTTAACAGATTTGACAGATCTGCCCACAATACATCCATATTTTACTTTCAGGGCAATAACTTGAGTAAATCTCAGTGGAGTTTCACGAACTTTGATATGTGCATTTATATTGTGGATATCTGCTTTGGGATTGCTCATTAGCAAATTTAGTCAATTTTGACAGAGTTATTTGCCTGTGACATGATAATGGCGGGGTATTATCATTTCACACTTTATTTCTTGGAAAAATAAGAACAATATTTCAAATAGTCATTCGCTGAAATTTTTACCCAGAGTGCTAAGTGTTAAAGTTACTTATCTGTGCAAACAGTGTAGACCCAGATCAGGTATTGCAGACTGTAGCATCTGAACAGGGTCTACACAGTTTGCCTCTCATCCAGCAGCTTTTAGTTGCAACAACAGGTAGTGAAATGAACTCATGGAGAATGTCCTAAAATTTTGTACTCCAAAGTTTCTGGCAAAATGGCATTTGCAAACAGTGCTGATTCTGATCAGACTGCTCATGAAGGAGCAGTTTGATCAGGGTCTGCACTGTTTGCCTTTCCACTAACCATTTTAGGATGCAATTGCATAAAAAGCAAAATTTAGGCCAAAAAGTATGGAATAAAGTGTTCAAAATTTTGCCACATTTACTGTATACAAATTTTGAGGACAGGTTTGGTAATGAGTTAAGGTGTCCCAATATTTAGGGTAAATATAGTTCAGCGGGATGTTCAGCTGTCATTGCATAGAAGCCGGCCTCGGTGGCTCAGTTGGATGTGCTGTCCGACTGGAGACCAGGAGGTCGCGGGTTCAACCCCCACCGAGGTCGGCAACATTCTTTCGTGGAGACTGATTATGAAATATTTTCTACATTCATTCTTTCCCTTCCGCTGATTCAAGAAAGGCAGTTGTCAGTTTCTGGCGAAAGAATGTGCACAATACTGGTTAACCGCTTAGAGGACTAAGCCTGCCCAGTAAACGCGTGGTTAGGTAAACTGACCGCGCTCGACATGACCCCATTGGGTTGACTGGGCCGTAAAACTGCAACACAAACAAACATAGCATAGAAAAATCTAGTCTTGATCCTAAGAGCTGTATCTTGAGAAAACCCCATAATTGCAGACAGCTAGGTTCAGATATGACAGCTGTTTTATCCTCACAATCTGATGTGTGCTTTCGCTGTTACCGTCTTGATTCAGTAGCTCTAAGTCAGAAGAGTATCCAGATTAACCCATTGTAGTCGGGGAGACCCGTAAAAGGGTAATCGGCAAACAGTGCAGACCCAGATCAGATGCCGCAGAATGGGGCGTCGCTGAGTTGATTCCAATGAGTACACACAGTATAATATGTTGTGTGGAAATAAGAAAAATACACCACAACCTCTTTGTAACACTTTTGCTAGAACCCAAAGCAAAAGCCATGTTAGCTAAACAACTGTTTTATATCCAAACAGAAATAAATAGATTATATAAAAAATGACCATAAATGCCATTTTTATACCCGGCCACATGATAGTGGGGGTATGGCGGGGTATTATGGTATCACGTTGGTTGTCTGTGTGTCTGTCTTTCCATCCATCTGTCTATTGTACATCTGTCAGTCCAGCCATATTTTAGTTTCTGGATGATAACTTGAGTAACTGTCAATGGATTTTCACCAAACTTGGTGTGTGCATTGATATTGTGGAGATCTGGTTATTGGATTGCTAATGGGCAGTTATCTGCCTGGGCCACATCAGTATTTTCATTTCTGTAAGATAACTTGAGTAAATATCAATAGCTTTCTGGACGATAACTTGAGTAAATATCAATAGATTTTTACCTAACTTGGTGTATGCATTCATCTTGTGGAGATCTGGTTTGGGATCGCTAATAGGCAAATTTTGTCAATTTTTGATGAAGTTATCTGCCCAGTACATGTCCATATTTTTGTTTCCGGACGATAACTAAGCTGGTTTGGAATTGCTATTGGGCAAATTTTGTCAATTTTTTGCAGTCAAGACAGCCTTTGACATACAGGTTAATGGAAAGCGTGGGCCTGGGAGGCCCAAAATGACATGGAAGCAGCTGACAGAGAGGGATTGCTGAGAGTGGAAGCTCTCGGCTATCAACCCTCATGATATACGTACCTGGAGATCTGGTGTGAGATCTGCCATGCGTGCAGCAAGCCAGCTATCTGGAAGGGGGCCCACTGATGTGGATGTTGCCCCTGTACCTGCACGTTAATCAAAAATCCGATTATTATTATTATGATGAAATTTTGTCATCGGCCTGCGACACATTCATATTTCAAGACAATAACTCGAGTAAATCTCAATGGATTTTCACTAAACTTGATATGTGCATTGATATTGTGGAGATCTGGTTTGGGATTGCTAATGGGCAAATTTCATCAGTTTTTGACCGTTATCTGCCCGCGGCACGATAAAAGGCAGGGTATTATCATTTTATGTTTTTATTCTGTATATAGTTATACATTTTTGATTGGATACAACCCATTTGTGGTCCATCATTAATCTGTCTAAAATCTGAAACTGTCTTACAATGAACCGTCTTATAAAGTAGTTCCAGTATATTAATGCGTTTTGGTTGAAAAATTGCCATACTGGGCCCAGTTGTTCGAAGCGTCGTTAGCTTAACAAGCTCATTAAGGGTCATTTCGTTAACTGTTTTAGCGGATTCAATATACAATATTCTGATATTTTTTGCTGAAGAAATGTGAGTAGCTTTTGCACTGCAAAAGCTACTCACATTTTTTCAGCAAAAAATTTCAGCATATTTGCGCATTACTCAATGTAAATTTTAACGAATCGTTAACTAACCACGTCGTTAGCTTTGAACAACTGGGCCCAGATGAATTCTGCAAAGTTCTTGACTCTGCAAATGGTAAATTTTGTCATGATATAATCCATCTCAGGCCTGTTTCCAGATTAAACACTTTTGCAGCAGAAAAGTATTTGAGCCAGCACACAACATTACCAACAAAATGGCATGTGCGCACATCAAAGACTCAGATCAGCCTGGGCATCTGCCCAGTCTGATCAGAGTCTTTGCTGTGTGCTCAATGGGTAGCCAAGGACCCAAGCTTTCTTCATGGCGAACAGCAAAGACTGATCAGAGTCTTCGATGGGTGCACATGCCATTTTGTTGGTTATGTTGTGCGCCGGCTCATTTATAGTTTTCTTATCTCTCCACCAAAACATACTTGTGGCTACTGTACAGAAGGACCTAGGGAAGGTGCTGCTAAACAGTAACCACAGGGTATGTTTTTGGGGTCTTCTCTAAAAGGAAAGAATTTGCTCCTAAGATTGCAGATTTTTTCTTTTAGAGTAGACCCCTTCTCAGAAGGGACCAAAATCATTTTAACATAGTTGCCTCCCCAGAAAATGTATTCATTCTGCTTAAGAGACGGAAACTCCGAAGGCATCGTATGTCGGACTCTCATTATCTCAAAGTCAAAGGGACCAGAATTATTTGGTTTGAGATGACAGTAGTTTGAGATAAGAAGGAATTAAAATGTTAGGAACATATAGCAAACTAAAGCAATATTGCCTTTCATTTAGTTTGGCTTAAGCAGTACATGTAGTTTGAGATATTGCTTGTCTATTGTATTTCCTTGGAAATTAATATTGCTTACTGATGGCGGAAGTGCTCTAATTGTTATTGTCTGTTTAAGGCTGTTGTGTTGTTGCATAGTTCTTGATAAGATGCTTTTTCCAATCCAAAAGTATGAATAGTTTTCTTAATTCTCGACAAAAAATATGTTGTGAGTACTCATTAGAAGCACCTCAGTGAGGCACTTCTAATGAGTACCCACAACATGTTTTTTACAAAATAAGAAAAATATTCACCAGGGCCCAGTTGTTCAAAGTGTCGTTAGCTTAACGAGCTCGTTAACTGTTTTAGCAGATTCAGTATACAATATTCTGATATTTTTTGCTGAAAAAAATGTGAGTAGCTTTTGCACTGCAAAAGCTACTCACATTTTTTCAGCAAAAAATTTTAGCATATTTGCCTATCACTCGATGGAAATTTTAATGAATCGTTAACTAACGACATTGTTAGCTTTGAACAACTGGGCCCTGGGTATTATTTACCCGATACCCACTCTTATATAGACCTATGTTATTGTTTGTTTTATAATGTAAATGATTGTTTTATTTTAATGTATATATATAATACAGATGACTATGCAATTTCGTCCAGTTTTCATACATTTGTCAGTTTCATCTTTTTTTTTTCTGTTTTTGTAAATGGTTTCCTTCTTGGTTCTTTGTAGTGTAATTTGAAAGCGATGTTTATACTATTTTTGCCAAAATTTTGCCTTTTATTTAGTTGTTATACCTCCATCTGCTGAAGGCAGCCGTGGGGAACATAGTTTCACCGTGATGTTATTTGTGTTCATGCATATGTCACTTTGTAATTAGTCTAACAAATATCTTTACATTGGTCATAACTGGTACCTTTAATGCTAGGAAGTTGAAATTTGGTATTTACTTACCCAGACCTTAACCTTCAAATCTGTGCTAGAGTTGACCCTGAGTCATGTCCTGGGGTGAGACTAGGGGTCAAAATGTATAACAGATCAGATTGAGCATTTGGAAAAGTTGTTGAAATTTATGCATCCAAATATTGTTGCCATTTGGGCAAAGACCTGAAAGGGGAGGGAGGGGAGCATTTGTGTACTTTGGACACATGACAGGTTTATTGCATGAAATTGTTAATTAATATTACAACTGGATGGATACACATCAGTTGGCATCATCATGTTGTTGCTGTAGGTAGGAGAGTTTACTCAGCATAAATGGGTTAATGCTAGAGCTGCTGACCAAGGTCATGGCCAGAAATGTAGGAATTAGCATTAGTTATGGCAGTGGCATAGGCTGGGATATACATGATCACCTGGTCACTTGCTCCAGTTGTTTACCCGGTATGTTGTGATGTGTCAAGGACATTTTCTGTTCACAGAGCATTTTTGTTCTCAGAATAACCATGTTATTTATAGATAAATGAAATTTATGTATACTGAACTACATTAACCCTGTCTCCTATGTGTTTCTGTAGTCTTTTTCATTTTTTTCGTGACTGCTTTTAGCAAACTTTAGTAAGCAGAAGTGATATAGGGATCACTTTTTGGCAGCGGCGTTGGTATCATTGTCATAAATATTGTTATGTCTGTGCCTTTAGCTCTGTTTCTCAAATACCAAGGCCCAGTTGTTCAAAGCTAACGATGTCGTTAGTTAACGATGTCGTTAGTTAACGATTCATTAAAATTTCCATCGAGTGATACACAAATATGCTAAAATTTTTTGCTGAAAAAATGTGAGTAGCTTTTGCAGTGCAAAAAATATCAGAATATTGTATATTGAATCTGCTAAAACAGTTAACGAAATGACCCTTAACAAGCTCGTTAAGCTAACGACGCTTTGAACAACTGGGCCCAAGGCTTTTAGGCTATTGAAACTTCATACACAACCCCCATGCCCACTGCCATCAACCGTTACTGACCTTTACCTTTTCTTCATGCTTGGCTGAACTAAATTTAGTTTGCGATTTTAGCTCCATTTCTTGAACACCACCAGCAGTCTGGACATAGCCATTTGGTGAATTTCTTGTTGAATTTGGACTCATCTATTGTTCAAAAGGAGTTTCAGTCAAAAACCAAAATCAGAATGCAAACAGTATAGCTCCTGGGGAGATGCATTGTCGTCTCGTCTAGAAAAGCGCTGTTTGCATAAATATTGTTTTTGTTGTATCTACACTGTTTACATAGGTTTAAGTTTGTTTTATGTGTTGCTTCATAGGGATGAAAGGGGTAAAATGGTAACACCTACTTTTCCCTAATTTTTCCCCGCCTTGTTTGGGGTTGAAACAGTGAAAGGTCACCAATTTATGGTATAACTTACAGTATACCCAAAACCTTGACAATAATCATGATTTATCTATAGCATATTTATTAATCCATTTTAGTCAGAAAACTCCCAATAGGATAATTACCAAACAGTGCAGACTCAGATCAGATGCCACAGGAATTTCTGTAAAACATAGTACATGTAATAATAAAAGCTAATCAGACATCCTGTATTAGAAACAGATCGGTCCAAAGAGTTCTGGTAGAAGAGTCCACATGACATAAATGGGTTAACCCATTTATGCCTGGTGTCCCATAAAAGGGACATGAGCAAATAGTGTAGACCCAGATCAGGGTCTACACTGTTTGCATTAAGTACAGGAATTTCTGTAAAATATGGTATTAATAAAAACTAACCAGACACCCCTTATATTTGAAATGAACTGGTCCCAAGAGTGAAGCTAAAAGAATCCATTCAACCTAAATGGGTTAAGATACCATTTTTGTCTGTATCCCATATATCCTGCATACAAACAGTGAGGACCAAGACAATTTGTTTCTTTGTATACTTATTTGGTGGTTTTCACTGTTCACCTGGTCAAAGCATTCTTAGGTTAATGAAATTGTTAACCCATATATGTAGGACAAACTCTTCTTCCTCAGGTTTTGGACAGGTCCATTTTTATGCCCCTGCCATTCGAAGAATGATGGAAAGGGCATATAGTTTAACCCCTGTCCGTCCATCCATCCATCTGTCATCCCATGTTAACAATTTGCATTTTAAGTTTTTCAGCTGGCGGCATCCGTGTCCTTTGAACACATTTCTAGTTAATGCTAATGTTAATGTGTTCTGCAGCATCTCATCTGGGTCTGCACTGTTTGCCAATGTCCCTTTTATGGGATACTAAGCATAAATGGGTTAAGCAGAAATTAATGTATAACTTATTACACAAAAAGTTTTAAATACATTGGTATTTTACCATAAGAAATTTGAAAAGCTTCTCATGTCTAAAAAATACTATGCACTTATATTGCCATATTTAATACTTAGCACCCTGGGTAAAATTTTTAGATGACATTTTAAAAAAAAAAAAAAGATCTTATTTTTCCCAGAAAACAGAATTTGACATTTCATGCAGATTGTTTCCATTAGAAAACAGGGTTTGACATTCCATACGAATGGAGACAATTTGCATGAAATATCAAATCTTGTTTTCTGGAAAAAAATGAGAAAAATATCATTAATTTGTTGTCTGCTGAATTAGCCCAGAGAGTGGTAAAGGTAAATGTCTTGTTGTTTTAACACTTTACATGCTGGGTAAAAGTTTCAGCAGATAACATTTTCAAATATTTTTTCTTATTTTTCCTAGAAAATAGGATCTGACACTAAGTGCAAATTGTCTCCTATGGAGACAATTTGCATGAAGTGTCAGATCCTATTTTCAAGGAAAAATAAGAAAAATATCCTCAGTTTTTTGTCGGCTGAATCTGCCCAAGGCATGGTAAGTGTTAATTAACATAGCTTCAGATAAGGCACTTTTTATACTTGCAGCTGGTGGGTGAAAGGGTAGTCTGTTTCCTGGCTCTATCTTTTCTATAATTTTCTCTTTTTCTTTTCAAAGGTATACAATCTAGTGCAGTTTATATGATTTAATCAGTTATGCCCCTTAGTGGAAAAGATTTCTGTAGTAAAATTGTGAAATGGGATTAAAGAGACAAAATTTGCTACAGCTACAGGATGTGATAAATAATAACAAAAAAAAGCAAGTGTAGAAATGACTGGAGCCAGTCTAGGGGAAGGGGCATGTTAGTATTTTTTCTGTTTCTACAGTCTTTTGCTGTTTTCCTCATCCTCCTGCCTTTCTCTTAACCTCTCCTCCACTAGCTTTTGCCCGTTTCCTCCCTTTCTCTGGAAGATGCTTAGCATGCTGGGTAAAAATTTTAGCAGATGACATTTTGAAATATTTTTTTCTTATTTTCTCCCAAAATATAGGCATTGACATTTCTTGCACATTGTCTCATTTGCATAAATGGCAGTGCCTATTTTTGTGTGAAAAATAAGAAAGATATCATCAATTTGTCTTCTGCTGAATTTGCCCAGAGAGCGGTAAAAAAAGTTAGGACAGCCTGGGTGGTTGTGGTTCCTATTTAACCAAACCTGTAAGTATGAGATGTGAACAGTGATGGTCCAGATGTACATCCACATGGTCTTGTCAGGACTGCCACTGTCCATAGGTTTTCTTGGAAACATTTAACCCATTGTATATGGAATAGACTCTCCCACACTATATACTGGAAGAGTCCAATTTCAATTTTAGGTACACCCGGCTATGAGATTTACATATTCTTAGAGAAAAATGGCTAAACTATTTGCAAATAGTGGAGACCCTGATCAGACGCCACGTTTTGCGGCGTCTGATCTGGGTCTACACTGTTGCCAAGTACCCTTTTATGGGTCTCCTGACTAAATGAGTTAATTGTTTATAATGATAAAACTTTATTTTGTGATGCCAGGTGTATAAAATAAATTTTTAAAAACTTGCAGATTTGTACTGGGTCATTTTTGTTCTCCATTTGCTCTACATGGAACATTGATACTTCAAAGGTCATAGAACCAGAAAGTTTTGTTGGAATTATCAAGACTTTGAATAATAGCAGTTTTAAATGCATACATTCAACTGGGATTTGAAAATGAAAGTTGACTGGTTATCTCGACCGCTTATCTCGAATAACAGCTTATCTCAAAGTGAAAATCTGGTCACTGTTTAAACATAAAAATCTATCAATAGGTGCAAATTCTTAATTCCCCATTTCCACTATATATATATATATATATATATATATATAACTTCAGGAGTCAAATTACATATTCATTTGTGAAATATGATTGTTTGAATTATTTTTTTCCTCAATTCTGCAAATCTGATATATGGAGGTACGGATATCTAGAAGTATTTCAGAGAGTCCCTGGGAGATACATCGAATTATTGAGAGCTTTAATCCATTGTAGACTGAATAGACTCTCCTACACTATATATTGGAAAAGTCCAATTTCAATTTTAGGTACGTCTTGTTATGAGATTTACATATTCCAAGAGAAAAATGGCTAAACTATTTGCAAACAGTGGAGATCCTGATCAGATGTCACGTTCTGCGGCATCTGATTTGGGTCTGCACTGTTTGCCAATTACCCTTTTACAGGTCTAACAACAATAATGGGTTTAATTATTGGTGTTTGAATCATGAAGGTTTCACTGTTACTTAACCCTTGCAATGCTGAATAGATTAAGATCATGCCCACTTCATTTTTCAGCCAGTCAGATTTCTTAATCCAGATATTGATATAAACTCACATATTGAACGACAAACAGGGCAGATCCAGAGCAGCTGCAATCCAAATGATCTAGATCTACACTGTTTTCATAGGGAGGGCATATCCAGGTTCAGTAGGAACAGGATTAAGTATTTTTACTGAGCAAACAGTTGTGGACCTAGATGTGCCACAGAATGCAGGGGGTGGATTCAGAGGAGATTTGGGGGATTTAGTTGAACCCTTTTAACCCTTTAAATGCCAGGAAAACCTGCATCTGAAAATGTCGTCTGTTTATGTTGTCTACTGAATATTCTTGCAAACTTTTCAAATCTATTTTTGCATACAGGCAAACAGTGTGGAGCCTGATCAGACTGCTCCTAGAGGAGCAGTCCTATCAGGGTCCACACTGTTTGCAAAAATGACTTTCAAAATCACAAGCAAATGACAGTTGTTGTGAATGGCAGTTTAAGGGTTAATTTTTGATGATAAATTTTGGATACTGTATTTACCCAGACTATTTGCACTCAAAGCTTCTAATGAAATTCACAAGTCCCTGTAACTACCTGTGAATGTGTCTAAAATTGCAGGACGAATGGCAAACAATGTAGACCCTGATCAGACACAACACTCTGTGGCCTCTGATCTGGGTCTACACTGTTTGCTTAGAACTGCCTGTCCAAACACTTAGGGTAACAAATTTTGAACCCGTATTAAAGAATACTGGATCCCCCACTGGGATGCGTTTTTGGTTCAGGCCCCCAGGTTATAAAACTTTTTTCGTGCTCAACTCAAGTGAGCATGAAATTCGTCCTATTAATAAATCTCAAATTACTAACAATTGCAAATTCCTTCTTGCTAAACATAGCTGAGCATGAAAATTTCTCTGCTAATAGATATGAAAATGCCAACTATTGTTGGCATTTTCATATTTATTGACAGAGAAAATTTCATGCTCAGCTGAGTTGGAGCATGAAAAAAAATTTATAACCTAGGTACCAGGGTCTACATGGTTTGCCACTCATCCTCAGTTTTTATACACATGAATAGGTATTACCTGTAGGTAAACAGTGCAGACCCAGATAGATGCCTTAAGGTCACTACCAGTACTAATAACCGCAACTCTTGAATGACAAGGGAGATAATTAGGGTGGTTTTCGATTAAAATAGAGGAGCACTTTTTCTAGATCGGAGTATATAATTTCTAGTGTTAATTAAATCCGTTTCCGCGTAGTATGACCCGTCAACTGTGCATATACTTTCAGTAGTGAAACCAAAACTGATAAAATATCTTTTCATCTGACCAAATAAAGGGAAAGAAAAAAAATATTCTAACGTTGAAATGATTCTAACGACGGACGCTCAGCTCTGAACATTCGGTGTAAACGAACACACAAAAATTATTTACGTTTTTTTCGCGGGAAGTGTCACACGACGAATCGAGACTGTGAACACAGAAAACCAAGGATTTGTTTTAGTGATATTTGAACATGCTTCTCTCGATTTTTTTTTATATTTATTTTGATAAATTTTATATGTTTATGATGTGACTTTATCTGCTTTTCTACATAATAATTGGATTACACTCAAAATGTCTGAAAGACTGAGGCAAGGAGGCAGGTTCAAGAGAAAGGGGGGCTCATCAAGTCATCTAGTATGAAAGTAGGGAAATAGAATATTACACGAGCTGTCTGTCTCAGGCCGAGGGGTGAGCTGCATTCTTTTTAGCATATACTTATTTGCGTAAAAGTGTTTATGATAAAAAATAAAATCTTCTTAAATGTAATTTAACGTAAGGTCTATATATTATACCCGGATAAAATGCAATGTGCTCTAGCTAGCCTAACTCTTTCTAGACCTTTCAAAAGAGCTTTATTCCCTGATAGTGTCGATTTATTGCAAAAAAACTGCAACAATAAAAGAGGACAGAAAAAATTCAGACAGGAAATAAAATGATTTACCTTCAGTTTTTCGGTCCCAAATTGAAGAGGCTGATCAAGCCTCGGGGGTGGGGTGGGTAACTTATGTGTGTAATTTTGGTACGGGTGTGCGAGCCAGTATTTCAAAACCTAGCCCATTCATATACCTGGCCTTCAAAAAAACGGACCCATTCATATACTTGATCATCCAAAATGTTGACCTATTCATATACTGCCCTTTGATTTTTTTGTACCCATTTTTTGCTGGTTATTACACAAATATCACAGTCAATTCATGTAATACCAAGAGGATAAGCAGCGTCGAAAAATCTCTGAGCGAAAAATATGTGCATATACCAGGATGTCAGAAAAATGGGGCCTTTCACATAGGAATCCAGAAAAATTGGGCCATTCATATACTTTTTGTTGAAAAAAGGGGGCCAATCATATACCTGGCAGCGCTGAAAAAGGGGGCTATTCGGCACGCACTCTGCCCCCCCCCCCCCCCCACAAGGATCAAGCACACAAGTATACTATGATATACATGGGTAGGACATTAAATCCTTTGTTTATCACTTTGCAAGAAAAAGATAAATCGAAAGGTTGAAAATCTTCATTAGAGCTTGTTGAAATTCAGCATGTTGACATTGTTATCTTTTGTAACACTTCACCGATTACGTCACAGTTACATGTAATGACGTAAGCAGGCAGTTTTCTGAGGAGGGCCTCAGCGGGGTAATTTTGTTGAATAGGAAGCTAAATCAACACTTATGAGGCCCTCCCAGGGGTTTCGGGAATAGGGGAATAAGGCCATTTATTTCACACAAGTCTAAAACTGAAGGGAACAAGGAAACAAAGGCAATTTTTGGGAACAAGGAACATAGATAATCGAGATTTTTATTTGGGGGAACAAGGGAAATTGCCGATTTTTCAGCAGAACAAGGGAACATGTACTCTCTCTGGGAGGGCCTCGCTTATGAATTTACAGTAAAGTTGAGACAAAAATGCTTATTGACCCTGTTCCTTTATTTTCCCAAATTTTTATTACTCTTTTGGTTTCAATGACGACAATGAAATGGACGGGTCTTTTTTTACATAATTTTTATATTTTATCAAGAACTGGTAATAAGCCATTATATTTAAGGCATATTCCTGTTGCCATGGCAACAGAAGTTTGAAATTAATTTTGTCAAAAGTAACTTTTCATTTCTTACTGCGTATGGATATTGTACATGAGTTTTTTTTGTAAAATTTTGTTTCATATTTTATGGTTATCTTTAGAAATTACTCTGTGTATGATGTAGCAGTTTGACTAACTGCCAATTGCATTTAAAAAAAAAAAAAATCAGGTCACTTGTGCGCCTAATTGTGTACAGAAGTAGTCAAGATGCTAGCTATGATGTATTTATGTTCCAATGCGAGTGTTAACCGCAGAAAAAAAAAACACAAACAAAAAAAAAAACAACAACAAACAAACAAAAAACAAAGCTTCTGAAGGTACAGAAAAACCGTCGCTAAAACATTTAATGATCCTGATCCTTTATTTCCAAATTATTTGTCTTTTGGTTTTCATGACAACAATCAAATGGGCGGGTCTTTAGCAGAAAATTCTTACATTTTATTGAGAAATACTTATCGAAACGTTATGGTTACATTTTGTTGAACGTATTGAATAGTATGACTAAAAAGTCCTTTTTTTAGGGTAATTTTCTATTATGTTTATTTTTTGTTTTGGTTGCCACGACAACAGAAGTTTAAAATTAATTTGGTCAACAAGACATCTTTTGAGTCATACTGCGTATGGATGTTGTATGTGAAATTTTGTAAAATTTTGTATCCTATTTTCATAACTATCTTTAGAAATTACTGTATATGATGAGGTGGGTGGGGTAACGTCCTATTGTATTATCAGAAATTTTTCAGGTCACATGTTCCTTACTGTGCACAGGAGTAGCTAATATGCTTAATATTGCTAAAGCAACGACTGGTCACAGAATATGCAAATTAAGAGAATCTTTATGAAAGTTATATTCTTAATAATTATCATTTTCTTTATAATTGCTTTTTTATGATTTAGAGGGTAGGGGTAAATAAAGTTTAATACCACTCAAACGACATGGTGGCTCACCTTCATACTCTGTCAGAATACAAATTATACATAGTATGATCTGTTGAAAAAGTTTAAAGGAAATCTGTTGTTAGGAAGTATGTTACATATTAGTATCTTCAGTACATGCTTGTTAAAGTTGATGTGATTTTGTGTGAATTTTCTTGTTTGAAAATGAGAAATAAAAAATATACATTTGTGTTCGGTGAAACCTTTGTGTGTTTTGCTCTGGTTATCTCTTTGTGGTAAATCACTTACAGTAAAAAAAGGATTTTACCCTATATTAATGAACTAATAATGAATTTTAGCATGTTAGTAAAATTTTACCAAAATGGCCATAGTAGTAAACATGGTAAGGTTCTTTAAAGAGCCATAACTGGTAAACCAGATGGTAACATGACTATTTTATTGACGTAAAATAGTCAGAATATAACACAAAACTGAATTATAAAATATGAAAAAAATTTATTGTTGTGAAAAAAATAAGGGCCAGGTGTCAGTAGTGACCTTAAAATGCAGCATCTGATCAGTGTCTCCGCTGTTTGCAAATATTTCAGCCATTTTTCTCTAGGAATAAATCACATAGCCTGATATACCTAAAATTGAAATAAGACTCTTCCAATATATAGGGAAGCAGGAGTTTATTCAGTCTAATATGGGTTTAATATGAATACAAGAGTTGTAATGGGATCGGGCAACATTATCTTATGAGATGATATCAATTTGCATGCATGTGACTCACATTGATTCTTTCCTGTTGTACTACCAAATTTACCATAAGAACTTACAACTTAACTCCTTGCCGTACTTGTCTTACAGTTTGAACCATTTCACTACCTTGTGATGTGTCTT
The DNA here is from genome assembly GCA_964016985.1 of Anodontia alba. Taxonomy (NCBI): domain Eukaryota; kingdom Metazoa; phylum Mollusca; class Bivalvia; order Lucinida; family Lucinidae; genus Anodontia; species Anodontia alba. The sequence goes on from OZ024824.1 coordinate 5,686,710, forward strand.
AAAACTGCTGGATGAATGGTGTACTGTGTAGACCCTGATCTTATGTCATGGTGGCATCTGATCTGGTCTTCACATTTTGCACAGGCAAAAATACTCAGAGTAAATATGGTACAAACTTTAAAGCATTTGATCATGTGTCATACAATGATGAAACATAGCTCGAGATAAGGTGCCTTTTTTCAACCAAAAAGGACTGATATTTTTCTTGTTTCTCCACGAAAACATGTGTTGTTGGTACTCATTAGAAGTGCCTCATCGAGGCACTTCTAATGAGTACTCTTAACATTTGTTTTCATTGAGATACAAGAAAAAGATTTTGTGGATACTACTCTTATCTGGATCTATGAGAAAAACAGATACAATCCAAAAAAAAAAAAAAAAAGAGCTGTATCATGGGAAAAAGGGTCCTTATTGTATATGCAGGCAATAAGAACCAAGATCAGTCAGCTTATCTATACAATTTGATCAAGACTCTTAACCCATTTTAGACCAAATAAACTCGACCCACACTATATATTGGAACAGTCAAGTTTCAATTTTGGGTATGTCAGGCCATGTGATTTAGATATTCCCAGAGGATAATGGCTAAAATATTTTCAAACAGTGGCAACCCTGACCAGATGCCGCATTCTGGGCTTCCGATCTGTGTCTGCACTGTTTGCCAGTTATCTTTTGGGGGTCTCCAGACTAAAATAGGTTAAGATCCACTTCATCAAGCTGACCATTGAAGTTTTACGAAGGTCTATCAGACTTGTAGCAAAAGTTTGGATTTAAAAAAAAAAAAATCAGACAGGCAGTCAGACAGACTAACTAATCAAATGACAGACAGACTTGAATTCTTCTCTGCACCACCTCAAACTTTGTTTGTAGGGATATAAAATCTGTTTCTCATTCTTCTACGGTATCTGTCTTCTGTGTTTTTAGATGTTGCCATTGCACCATTGAAGACTTAACACTTTGCATGCTAGGTAAAAATTTCAGCAGATGACAGTTTTCCTGGAAAATAGGATTTAACATTTTATGCAATTTTTTTTTTTCCCAAGAAAATAGGATTTGACATTTCAAGTCAAATCCTATTTTCTATGAAAAATAAGAAAAATATTTCAGAATGTTGTCTGCTGACTTTGCCTGTAGCATGGTAAGTGTTAAGAGCAAGTCAGAAGTTTCTTACCACAGCAGAGTTCATACATATCAGGGACATGTCAGAGAAATTTAATTTTTCCAAGGTCAGGGACTTCTCATGGAATTCTGTTATGTGTGAGGGGAAAAATGAAATTTTGCAGAAATGTCAGTGAATTTTAGTTTCGCCTGATGAAGCTAGAATATTTGGTCCCGACGTATCTTTCTTGTTAAATTCATTGAATTTCTGGCTACAGTGTTGTCAGGGAAATTTGAATTTACTTCAGGGAAATGTCAAGAAAATGTCAAGGAATTTTGGTCAATCCTAAATGTATGAACCCTGCATAGTCAGAAAGTATTATGTTGGTCAAATAGTTTGTATGATTATTCTCAGTATACTGTTGCTTTAACCATTCTCTTGCTGAACAAGACATGCCCTGTTTTAGCAAACAGTGTAGATCCAGATCAGTTGGCTTCTGAAGAAGCCAACTGATCTGGATCTGCACTGTTTGTCATTAAATATGTGAATTTCTATCAAAAACCCAGATCAAGTAATCTGTGATAGGTTGGAAATTAGAAGTGGGCGTGGCATCTTAATTTATTCAGCATGACAAGGGTTAATAAGGGAACAAGTTCAAAACAGAATTTCAGGGAAAGTTTACAAAGGCTTGCACTTTGCCTTACCAAGAGACAAATAAAAAACTTATAGGTTGCCTTTGAGAAACAAAGAACACTAAAGAACAAACATCAGAGATTTGGTTTTACTAAGTCTCTTCATATGCAGCTGTGTAGTTCTTGAGGTTGGTATATGCCCCCTAGCACTGCTTTAAGCAGTATTAGATGTTCAATGATCCCATCATATCATCATAATCGGATTTTTGATTAACGTGCAGGTACAGGGGCAACATCCACATCAGTGGGCCCCCTTCCAGATAGCTGACTTGCTGCACGAATGGCAGATCTCACACCAGATCTCCAGGTATGTCTATCATGAGGGTTGATAGCCGAGAGCTTCCACTCTCTGCAATCCCTCTCTGTCAGCTGCTTCCATGTCATCTTGGGCCTCCCAGGCCCTTGCTTTCCATCAACCTGTATGTCAAAGACTGTCTTAACTGCATCATTGGAGTGTTCCACATGTCCATACCATCAGAGTCTTCTCTCTTTCAGAATGAGGTCCAGATCCCGCCAAGCCGCATAAGTAGCTCATTGGACCTGGTGGTGACAATGTCTTGCAGCCTGACATTGCAGATCTGTCTGATCATTGCCCTGTCATTTCGCTGCAGATGCTGGAGGTTTGGCTTTGTCAACGGCCAAGTCTCGCTGGCATGGAGCATTGCGCTCCGCACACAAGAGCTGTACACATGGCCATGTGTTTTGAAAGAGGTGGCATGAAGAGAGAACTGGTAGCAGATCCTTGAACTTCTTCCAGGCAGTTTTCACACGTGTTGTGGTTGAAAGTTCACAGCCACCTGCTGCTGAGAGCATGTCTCCTAGGTAGCAAAAGGAAGCTACCACCTCAAGCTTGTCAGGTCTGACCTGGACTTCCTTATGTGGTCTGCCGTCCAAGGGGCGTGCAGTTCCCTGGCACCGTGTACATCTGTAGTCAGGGTCTTTTGTCAAGCGCTTGAGCCCACTGCATTTCTTGTGCACCCAGTGCTTGCAGCCATTGCAGAAGATGCTGTTGCTGCCCACTCCAGAGCGACAGACGGTGCATCGAAACTCGCCTGAACTCTGCAGGAGGTCCAGTCCAGTACCGCAGATCATGATCTTTGTCTTTCCTGCATTTACTCTTAGTGCTTTCTTCTCCATTGCTTCTTTCCAAGTCAAGAGCCTCCTGACACATTCCTTAAGCGATGCAGCAATGATAACAAGGTCATCGGTCATTTCCCAAAGGAAATAAAAATATAATCTGCATTATGGTGTCAAGTATGGGGAGACATTTTATGGTTTTACAAGCATACAATTGAAATGTGTTGATCACCCTGTGCATCCAGTTTACAGAATGTATCTACATCTACATCTGTACGTTGAACCGTCCCATTTGACTATTATTCAATGGGTTGACTTCGATTGGTAACACAAGTGCGATGAAAACAAAGAGAATATAGGCTGAAAGAAGAAAAAACTGCATATAGAGAAATAAAATAAAAGTATTTAACCCTTGTACTGCTGAACCCGGATACACCCTGCCTTTACAAACAGTGTAAATCCAGATCAATTGGCTTCTGCACTGTTTGTCATTAAGTATGTGACTTTTTGTTGACAACCTGGATCAAACAATCTGATTGGATGAAAATTAGAAATGGGTGTGGCATCTTAATTTATTCAGCAGGACAAGGGTTAAAAAAAGGTATCTACAACAACAAATAAATAAACTGAAGAAGTACAATATAAAATGTGAGAAGGAATAAAGTTTTCCCCAGAAGCCTTTTGCCTACCAGGTGAAGACCGCTCAGCCTTCATGGCAGTACCAGAACCCTTACGACCCAACAGCACAGCTCCCCTTCTGGCCGGCTACTCAGCAACTGGGGCCCCTACCTAACTTGCTTAGAATGTGAGAGTGGAAAGATACCAAAGAAGGGGCCTCAGCTATAGCAGCTGGAAGATAGTTCCACACAGGAATGGACTGGAGGGGTGAGGGGGTGGGGGAGCTAAATTTATAGAAATTTGTCTGAGCTTCATGGAGTATACAATGTTGTTTAGTGGTAGGCTGCCATATGAATGTATTTTTGTGTTGTTCGTTCTTTGTGGGGCTTGGTGGCTGAGTACTGAAGGGCCTTTTAAGTGTTACAGTTTTGTCCCATTTAATGCTTGTTGCTGCATATGGGTCCATCACTTTTTGAGGAAGATCCCTGGCCCTGGGGTTCCATGTGAATGGTAATAAAGACGATTCTCAGCCAATCCACATGAAATGTCAAACTTTATTTTCTCTGGAAAAAAAAAGACATATGAGAATGTCAACTTGAACATTTTCAAAGATGCTTAATGCTTAGCACTCTGGGTAAAATTTTCAGCAGACGACATTTTGAAATATTTTTCTTATTTTTCCCAGAAAACAGGATTTGACATTTCATGCAAATTGTCTCCTAAGGAGACAATTTGCATGAAATGTCAAATCCTGTTTTCTGGAAAAAATAAGAAAAATAACATCATTTTGTCGTCTGCTGAAAATGCCCAGAGAGTGGTAAAGGTTAAAGGTCATGTTCATGATCTCCCATGCAATAACATGTTCCTTAATCTTTACCACTCTCTGGGCAAATTCAGCAGATGACAAATTGATCATTTCTTCACATTTTTCCTGTTAATTAGGCTTTGACATTTCCTAAGGAGACAATATGCATGACATGTCAAAGCCTGTTTTCTGGAAAAAAAAAGAAAAATATTTCAAAATGCCATCTACTAAAATTTTTCCTAGAATGCTAAGTGTTAGTCAGGTGGTTACATGATCCTGCTTTGTCAGCACTGGTTTCTCATTATGGCTCAGTACTCTGTTTAAAATTTTCAGCAGATGCCATATTGAAATATTTTTACTTTTCCTAGAAAACACGGTTTGATATTTCATGCAAATTGTCTCCTTTTCCCAGAAAACAGTATTTGACATTTCAAGCAAATTGTAGACAATTTCAAATCGTGTTTAGTGGGAAAAAATATTACCAATTTGTTGACTGCTAAATAAGCCCAGAGAATGATAAAGGTTATACAAGTTCACTGTGCAGATGTCTGACCGTAAGTATTCGGACAGACAGTCCTGAGCAAACAGTGCAGATCCAGATAAGATGCCACAGAATGTGGCATCTGATCAGGATCTACACTGTTTGTCCATGGGTTTATATAAACTGATTCCACTGGTACAAAATCTTGAACCTATTTTCAAATATTGTCCACAATACATAAAAAACAAAGCACAAACAGAAAGAAACACAGCAAAGTGGGCAGCAATATTCAATTGAATATCACTTTAAACTGTTTAAAGGGACTTGATACACTGGAAAGAATTTCTGCCGTTTTTACAAGGGAGATAACTTTTTGTGACATCCTCTTTGCGTTCCTGCACATCAAGCCCCCTCTGAAAAAGGTCTACAGAGAGCAAATTCTTTCCTTTTATAATGGACCCCTTTTTTCAGGAGTTGGCAAATGGGAGCAAATTCTTTCCTTTTCAAAATGGATCAAAACAGTTTTGACAGAGTTGCCTCCCATGAGTATTTATCCATTTCCCTTTATGTAAACTATCATTGAATTATTGATCCTTATACGAAAAAAAAAGATAAAATAAAATAAATTGCATTCCATTTTACCACTGAGAGTGTGAACTTGATGCCTGTACTTGGAAGTATGTATGGATACAAAGTGAACATATAGCTTCTGATAAGAGGGGGTCTCCGCATAATATTTTTCTTATTTCTCCATGAAAACATGAGCCAGCTCACAACAAAACCCACAATAAGACTTGTGCAACAAGTGAATACTCAGATCAGCCTGTGCATCTGCACAGTCTGATCAGAGTTTGCTGATCGCATGTGTGTTTTACTGCCTCCGGGGCTACCCAAAGAGGGACGAAGGAGAACCCTTGCCATACTGGATAGATGTACTGGCTGATCTCTTTGCTGGTCACACAGGTCTTATTGTTGGTTTTGTCGTGTGCTGGCTCAATTATGTTTTTTGTGGAGATGTAAGAAAAACATCAATACTAAAAACATCAATAATTTTTGGCTGAAAAGGGTACCTTATCTAGAGCTATGAGTGAATCTGTGTGTTCATCAGGAAAACATACCTATATAATTTTGACCCCCTTAAACCCCACTTTTATATAGTAAAACTGGGGTTTACAGGGGTGTACATTATTTTTCTTATTTCTGCTCAAAACATAGATTGTGGGTACTTGTAGAACTGCCTCATTGAGGCAGCTCTAACGAGTACCCAAAATCTATGTTTTGAGCAGAAATATGAAAAATATAAGAATTTTTATCTGAAAATTTCATTTTTGGTGGTAAAATTTTCAGTATATTTGAATAGGCATGTTTTTGTAATGTCAAAGCATATGAAGTCAATGCATGTTTGGCAGATTAGCTGAACATCTGAGCAGTCTGATCAGGGCATTTACTGTCCACTTAGAGAATCATTAGACTGACTAAGAACTATTGCCATGAGCAGGCTGTGTTACCCTATAGGTTGCAGGGTTTTCACGCCTATTCAAATATATTGAAAATTTCACCACCAAAAACTGAAAGTTAAAAATAGATAAAAATTCTGATATTTTTCAAATTTCCGCTCAAAACATAGTTTGTGTGTACTCGTTAGAACCGCCTCGCCGAGGCATTTCTAACGAATACCCACAATCTATGTTTTTGAGCAGAAATAAGAAAAATAATGCATACCCCTGTAAACCCCAGTTTACTATATAAAAGTGGGGTTTAAGGGGGTCAAAATTATATAGGCGTGTTTTCGTGATGATTCTTGTTATGAGATGGCTCTTTTCAATTTGGATGAAATTATACTTTACTGCCACTATTGTTGCTGAGCATTTATACATGAGTGTATATGAGCATTGATTCTTGCAATCAAAACAGTTATTGTCGAGAGATAATAATACGAACTAGGGGTGGGGATGGGGCACTCTCAGAAACTACAGAAGGAAATTCTGATTAAATATTAGGAGATTCACTTCTCACAGTCATTAATTAATGCTTAGCTCTCTGAGTAATACTGATAAAGGTTTTTCTTATTTTCCCCAGAAAACAGGATTTGACATTTCATGCAAAGTGTCTCCATGGAGACAATTTGCATGAAATGTCAAAGCCTGTTTTCTGGGGAAAAAATTAGAAAATATCACCTATTTGTCGTCTGCTGAATTAGACAAGAAAGTGGTAAACGTTAATGGAATATCCTTCCAGAGAATGTAGTTTCATCTGAATCCTTGAATCTGTTCAAATCAAGACCGAATAAACATTGGAAGGTACCATCCTTAAAATTCCAACCATGCTATATAGCATATTCGCAACACCAATGGCAGTAAAAAAGAAGACGACCAGAATAGAGATCTCAAGAGACAGCTCCCTAACGACAATCTCGACCACAAGTAAGACAATATAACCTAGCGAAATAAACAAATAAAACTAAACCAATAATCTTAACATAATGTAATTGACAGCAATAATCAGACAAACATGCCTAGACAAACATTGTAGACTGAGCAGTTTGATTTCACCGATTCACCTTTTTAATGTCTTTCACTGCCAAATTTCAGACTACATTTGTCGTCTGCTTTTTTTTTAAAAAAAAAACAACAAAAAACTATCGACTGGAAAGACATTTGTATGTAAAGTTGAAAGATCGACAGGCTCATTATGAGCCATCTCGTCTGGATCTACGATGTTTGCAAAAGCCTATTATTATCAGCATTCTGGGTAATAATCTCAGCAGACGACATTTTGGATATGTTTTTTCTTCTTCTGAAAATAGACTTCAGAAAATAATGTAAATTGTCTTTTTTACTTGTATGCCTCAAAACCTGTGTCGTATTTAGGGTAAATAAGATGTAATATCTTGGAATTACTGGTCACGGAAGTTGACCTGTTTACTTACTTGCAGGAGAAGGCCCCGTTCTGAAAGTCTATTTTCTGGGAAAATAATAAAAAAAAACAACAAAAAAAAAAAACGACAGTCATTTTGTCTAATTAGCCCCGAGAGTGGTATTAAAAGGTTAAATATATTTTCTAAAAAAAGGCCGATAATGACTGCCTGCATTAGCTCTCCTGATGGGAGCAATTTCTTTCTTTTTAGAGTAGACCTCTTGAGAATTTTGACACTGTTGTCTGTCCTGAAAGTGTGTTGTGTATGGTTGGGAATGCTGCAGCTTTCCATCTGCTGTCTTAACGCTATGCGTGCTGGGTAAAAAAATCAGCAGACAACATTTTGAAATATTTTTCTTATTTTTCCCAGCAAACAGGCTATTTGATCTACAAATCACCCTGATACTTCCTATCAAGTTTCGAGTCAATTGGCCTTTCTGTTCAGAAGTTCAAAATAGATTTTCAAGATGGCGACTGTGGCAACCATATTGGATTTTCGGCCAGAACAAGTTTAGTTTTTTTTTTTTTTTTTTTTTTTATCTACAAGTCACCCAGATACTTCCTACCAAGTTTCCAGTAAATTGGTCTTTCGGTTTAGGAGAAGAAGCACAAAATAGATTTCCAAGATGGCGGCCGTCATGGATTTCTGATCGGAACAATTTTAGCTTTTTTTTTTTATCTACAAGTCACCCTGATGCTTCCAACCAAATTTCCAGTCAATTGGCCTTTTGGTTCAGGAGAAGAAGTGAAAAATAGATTTTCAAGATGGCGGTCATTATGGATTTCCAGTCGGAACGATTTTACCAATGTTTGATCTAGTAGTCACCCCAATGCTTCCTACCAAGTTTAAAGTCAATTGGCCTTTCGTTTCAGAAGAAGCGAATTATACATTTTCAAGATGGCGGCCTTGGCGGCCATCTTGGATTTCCAATTGGAACGATTTTAGCTTATTTCAATCTACAAGTCACCCGATGATGGCTTCCAAGTTTTAAGTCAACCGGCCTTTCTGTTCAGGAGGAGAAGCAAAAACAGATTTTCAAGATGGCCGCCATCTTGGATTTCCGATCAGAACGGTTTTAGCTTTTTTCTGACACCCCTATACTTCTTATCACATTTCAAGTCAATTGGCCCTTTGGTTCAGAAGAAGCAAGAAATAGATTTTGAAGATGGCGGCCATCTTGGCGTTCTGGTCGCAATGATTTTAGTCAATTTTTAAATCTACAAGTCATCCCGATGCTTCCTACCAAGTTTCAAGTCAATTGGCCTTTCAGTTCAGGAGAAGAAGCGAAAAATAGATTTTCAAGATGGCAGCAATGGCAGCCATCTAGAATTTTCGATAGGAAATAATTTGCTGTTTTGATCTACAAGTCACCCGATGCTTCCTACCAAGTTTCGAGTCATTCGGCCTGGGGTATGGGAGGAGTTTGCTTTTAAAGCAAATTGCACGATGCATGATGGGCATTGACCGATCACAATAACTCAGGTGAGCTAATAGCACGGTGTGCATTGTCCGCGGTGAAAAAGTATAGGCATGGCTATTATATGGCAGGCCATTTTTAGACAGGAAAAGCCCAGTAGGGGAGGTAGTTATCTCCCATCTCTGGGAATTCCTGCAGAAGCTATTCGCATGTTTGCCCTGACTATCACGAGTCAGAACTAGAAATGCAGCGGAGGAAAATCGAGATGCAAAAAAACCCAAACTGAAGATATATTGCAGGAATCGAAAAGGAACATTCTGGAGAGTTTTGTTTTCACATGATAAATAATATATCTTCTGATTCATAAACGCATTTATGCATATCATCCAATAAAAGGGACCTTTGCAAACTGTGTAGACCTAGATCAGATGCCGAAGAACATGGCATCTGATCAGTCTTCTCTGTATTTAAAACAGAAATTTCTAGAAAACGTGATAGCAACAGAAATTAACCAGACATACCTTTTGTTGGAAATGAGCCAGCCCAAAGAGTCAGTGTAGAAGAGTCCACTAGGCATAAATGGGTTAAATATGTGTGTTAAACATTTTAAAATTGCAAGCTTGTAGAATCACTTAGCATTATTTGTCAGGCTCTGTTTGCTGGAAAAATTATGAACTCATTTAAAACTGTTGTCTGCTGATTTTATTTAGCAAAACCTGAATATATCCACTTGAACTCATTTAAACTGTCCTCTGATTCAAGAAGGGCAGTTGTCAGTTTCTGGCGAAAGAATGTGCACAATACTGGTTAACCGCTTAGAGGACTAAGCCTGCCCAGTAAACATGTGGTTAGGTAAACTGACCGCGCTCGACATGACCCCCATTGGGTTGACTGGGCCGTAAAACCTCAACACAAACAAACAAAAACTGTCCTCTGCTGATTTTATTTAGCAAAACCTGAATATACTTGAACTTATTTAAAACTGTCGCCTGCTGACTTTATTTACGAGTGCAACAAAACTTGTATATACTCACTTGAACTCATTTAAAACTGTCGCCTGCTGACTTTATTTAGCACTGGGCTTATTTAAAACTGTCACCTGCTGATTTATATTTAGCAAAACGTTAATGTACTCAACAGACGAAATATGAAAATAGATGATCAGTTACGAGTATCTTTCTTAAATGGGCCCCCAGCAAACACATAACTTTGTGTGTGTGTGTGTGTGTGTGTGTGTGAGAGAGAGAGAGAGAGCACCAAGTCTAAGTTTAGTTACCTCAAGGATGTTTTGCTACTCTCCACTCTCTGCCACGAGTGCAAGAGCAATGGGCACAGTCGAATAATTTCTCCAGTCCTTAAGGAACAAATTCTTTCCTTTAAGAATTGCCCTTCCTCACCCACAACTTTTGGAGGGAGAGGAGAAAAACCAACGCCAATGTGGTCTATCCAGTCACAGACACTTGGGGTCAGTAAAGCTTATACGGTCTGAATTTGGTCTCTTGCATTTTTATCCTCTTAGTTTTTGCATTTTAACACTTTTGAACAACATACGAAGCCAGACTGTCTTTTTCCTGTCTAAAAATGCTTTTGAAAAAAAAAAAAAAAAAATTGCTAAAACGGTATAAATAGTAAACATCCGTTTTTTTTTTGTTTCTTCCTTTTCAAAAAGCATTTTAGATACACTTTTTGGTAAATATATACCTTTTTAAAAGCACTTTGATATGAGACAAAAACATAGTCTGACTTTGTATATTGTTTAATAGTATAAAAATGCTAAAACTAAGAAGATACTACTATTCAGACCATATACATTCTACAGACCCCAAGTATCTGTATCCATTTGACTTAGAGCATTTATACGTCTCTGAAAAGTCTAAATAACCAAGGTCAGTCCAGCGAATTGACATCCGCCATCATCTGCATCTTCTGAAACAAAACAGCCATTACATAAAAACAAATATATTGTATGTTCAAAAGGAGGGGTGAGGTAGGGATGTGATAAGTCCCTATAATCTGGAATAATGTAATTATACGAACAACCTACCTCTGTTAACCCATAACGCGACATGCATTGTTTAATTATTGATTACAAAGAGCATAAGGTTTGGTGTGTCATGTGAATCATCTCCCATGCAATGCCAAAACTTATTTTCTCTGAAAAATAATAAATATTTTAGAAAATCATCTGCTACAGTTGTAGTTAGCGCTGAGGGATTAACCTTTACAACTCTCTGGACTAATTCAGCAGACAAATTGACAATAGCTTTCTTATTTTATTTAATTTATTTAATTTTATATTTGTTTTCAGACAATAGGCTTGCAAATTATCTCCTAAGGAGAGGTATAAAAAAAAAAAGATAAGAAAAATATTTCAAAATGTCGTCTGCTGAAATTTTTACCCAGCATGCAGAGTGTTAATATTAAGTTTGAAGTATGCCAACTTTTCCCTAGCATTGTTTGAATGATCGGCTTCTCTGGACTTTAACAACTGAACTGAGTCACTGTCATCTGTTTCGGACCTTCACAGTCCAGTACCTGACGGTAATGTTCCAGTCCATTTCTTCGCCTGCTGCAACTTCTCTACCTACAGCCAGAGTCCGATCTGATATTGCTATACAGGTTATGACATCAAAAATAAGTGAAAATACCCAGAAAGTGTCACATTCATGAAGCACAGCATCACGAAACATACCTATATAATTTTGACACCCTTAAACCCCACTTTTATATAGTAAAACTGGAGTATACAGGGATATACATTATTTTTCTTATTTCTGCTCAAAAACATAGATTGTGGGTACTTGTTAGAACTGCCTCAGTGAGGCAGTTCTAGAGAGTACCCACAATCTTATGTTTTGAGCAGAAATACTGGGGTCGTGCAAAAGGTTCTGTGACTAATAGGCTTCCTCAGTGTTAGCCCAGGTATATTTTAAAATGCTTCACTGCACTTGAATGGTGTGTTGAATAGCTAACGATACCCGTTTATTTCGCGCAAATTGCTTTCCAACTGACCGAGTTATTTCAAATTGAAATAGATGCAGTCATATACACTGACCAATTTACTTGTTACATTGGAACATGGACCAGAAGACTGAAATTCGTAACTATAATAAATGCCGCATTAGGCTTAATATAGATTCAAAGCAGATATTTAATGAATTGTGTTGTATAAATGGACCTCAGACCATTTCAATGTGCACAGTGTTTAGGTGGGTTAAAGCTTTTAAAGCTGGAAAATTTTCTGTTGAAGATGATACCCATCCTGGAAGGCCTAAAACCTTTGTTACCAAGGCTAACATCGCTGCTGTAAAGATTGTGGTCGAACAGGATGCGCGATTGTCTGTCAAAGATATAGCTAGTTGTACTGGCATATCAGAAGGCAGTGTGCAAACAATTCTGAAAAAGTGTTTGGACCTGAGAAAGGTTTGCGCTAGGTGGGTACCTCATTTGCTCACTGAGGAGCAAAAGACACAACGCCTTAAATGTGCCCGGGAACTTTTGAAAACATACAAAGGCTGTAATAGTCAGGTTGTTTCTAACTTACTAACAGGTGATGAAACCTGGGTGCCCATGTTTGAGCCACAAAGATGGGCTGACAATAAGCAATGGAAGCGAAAAGATCAAAAACGCCCATGTGCTGTACGCAATTTTCGTTAATTCAAGTGGGCCAGTCATTCAAGTGCCTTGTCCATCTGGTCATACAGTCACTGGCCGATCCTACAAGAATTCTGTACTGAAGAAAGTGAAAGAGTTTTACAATAAGAAACGACCAAGCAAAGGATGGTCAAGAGTCCACCTTTTACATGACAACGCCTCTTCTCGTGTGAGGTTAAGTCTTTTTTGGCTTCAGAAAAGGTGAAAATTTTAAACCATCCACCTTATTCACCTGTCCTGAGTCCCTGTGACTCCTTTTTATTTCCAAGGCTTAAGAAAATGCTTTCTGGAAATAAGTATATGTCTAGAAGTTCTCTTGGCAGCGCTATTTATCAGTGTCTCTACCAAAAGAAGACTGTTTATCTGCTTTTCGCGACTGGGTAAAAAGGTTACAAAAATGTGTTTCAGTAAAGAGGGAATACTTTCAAGGTTTGTAATAAAAATATGTTTGATAAAACGTAGCATTGAAGTAATCCGAACCCAGTGACAAAACTTTTGCAGGACCCTCATATGAAAAATATCAGTACATGTATTTTTTATCTGAAAACTTTCAGTTTTTGGTGGTGAAATTTTCAATATATTTGAATAGGAGTGTTTTCATAATGGCCTCTCTGATAGGCCAAAAGAAGGAGAGATGAGAAAAAAATAATAATAATACAAATGTCACGTATGAAATCACCCACGCACAAACAAAGAAAAGCTGCAACAGGCAATGCCTTAGAACAGTCAGGAGGAAAAGTACTGTGTGTGGCCGGGGTGGGGGGTATAAGTGAAGATACCCAGAAAATGCCACGAAGCGCAGAGGAACAAATAACGACAAAACAAATGCCACATATGAAACCACAGACACACAAACAAAGAAGAACGGCAACTGAGGAACCACCTTCACAAGGCGAAACTAAAGCTCTTATAAAACACGGCCGAGTATAAGATATATATTCATGGCAGATGGCCTGATTTATCCCATTGTAGACTGAATAGACTACCCCACACTATATATTGTAAGAGTCTAATTTCAATTTTAGGAATGCCAGGCAATGGGATTTAGATATTCCTAGAGAAAAATGGCTAAACTATTTGCAAACAGTGGAGACCCTGATAAGATGCCGTGTTCTGTGGCATCTGATCTGGGTCTGCACTGTTTAGGGGTATCCAGACTACAATGGGTTATAGGAGATGACCCTTTTCCGAGAACCTCAGAAATACATCAATGACTATTAATGGCAGCATGGTCAACTTTAAGACATAGTTTCTAGCTGCAGTTTCTAAATGACCAAACCACAATACAGTTTACCACCCAGCGGGCATAAGACGTTAATACAACGTCAATGCAACGTCATGCTCGTGACGTTTATTCAATGTCGCCTCAACGTCGATACTATATTGTTGCATTGACGTTGAGGCGACGTTGTATAAATGTCATGTGCTCACTGGGCATGAATCGAAGTTGGTATAAAGAAAGGGAAGACTCCATAACCCTGCTCACACAAATATGTCAAGATATCCAGGTAAAGCCAAAATCATGAAGCAGGTTTGTGGCAGTCTGAAACTGAGGATAAGGGTAATATTTATGATGTCCAGCTCTAGTCTGATATCATTCAGGAAACAGAGACAGACCTTCCCTTCAAAGGAAGCAGCCCATTCTCCACCATGGCGGACATGGCCAGGGACGGATCTAGTGGGGGTTCCTGGGGTTCAGTGGGACACCCTTTCACTCAAAATTCATTTTTCATGGTATTGACAAAATTACCCTAAATTTACACCCAGTTTTTTAAGTTGCTTAATACTAAGTTTAGCCTAACATCTCATAATGATCAAACATGATCGAGTCGTTTGAAGACGATAGATTAACCCGAATTAGTTGAATTTCGAGATAATGCATAAAATATACGTTCTTGGATAAAGTTGTAGAGGGTTACGGGCACGGACATTTCAGAGAAGTTTCAAGTTTGATATATTGATAGGTTTCACTGTAATAAGAAGAAGGTTTTACGATTTTCTGAAGTTCCGGAGCATTTTTAAGTCAAAGAGCACTGCCCCTCTACTCCTCGTTGATTGTTAGAAACCAAAATAAAATTTATGATAAAGAGATGAAATATTTACGTTTCCTACACTTTTCTTCATAAAACCTTACCGTCTTGAACATCATTATAAAAGTCTAAGCGAGTAGAACCTAAAATCATCTCAGTATGTACTTTTTCATGAAGAAGAAAAGAAAAAAAAAAAAAGCTAAATACTCTGCTTATCGAACGTCTACTCCATTCGTGTGCGTATCAGTGTTTTTGGATCTAAAGTAAATAGTATGGATGCAGTTGAGTCATACATGCCATACCTCACACTGTGAGACAAAATCTCACAGAATTTTGGCCCTTCTGGACCCCATTTCCCATAAGATTTTCGAATCTCACAGAATTTTCATACCATTTAATAAGCTATTTTTTGAAGAACTAGAAATAAAACAGAAATTAGCATGGCTATCCCAAGCTTAATTCATTAAAATAATAGCTTTTAACTTACTTATGTAAGCTTGAAAGTGATTTTCATAAAAATCTCACAGAATTTCATCAAATCTCCCCTAAAAATTTACAAAATGTCACAGATTTCTGTCAGCAGCTAATGGCATGTATGTTGAGTTTGGAGTGTTTAGGTCTGTACTCGGCATAGTATTCTGTATTCGACAATAATATCATCGATATTTTATTTTTAGCTGAGAAGAGTTTTTATTGGTCAATACTGGAGGTGTGTCCTGAGCTGTAGGTCAAGGTTCGGTAAAGGAAGGCATTCTAAACAGAGAGATATTGGAAATTTTCCGTTCAAGAAATTTCTGCTGTCGGTACGAATATATTATTTAAAGCAGCTAAAGGAATGCGTTAAATTAGTAAATAATCAACTCTAAATAAGACTGGCTTGAAGTCTCAGCTTGGAAATCGGTTGTTAGATAAAAACCCTGAAAGGTACACCAGTGACCGAGTTTTCTTGCCTCGTGATCAGCTGGTACACTGACGGTAAGAGAATGTTTCATTTGCCTTTTTAGGTATATTGCAAACCTTTAATTTCTTCTCTTTGTGTATTGTTAATTAATTTTGTCGCTCGTATTTTTAAAATTGAAGAAACTTCTAGGAAATAATGAGTTGAAGACTTACAATTTAGCTACATGTTTTCTTCATTTCAGATTTAAAGGGGCCCACGACGGGGAATTTATGGCGGGTCTTAGGGATCAAGAATCTTTGCGCTTCCTTCTCACGCTCAGCAATCGAGACCCAAATGTAAGGAATCAGGCCTTCGATGCGATTCGACAGAATATCGATTTATGGATTTCTGGTAGCTATGGAAGCCCTGTGCCACCCTTGAACTCCTCTGAAATCAGCGACTTTCAGAATGACTTAGACATAAAATTGTCCAAAGTTCAGGAACGACTGCCAGATTTTCTTAGAATGATTTATTCATGTCCTTTTAGAGACATCAGTGAAAAGTGTCAGTGGTTTCTGGAAGATTTGCAGGTATGTAGATTTTGGTTTCTAAATGTCTGTAAAATACCGTTAATTGAGCTGTTCAGCCCAGAATATAATGGACTGTTCCGGTTGCTTACATAGATTCTAAAAATAGACTGGGTTTACCTGACTTTTACCAGCTGTTTATAAGTAGGTTAAGGTTACCTGATTGAAGCTACTAATCCTCAAATGTTGCGACAGTGTATTTGAGTAAAAAAAGAAAAAAAAAAAAATCCACTTAACTCGGCCTGCTAGATGGGATCCAGACAGTTTTTTTGTCACAAAAATACCAATTGTGTGTATTTGACCAGCAATTAGTACCCCCCATAAAAATTTACAATGCTCCAGATAAGGGACTTTTTTTTTTCAACCAAAAGTACAGATAATTTTCTTATTTCTCCACAAAAAAAAAACATGTTGTGGGTATTCATAAGCAGTGCCTTGGCCAGCTGCGCCTTGCAAAGGTACTTTTGTTAATGAGTACCCACATGTTATGGTAGAGAAATAAGAAAAATACGTGGATACCCCCTTGTATCTGGAGCTATGAATGTAGGTACGCACTGGAATTGCCTTTAAGAAAAAGCCTCTTGGATTTCCTCCCTTCACCTTGACATCACTCCAGGGTTCCCTTTGTATTTTTGGCAAATCTTCAACAACACATATATACCCCTACTTTCAGTGCTTTCAGGTTGTGTATAGCCACACATCTTGGCATCTGAAGTGTTTCAGTCCTAAAAATGCAACATATCCTTCAAACTTTCCTGCCAGGTAAAGTGTGGGAAGGTACAGTGACAGCTTAACATGCCTTAATAGTGTTGACTGGGCCATTAAACTCCAAACCAACCACCCTTCAGACTTTGTTCATTAGCCATGTTTAATTCCTATTTCTTAGTTAAAATGGTAGGAAAATCAAGATTTATAATAGTTTAGGAAAGAAAAGGGTAAGATAATTTACCGCCATTTGTTTGTAATCTAATTCACTGTTTTTGTGTCACCTGCGTAGCATGGCAGACACATAGGGATCATATTGTCCGTCGGCATCATCATTGGTGTTGTCGTCACACTTTTCGTTTCCATTCAATAACTTTTGAAGGGATGTATGGATTTCATTCAAATTTGGCAGAACTTTATATCACTATAAAATACAGGTCCAGTAAGATATTGGTAATCATCCGCCAAATTTTGGCTGAGTTATGGCCCTTTTTCGACTTAGTTTTTGTTGTTGGTTTCCGCTCAATAATTTTTGAAGGTATGCATTGATATTTTTTAAACTTTGCAGAACTTTACATCAACATAAAATACAGGTCAAGCATGATATTGGTAATCATCCGCCAAATTTTGGCTGTTATGGTCCTTTCTTCACCTATTTTTTGTTGGTGTGTTGATATTGGTTTCCGACCAATAACTTTTGCAGGGAAGCATTGATTTTATTGAAAGTTTGCAGAAGGATACAATCATGTATATCATTGTAAAATACAGGTCAAGTTTGATATTAGTAATTATTCGCAAAATTTTGGCTGAGTTATGGCCTTTTTTTGACTTAGTTTTTGTTGGTGTGTTGATATTGGTTTCCACTCAATAACTTTTGCAGGGATGCATTGATTTTATTGAAAGTTTGCAGAAGGGTATATCATTGTAAAATACAGGTCAAATACGATATTAGTAATCATCCGCAAAATTTTGGCTTAGTTATGGCTCTTTTTCGACTTAATTTTTGTTGGTGTGTTGATGTTGGTTTCCACTCAATAACTTTTGCTTTATTGAAAGTTTGCAAAAGGATAAATCTTTGTAAAATACAGGTCAAGTTCGATATTGGTAATCATCTGCAAAATTTTGGCCAAGTTATGGCCCTTTGTAGACTTAGTTTTTGTTGTTGGGGTAAAATACAAGGTAAAGATATTGTTTCCTCTCAATAACTTTTGAAGGTATGCATTGATTTCATTTGAAGTTTGAAGTGAAGGGTTGCCTTCAGGAATAGGAGCGAGTATAAGGACCAGTGTTTTTTTCCTTTTTCATATCAAATGGTTGGCGCTTTAAGTAGGCGACACATCCGATTCTCTGAATTCTAGTTTGTGTTTTGACATTAGGAAATGGGATTGTGAAGGGATTGGTGATAGGCAATTTTAGAAGTTCACTGTTGAGTTCACTTCCTGAAGATCTCTAATAATTCCACTGTATTAGAACACTTTACCACTTTCTTAGCAAATTCAGCAGATAACAGTATTTACCTCCCTTCTCAAAGTTGGCTGCGCTTAAATTGAAGATATACAAACACAGACACTCGATTCTGATAGTACATTCTCAGTTTGTGTGTTGGTGTCCGTCTCGAATATACATTCTCTTCTGACACATACAAAAACAAATACAGACTTGCATCAAAAAACTTTTTCTTTCTTTATGAGGTCCATTTGAATGTTTTTTGAATGTCAGGGTACCCTTCCCCCACTGGGATATGTCACATAATGAATTCTATTACATGATAGTGAGGCCATCTGACGTTGGACCTCACATTGACATCCCAGATCTCTGACTGACGTGTGTAGTCTTTTTTTTTGGATCTTGAAATCCAGTTATAACATACCCCTCTTCATCACCCCCACACAGATGAAATGACTTTTTCAACTCTTCATGGTTCTGAATAAGAAGCTGTCAAGATAAGTACTCTTGGTATTTCTCTTAAGTCCTTGAAAACATAATGTGTTGTGTCTGTTCATTAGAGTTTTGTCTTATCTAGAAACTGCCAGTGAATCACTGCATCACTGCATTTGTCATTTGTTTTAATGCTTAGCACTCTGCGTAAAATTTTCAGCAGACGACATATTGAAATATTTTTCTTATTTTTCCCAGAAACAGGTTTTGACATTTCATACAAATTGTCTCCAATCCCAGTGGAGACAATTTGCATGAAATGTCAAAACCTGTTTTCTGGGAATAATAAGCAAAATATTTCAACATGTTGTCCACTGAAAAATTTACCAAGAGTGCTAAGCGTTAAGAAAACTCAATACATTATGATTTTGTGCTGGACTCAATCGTTAAGAAATTTCAATACATTATGATTTTGTACTGGACTCAATCGGTCAGAGGACTTGTTAAGGAGGAGTATTTGATGATAATGCTTGGATAATTTTCTCTGTTTCTTCATAAAAACATACATTGTGGGTACTCTTTAGAAGTGGCTTGACGAGGAATAAGAAAAATTATCCCAGCATTATCACCAAATGCTCCTCCTTAATGAGTCTTCTAAATTATTCAGTCTTTATAGAATTGGACAGCTACCATAATAACCCTAAGCTCTAGGACAGACAGGCCTGAGCAGACAGTGCAGACCCAGATCAGATGCTGCAAAATGTGGCGTCTGATCAGGGTTTCTACTGTTTGCTACCTGTCCATCAACAGGTAGTGAAACAGACTTTTACAAATCATAGGACAAGTATGGTAAGGAGTTAACCCTTGTCCTGCTAAACCCGGATATACCCTGCCTTTGCAAACAGTGTAGATCCAGATCAGTTGGCTTCTAAAGAAGCCAACTGATCTGGATCTGCACTGTTTGCCATTAAGTATTTGAATTTATAGCAACAATCTGGATCAAGTACTGTAATCTGATTGGCTGAAAATTAGAAGGCGCCGTGGCATCTTAATTTATTCAGCAGGACAAGGGTTAGGGTGTCCCAATATTTAGAGTAAATACAGTATTCATGATCTGTCATCTGATATAAACAGATGTTCATACATTTAGCTCCAGGTGAGCCAAAATATTGATACATGTGTATTTCTCCACAAAACATACATTGTGGGTATTCATTAGACTCCCAAATGAGTATTCATTAGAAGCACCTTGACAAGATACCCACAACGTATGTTTTAGTGGAAAAATAAGAAAAAATATAATGTACCATATTCAACCTAATTACCACACCGTGCCCTTAGGTTTTTCAAAACTACTGAGAAAACTTAAAGATAGTGACAGACTTGTCTAATGATACTTATGCAGTTTCTTTTCTGATTTTCTTTTTAATAGCATATGTTGTGGATACTCGTTTGAATTGCATCGACAAGTCAATGCAATTCAAATGAGTACCGACAACATATGCCTTTATAAAGAAGTAGCGAGAAAATACACTTGCTGTAATCTGAAGACAACGGAATTGCTTAACTGTGCGCTTATAGGGGTATGTGCAGTAATTAGGTCAAATAAGGTATATGGATACCCTTCTTATCTAATGCTTATCTGTTGATGCCCGACAGAGGCGACCAGATGGCTCAGTCAGTAGAGCATTGGAACAGTAATGCCAGGGTCCCAGATTTGAGCCCTGGTACTGCTGTACTTTTTACTTGCCCTGTTACAGATGTTATATAACAAGGAAGGAAAACTGAATAGCTAAAATGTTTCTTGTGATTGTGGTGAAATGATCTTTTACTGTATCTGGGGCCTAGTATAATCTCTCGATTCTTGGGCCAAAAAGATCTTGCTTCATACAGACCTACCAGTAATGATATTCTAGAATTTTTGGCCCTTTCAGTGTTGCCCTTACAACATCTGATCAGGGTCCACATTGCTGGTTTTAATACAGTCTTCAAAGTGGGTTTAAATATACATGTACTTATTTCTGATAATATTTGTACATTCATGCAAACAAAGTTATAAAATTTATATTAAGTAAGGGCAGTTATAGTTTCATAGCTCTGGACAGAAGTCCACAGAGAATAGTGATAATAATTCTGGGATAATTTTTCTTATTCTGTGTTGTGGGTACTCATTAGAAGCGCCTCAATGAGGCACTTTAAATGAGTACCACATGTGTTTTTGTGAAGAAGTAAATAAAAGATCTGATATTCCTCATCTGGACCTGTCTGAACATCATTTTCCCAGATTTAAGGCTAAATATTACATCTCAAAGAGAGTGCACTCTTGAAAGTTTTTATCTTGAAGGGGGACAACTCAAGCAAAAAATTGTTTCCCAGTATATGAATTAGGGAGGAGTATTTAGTGACAGTTCTGGTTATAATTTTTCTTATTTTCTCCATAAAACAAATGTTGTGGGTACTCATTGGAAGCACCTCAAGTACCCACAATATGTGCTTTTATGGAGAAACTTACCCAGAATTATCATCAAATACTCCTCCTGAATAAGTCTTCTGGAGAAGAATCAGGATTATTTTTCTTATTTATGAATGAAAACATATGTTGTGGGTGCTCATTAGAAATATCTTGGCAAGGCACCATTTCAGATGTAATACAGATTAACCCTTGTCATGCTGAATAAATTAAGAAGCTACACCCACTTCTAATTTTCAGCCAATCAGATCATTTGATCCAGGTTGTTGATACAAATTCACTTACTTAATGGCAAACAGTGGAGATCCAGATCAGAAGCCAACTGATCTGGATCTACACTGTTTGCAAATGAAGGGTATATCCAGGCTCAGCAGGATGGACTCCTAAATGTTCTGTAAAAAAAAAAATGTGTTCCACCCCGTGTTCCACAGACTCTGATCAGACCACTTCAGCTGATCTGGGTCTACACTGCTTGCATAAACATGTTTTTTAGGAGAAGTAAGAAAAAAAAATATGGATAACCGGTAAAGAATTGATAACAGAAGGAAATGTTAAAAGTGCAGCCGAACGCTTGTTAACCCTTGTCCTGCTGAACTCAGATATACACTAACTTTGCAAACAGTGTAGATCCAGATCAGTTGGTTTCTTCAGAAGCCAACTGATCTGGATCTGCAATGTTTTGCCATTCTGTATGTGAATTTATATCAACAATCTGGATCAAGGAATCTGATTGGCTGACAATTAGAAGTGGGTGTGACATCTTAATTTATTCAGCATGACAAGGGTTAATTCTTAGCACTGTGGGTAAAATTTTCAAAAGATGACATTTTGAAATATTTTGTCTTATTTTTTCCCAGAAAACAGGATTTGACATTTCATGTGAATTGTCTCCAACTAATGGAGACAATTTGCATGAAATGCCAGATCCTGTTTTCTGGGAAAAGTTAGAAAAAGATCATCAGTTTGTTGTGCGCTGAATTAGCCCAGACAGTAGTAAAGGTTAAGCAACATACAGGTTGAATATAATAGACATATGTATGCTGTCAGTGTAGATAAAATGATAAGGCCTTTTTGATTTGGATGAACTCAGTTGAAAACTTGAAATATTTATATGAATTAGCCCAAATGTTCAGATGCTTTAACTTGCTATCATATTATCTTTCTTGAATAAAACTATTTTAATATAGCGGGTGATGAGTCTAAAATGTGCTGGTTGAATTCTTCAAAATAAAATTAAGATTAACACTTAGTACTCTGGGTAATTAAATGTCAGCAGACAGCATTTTGAAATATCTTTCTTATTTTTCCTAGCAAATAGGCTTTGACATTTTTTGCAAATTGCCTCCTTAGGCTTTGACATGTCATGCAAATTGCCTCCTAAGGAGACAATTTGCATGAAATATCAAAGCCTATTATCTAGCAATAATAAGAAAAAAATACCCTTAAAGCGCAAAAGACATTCTAAAATTTTTTTTTTTTTTTTTTTTTCAGAGAAAACAAGTATTGACATTTCATGTGAATTGTCTGCCAAGCAGAAGATTCACATGAAATGTCAAGACTAGTTTTCTCTGAAAAATAAAAAAATAAATAAAAAATTGTCATCTGCTGCAGTTGTGATTGGCACTTTAAGGGTTAAACGTTGTCTGCTGAGAATTTTACCCAGGGTGCTAAGCTTTAATTACTACAACAAAAAAGGTGGACATTTTGCTTAAAACTTACGATGCTATGTGCAACTTCAGTAGACGACAAACTTACAATATTTTTTTTTATTTTTCCTAGAAAATAGGATCTGACACTTCATGCAAATTGTTCCTTAAGGAGACAATTTGCATGACATGTCAAATCCTGTTTTCTAGAAAAAATAAGAAAAATGTTTCAAAGTGCTGTCTGCTGCCATTTTTAACCAGCATGCTAAGTGTTAATTACAATAATAAAGAAAAGGTGGACATTTTGCTTAATAGCTTTTGTATTTGCATGATAAAATGGAACATACACAATTATAAGTCTACAGTTACTTTATACACTCATGCTTCATTTGACATAAATCTTCTTTTGTGTGGTTTTTGTCACACAAATTAATCTGTCAAACTGGTACATTTATTCCGCTGACTGGGCAGTTTTCCACCTTTGTACAGGTAAAACTCATAACAAAGACAATAAATGCATAGCTCCAGAACACGAGTAGGTCACAGTTTAATATTTTTCTCATTTCTCAATGAAAACATATGTTGTAGGTACATATTAGAAGCGCCTCATTGAGGCACTTCTAATGAGTACCCACAAATACATTTTCATGGAGAAATAAAAAAAAAGTGTCAGTACTTTTCAGAAGACAAAATTGTCTTATCTGGAGCTATGTATATAAGCTTTCTGTCATACACTGTCCGATCAAGAAGTAACAGTCTCCGCCCAATATACTTAGAATGAATAAATTGAAATGAAACTCCAGTCAGTTGATAATTTTATCTTATTCCACATCTTTGGTAGAAAAGATAAAATTTCAAAGCTAGTATTGATTTCAGTAGGAAGTCACTGCGAACAGGGGAAGGGTGGGTTAAACTGAGGGGTTAAATTGAGAAAATGGACAAAGTTGAATTCAGAGCAGTCAAATACAGTAAAATACTTCTTTAAGAAGGGCAAATCCCCAAGGAAATTCATAACAACTTCATTAAAACCCTTGGGGATGAGTCTCCTTCTTACAGCATGATGAAGAAATGGGCTGCTGAATTTAGAAGAGGGAAGGGGAGCAGGAGGGATTATGAATGGTCTGGTCGCCAACATTGAGCTTGTGCACAGTCTAATCATGTGTGACACGAGAAGAAGCCTGCATGGTATAGAGAGACAAATAGGCATATTTTTTTGGGCAGTTCAGTCTATCTTGATGGATATTTTAGGGATGTCCAAGGTGTCAGCTAGACGGATCCCCAGAATGTTAACCAAGGATCAGGGGAAGAACAGGTTCGATATTTCTAAATATCTTTGTCTCTCCATGATGTCATAGTCCTGAGGAATTTATGCATCAAGCTGTGACCCATGATGAGACGGGTCCATCACTTTGATCCTGAGGCCAAAAAGCAGAGTATGCAATGGAAGCACCCTGGCTCACCCCTTCCAAAGAAATTTAACCTTTACCACTCTCTGGGCATTTTCAGCAGACGGCAAATTGATGATATTTTTCTTATTTTTCCCAGAAAACAGGATCTGACATTTCATGCAAATTGTCTCCTGAGGAGACAATTTGCATGCAATGTCAAATCCTGTTTTCTGGGAAAAATAAGAAAAATATTTCAAAATGTCGTCTGCTGAAAATTTTACCCAGAGTGCTAAGCGTTAAGAGAGTTTCTCCAGCATGGAAGGTGATGGCCTCTATCTTTTGGGATAGTCATTGTGTTGTTATGGTGGATTATCTTGAGGAAGGTTGCACGATAAATGGTGCATATAATGCAGAAAAACTAAGGCGGCTGCATCAGGAGATTGTGAAGAGAAAAGAAGGAAAGTTGACTGGTGGTGTTCTGCTCTTTCAAGATTATGCACCAACGCACACCTCCCAAGTTGCTATGACTGCTACGACTAAATGCAGCTTCGAGGTCCTTCCTCATCCCCAGTATTCTCCAGATTTAGCCCCTTCAGACTTCTGTCTGTTTCCATATCTAAAAACTAACCTTCCTGGTAGGAATTTTGGAAGCAATGAAGGCATCATAGATGCTGTTGATGAGTACAGGAAGAAGGCTTCTATTTTGAAGGAATAAGCAAACTGGAACAGCTTTGGAGAAGGTGCGAGGCAAATGAAGATTATATTAAGAAATAATGGCACAATTTCTGCTTTTGGTAATTCCCAAAGTACAGGGACCAAGAACTTTTTGATTGTCCCTCGTAGCATGCTGTGGGCAAATTCAGCAGACAACTAATATATGTGTTTTTTGTGTTGTTGTGTTTTCCTAGAAAATAGGCTTTGAGGTTTCCTGCAAATTTGAGACAATTTGTATGAAATGTCAAATCCTATTTTCTGGGGGAAGGTAAGAAAATATTTCAAAATGTTAAAATTGTCAGCTGAAATATATACCCAGCATGCAGTGTTCATGGGGCCCTACAAGGTTGAAAAGCAAGGTAGGCAGTGCCATCATTGACCTTTAGCATGGTGACTTTAAAATCAGCGGACAACACCATTTTGATTCAGTGGAACATCCATGAATGGTCATCTCAAGCATAGCTCGTAATAAGGCACGTTTTCATCTAAAACATACTACTGGTAACATTTTTCTTATTTCTCCATGAAAAGATGTTGTGGGTACTCATTAGAAGCCCCTGAGGCGCTTCTAATGAGTACCCACAACATATGTTTTGTGGAGAAATAAGAAAATTATTATGTGGCTACCCTCTCTTTTCTGGAGCATGCTCAACAACAATCACCTCTTTGAAACAGTCATTTTCATGATACAGCCTCAGGTTTGTGCCTCCCCATTTGTGCCAGTTGTGGCTGTGCATGGAGTGTTCGAAATTTTAAGACATTTAAGGTATACTCTTTGCTCAAGCCTGTCTTTGTAGCTCACAGAAGTTTTCCACCACTGTCCCTCAACCAAAATAACTAAAACGGCTCTGCTTGACTGTACAAAATGGCAGCCAGAGCTAAAATAGAAAAACCTTTAAAAGACATCTCCTCCGCAGCCAGTGTCCTGATTTCAAAGTAATTTCACAGAAGTGTTTCTCTTATAGCCCTTTACCAAAATTGCTAAAAAGTTCTGCCCGGCTGAACAAAATGGCTGCCAGAGCTAAAAATAGGAAAAAAAACCCTTTAAACATCTCCTCCTTGGTTGGTGGCCTGATTTCAAAGTGATTTCACAGAAATGTTCCTCTTATCCCCCTTTACCAAAATTGCCAAAATGGTTCTTCTCTGCTGAACAAAATGGTCACCAGAGCTAAAAATAGAAAACAACAACAACCAATAAACGACATCTCCGTGGCCAGTGGAAAGATTTCAAAATAATTTCACATCAATGTTCCTTTTATGCCCCCTTTGCCAAAATTGCTAAAGTGGTTCTGCTCTGCTGAACAAAATGGTTGCCAGAGCTAAAAATAGAAAAGAAAACCTTTAAAGGACAGGATAAGTAGATGAACCAAATGACTTCTGGAAAATTTCAGAACTTTTTTTTACTTATGGCGTTTTGAAAATTTCAGCATTTTAACCTTGAAGCAAGATATCTCAAAAACTGTTTACGCCATTGCCTTGCCATAAAAGTATTGGAAAAATGTTGCATGCCATCTGCATATCTGCAGTGGCAGTTTCACTCAGGTGAGCGAGTTGTGGCCTGTGGCGAGTTGTGGCCCGTTCTGAATTCTTTGACTCGGGAGAAGTATGGTAATACATTTTTACATTTTGCATTACCATTTTATTACAGAAACAAATTTAAATTAAATTTCAATACCTTTAGAAAATGAGTTCGACCTTTTGAATGAACTATATCATTTTCAAGTAGTGTTAGACTTTTGGTAGCATTCAAGGGTGAAATTTAGTACTTACGATAAAAAAAGGACAAAAAAAAATCTAAAAAAATATCTATGAAAGACAACATAGAAAGATTTGGCAACATACATATTGGGTGACCACTTTAATGCTTAGCATGCTAGGTTAACTTTTCAGCGGACGACATATTGCAATATTTTTCTTATTTTTTTCCAGTAAACAAGTTTTGACTTCATGCAATGGAGACAATTTGCATGAAATATCAAATCCAGTTTTCTGGGAAAAATACGAAGTATTGTCAATTTGTCGTCTGCTGAATCTGCCTAGAGAGTAGTAAAGGTTAATGAAAATATTTTTTGGACAGTTTGATGGAAAAATAGAGTTTTAAATAAGCTTTACATTTTAAAATCTGCATGGAAGACAAAATGAAATGGTCTGGAGACATACATGTACATATGTATTGGGCAGCTCCTCTGAAAATTGTTTTCTAGACATTGTGATAAAATAAATTAATAAATTAGGTATAAATATTGTCCAATGTGGAAAATAAATTAATATAATTTTTAGTTTAAATTTTGCCTAAGGACAGAAATAGCTAAAACCACATAAAAACATTTGAGATTATCTTTGAATTTGATATTATTTTTTTTTTTTGTCATTGACATGATTCATATATATAGATCTAGATAATGCACTTAAAATTTATAAACCTTTCCAGCATTGGTGTCGTCATCAGCTTGATGTCAACAATGCTAAGTCTGCGCGTTTAGCTCAGTTTCTCAAACACTAAGGCTTCTAGGCTATGAAACTTCATACAGCCATGATGTACCCTGCCCTCTGCTATCAACTATTACTGCCTGTGACCTACTTTTCATGCTTGGCTGAACAACGTTGTAGTCCATGCATTTAGCTCCATCTGAGCACCACCAGCAGTCGTGACATAGCTATTTTGCAAATTTCTTTGTTGACCAAAAGGTATCAATATTTTTCTCATCTCTTCATGAAACTGTGGTACTCATTAGAAATGCCTCTAATGAGTAACACAACATTTTTGTGCAGAAAAGTTGCTGATAAGCAAGTTGTCCCATGGCTCCAGATAAGAAGGGTAGGCAGGAAAATATTTTTCTTATTTCTCTACAAAAACATATTTCATGGGTACTCATTAGAAGCATCATTGTGAGGCACTTCTAATGAGTACCACAACATGTTTATGTGGAGAAATGAGAAAAAATATCTCCATGAAAACATATATTATGGGTAATGAGAAGCACCTGGTCGAGGCACTTCTGATGAGTGCCACAACATATGTTTTAGTGGAGAAATAAGAAAAATATCGATTTTTTTGGGGGGTGAAAAAAATGCATCTTATCTGGAGTTATGTCCTACATCTTTCATTTGGTTCTTTTGAAATTTGGCAGATTGGATTCCATTATCCTTTTGGACTTCAAGTATATGAGCAGTTGTCAGTTTCTGGTGAAAGAATGTGCACAATACCGGTTAACCACTTAGAGGACTAAGCCTGCCCAGTAAACATGTGGTGAGGTAAACTGACCGCGCTCGACATGACCCCATTGGGTTGACTGGGCCGTAAAACCTCAACACAAACAAACTTCAAATATATGACCATAACTCCTGCATCTTCCATCGGATTCTGTTGAAATTTTGCAGATTTTCTTCCCATGATGCATAGCTACAGATAAGAGGGGGTATCCACAGTATATCACCTCATAGATTTAAGAAAAATATCAGGGCCCAGTTGTTCAAACATGGTTAGCTTAAAGCACCAAGCAAAATTTGTAGCAGATGACATTCTAAAAAAAAATATTTTTCTTAGAAAATAAGCCTTGAAATTTCATGTGAATCATCTGCTTGATTCACATGAAATGTCAAGACTTATTTTCTAAGAAAAAAAATATAAAAATATATATTTAAAAGTGTCGTCTGCTGCAGTTGTGATTTGCACTTTATGGGTTAACCAGATAAATTTCAAAATTGCTTCCGCAGTTCCATGTTTGATTTAAACAACTGCTGGGGGAATATATAGACATAATTCAAAAACTGTTGGTTGGATTTTCATGTGAATCTTTTTTCGGTCTGGGGAAAATGTGTTTCGGGGTTAAATGATATGGCGGTGACAAGCAGATAGTTTTCCTGATGGTGTAAGCATTTTGGTCATTTTCATACTCTACCCTTTTTATGCCTCGGCTTCGCAGCTGTAAATGAATCTGAAATTTCACATCCTCATTGGCTACATCTGTTTGGCATCTGTAAATATGCCAAAATTATAAAAAAAAAACAAAAAACTCTAAGCCAATTTCACAAACCTATAATGAAAAAGCCATTTGGATGGTTGGAGTACCTTTAGCCTTGGTTATAAGCTCACCTAAGCACGAAGTGCTCAAAGTGAGCTATTGTGGTCGGTCAATGTCCGTTGTGTGTTGTGTGGTGTCGACAATTTGCTTTGAAGGACTGCTCCTCTTTCACCCCTAGGCCAGCTGACTCAAAACTTGATAGGAAGTATCAGGGTGATTCATAGATCAAAAACAGCTAAAATCATTCTGATCAGAAATCTAAGATGGCCACCATGGCCACCATCTTTAAAATCTATTTTATACTTCTTCTCCTGAACCAAAAGGCCCATTGACTATACTTGGTAAGAAGTATCGGGGCAGTTTGTAGATCAAAAATAGCTAAAATTAGTAGCAGTTTTCTTGGAAATAACAGCTGGCTGCCACAGCCACTATATTGACATTTCTTCTCTTGAACTGAAAGGCCAACTGACTTGAAACTTGGTAGTTAGTAACATGGTGACTTGCAGACCAAAAATAGCTAAAATCATTCTGATTGGAAATTCAAGAGCTATCTTGGAAATCTATTTTGAATTTCTTCTCCTGAACCAAAATGCCAACTTGGAAGGAAGTATATTGAACTTCTTCTCTTGAACCAAAAGATCAATTGACTTGAAACTTGGTAGGAAGTATCAGGCTGTTGCAAATCAAAAATAGCTAAAATTGTTCCGATTTGAAATCCAAGATGGCCGTCATGACCGCCATCTTGAAACTCTATTTTGAACTTCTTCTCTTGAACTGAAAGGCCAATCAACTAGAAACTTGTCTGGTAATTAGATGAGTGACACAGGGCCATTTTGACTCTCTTCTTTAAAATGGCATTTGGCATGACCATTGCCTAGGTCTAGTTCACAACTATCTCAGTATACAAAATATTATCCAAACATTCCTGACAGTTTAAGCATTACCTTGTATAGATTTACATATTTTCCTTTTTTATGCCTCAGTTTAACCTCTGTAAAAGAATCTGAAATTTCTCATGTTTACGGCTGTACATCTAATTTGGCATCAATAAGTATGCCAAATATGTATAAATATTACATGTGGTTAAGAGTTATCGCCATTTTCACAAAATGATAATGGACAAACGGATGGACAGACACTGATTATAGGGCACTCTTCGTAAGTCAACCTTTTGGGTAACTTTCCATCACTTAAACTTGTTGCAACTCCTTTTGTACATCTCTTTTATCAGATTCTTTTGAAGTTTTGCAGATTTTCTTTCAATGATGTGAACATGTGTGTTTGTGTTTGGACTTAGAATTATGGTAAATGTCCTAAAATTTCAAACACATATTCTTTTGGCCTAAATTTTCCTTTTCATGCAGTTGTTTCTTAAAATACTTTGTACATGTAATCTTTTCCAAATGTTAACATCATATATGGAAGTGAAGGTCCCCTTGAGAAAACAAGGAGAAAAACTACTGAAAATGACATCGTCATTTATTGTCACACATGCTTCAGCATGGGCGACTCAGACATGTAAGTTTCCATCCATTTGTCCATCCGTTGAACCATCCTTCAACATTTATCGGCTAGACTTTAGAATCTGTCCTCCACCATTTTCTGACCTCAGCATGTGAGTGTGCACACCTATCAACTACACGAAAAGCTAGGGATAACAGAGTCTGGTCACTGATGGGATATTTACAGACGGTTAGGTCAAGATTAAGTGGCGGACAGATTCTAAAGGTCCTCCCATTTACCCTGGGTGTCTTGTGAGCTCAACTCCTCTTACAGTTTTGTACTGATCGTTTTGAAACTTTGCATGTTTTCTTCATGGTATGAGGATGTGCATGAGGTTTGGATATAATTGTTATATCATTTTTGCCACTTTTTCCACATTGTGAACTCAGTCATTTTTCACCTGCAATATATAGACAGTGGGTACCTGGTGAGCATAACCTCATACAATTTTATACCAATCTTTGTGAAACTTTGCACATGTTTTCTCCATAGTCTGAAGATGTGCATGTGCTTTTGATATAATCCTTGCATTAATTTTTGTCATTTTTTTCTTCTTTGTGAACTTTGTCATTTTCTGACCTCAGATTCTATGAAAGTGTATAGGCAGTGGGTACCTTGTGATAGCAACTCCTCATACAATTTTATGCCTGTTTTTTTTTTTTTTTTTTAAACTTTGCATATGTTTTCTCCAGGGACTGTAGATGTGCATGTGGTATGGATATAATTTTTAAATATAGTTTTGTCTCCTTTTCCACTTTGTTAACTTTGTCATTTTCTTACCTCAGATTTTATGAAAATGTAGTCAGTGGGTACATTTTGAAAACAACTTCTCATACAATTTAATACCAATATTACATTGTAATTTCTTCTCCCTGAAATAAACATTACTTTGTGTGTGTGTGTGTGTGTGTGTGTGTGTGTGTGTGTGTTGGGGGGCAGGTGCAACATCAACCTCACTAAAGTTTCATCTATATTACATGTGTTTATTTAATAGTTATCTTGTTTTTTTTTTTTGTTTTTTTTTGTTATTTAAACCAAATCCAACAGTGTAGGTTCAGTTCAATTTCTACACAGCAATTTCAACATCTCTCTATCTCGAAGAAGTGTGTGTATTTGAGTAGTTATGTGGGCTCTTTATACTCTTTGAGACAATGATTAAATCAGTTAGAATAGTACTGGTAATCTATTCCAAATGACAGTGTCACATCTCAATAGATATTAGATATGGAAGTGAAGGTGAAAAAACTCAGCAACCTCTTATAACCATAAACAATCCCAGTTAATCAAAGAGATTAACTGTTTAAACCCTTTCAATACAACAAATAGCGTAGACCCTGATCAGACTGCTTCTTATACAGGAATAAACATTATTAGGAAATGGACGATATAGTATAGCTTAGCTGCAAAGCAAAATAATAAAAAAGGGTAAAAACAGTTGGCTCTATTTTGTTTGAGACCAGTATGCAGAATATCAAGGTTGACTGGGTGTGACTAAACCACAATCAGCTGATTCAGTTTTTAGGGCTCCAGATCAGTTTTTCTTTTTTTTTCCCAACCATGCTGTTTTTTCTCCACACAAAAATAATCTGCGGGTGCTCATTAGAGTTGCCTGTAGTGGAGCAATTCTAATGAGTTTCCAAAGCATGTAAGGAAAAAAGTTATGCAGACAAAGCTCCAGATAAGGGGCTTTTTTAAACTGAAAAATAATTATATTATTATATTTTTCTTATTTCTCCACAGAAACGTATGTTGTGGTATTCATTAGAACCACCTCGAAACGGTGCTTATAATGGGTACCCACAACTATGTTTTTATGGAGAAATAAGAAAAATATTATACAGATCCCGCCTCCCCCTCTTATTTGGAGTGTCATTCCAGTCATCTGGAGCTGTTATTACCCAGAAAACACACAATGTTGTAACAAAGTCGCTCCGACATCACCGTGACTTCGGAGCCACTGTGTTACGATGTTGTGTGTTTACTGTGATGCACTCTGCCGAGTTTATCGTTTATCGGTTAACTTTTTTTCTTGTTGTTGTGTGTTCTCCCTGCCAAGGCCATATCATCTGCATTTTGCCTTTTGTTCTGACATTTAGTTTGATGAGATAGAGATTGGTATGCTTAGGTTTGCAAAGGCCAATAAACAATAAACTTAGTCAACAATTAACCTTTTATCTACTGAATTTAAATATGAGCAGATGACATTTTAACCCTTGTCCTGCTGAACCTGGATATACCCTGCCTTTCAAACAGTGTAGATCCAGATCAGTTGGCTTCTGAACTGATCTGGATCTACACTGTTTGCCATTAAGTATTTGAATTTATAGCAATAATTCAGATCAAGTAATCTGATTGGCTGAAAGTTAGAAGTGGGCATGGCATCTTAATTTATTCAGCAGGACAAGGGTTAACACTTATCATGTTGGGCAAAAATTTCAGCAGATGACATTTTAAAATAATTTTTAGCTCGCCTGTACGAGGGACAAGGAGAGCTATTGTAGTCACCCCGGTCGTCCACGTTTGTGTTTGCGTTTGCGTTTGCATTTGCGTTCCCGTTCCCGTTCCCGTCACACTGCGTTAAAGTTTTTCAAATGCTTATATCTCAACAGTCACTCCTCACAGAGGCATCAAATTTGGAACTTAGGTACCTTGAAGGGTCTTCTGAGATTCCAAGAGAATAAACCCCTGGGTTTATGCCCCTGGGTGGGGCTAGGGGTCAAAATCTAGGACACCTTTGTAATACTGTGTTAAAGTTTTTCAAATTCTTATATCTTGACTTTCACTCCTCATAGAGCATTCATATTTAGAATTTGGGTACCTGGAGGAGTCTTCTGAGATTCCAAAAGAACATACCCCTGGGTTCATACCTCAGGGTGGGCCTTGGAGTGGGGCTAGGGGTCAAAATCTGTCCTCGGTTTAAGTGTAAGAGAGTGAAGGTCATGGTGACCTACATTTTACGGTCCAGGTCACCTAGATTTCACGGTCCAGTGATTTTGCCTTATATCTTGAATACTATTTGTTGGATAAATGTCACACCTGGGATATTACTTCCATGTGACCCAATGAATGACCACTTACTATATCTAGGCCATTGTGACCTATATTTCATGGTTCAGTGATTTTGCCTTATATCTTGAATACTATTTGTTGGATAAATGTCACACCTGGGATATTAGTTCCTTGTGACCCGATTATTGACGTCAAAATATATCTCTGTTGGTGTGACCTATATTTCATGGTTCAGTGATTTTGCCTTATATCTTGAATACTATTTGTTGGATAAATGTCACACCTGGGATATTAGTTCCATGTGACCCAATGAATGACCACTTACTATATCTAGGTCATTGTGACCTATATTTCATGGTTCAGTGATTTTGCCTTATATCTTGAATACTATTTGTTGGATAAATGTCACACCTGGGACATTAGTTCCTTGTGACCCGATTATTGACGTCAAAATATATCTCTGTTGGTGTGACCTATATTTCATGGTTCAGTGATTTTGCCTTATATCTTGAATACTATTTGTTGGATAAATGTCATACCTGGGACATTAGTTCCTTGTGACCCGATTATTGACGTCAAAATATATCTCTGTTGGTGTGACCTATATTTTATGGTTCAGTGATTTTGCCTTATATCTTGAATACTATTTGTTGGATAAATGTCACACCTGGGATATTACTTCCATGTGACCCAATGAATGACCACTTACTATATCTAGGTCATTGTGACCTATATTTCATGGTTCAGTGATTT
The DNA here is from genome assembly GCA_964016985.1 of Anodontia alba. Classification (NCBI taxonomy): domain Eukaryota; kingdom Metazoa; phylum Mollusca; class Bivalvia; order Lucinida; family Lucinidae; genus Anodontia; species Anodontia alba. The sequence continues at coordinate 5,721,058 of OZ024824.1, forward strand.
TGCCTTATATCTTGAATACTATTTGTTGGATAAATGTCACACCTGGGATATTAGTTCCTTGTGACCCGATTATCGACGTCAAAATATATCTCTGTTGGTGTGACCTATATTTCATGGTTCAGTGATTTTGCCTTATATCTTGAATACTATTTGTTGGATAAATGTCACACCTGGGATATTAGTTCCATGTGACCCAATGAATGACCACTTACTATATCTAGGTCATTGTGACCTATATTTCATGCTTCAATGATTTTGCCTTATATCTTGAATACTATTTGTTGGATAAATGTCATACCTGGGACATTAGTTCCTTGTGACACGATTATTGACGTCAAAATATATCTCTGTTGGTGTGACCTATATTTCATGGTTCAATGATTTTGCCTTATATCTTGAATACTATTTGTTGGATAAATGTCACACCTGGGATATTAGTTCCTTGTGACCCGATTATTGACGTCAAAATATATCTCTGTTGGTGTGACCTATATTTCATGGTTCAGTGATTTTGCCTTATATCTTGAATACTATTTGTTGGATAAATGTCACACCTGGGATATTACTTCCATGTGACCCAATGAATGACCACTTACTATATCTAGGCCATTGTGACCTATATTTCATGGTTCAGTGATTTTGCCTTATATCTTGAATACTATTTGTTGGATAAATGTCACACCTGGGATATTAGTTCCTTGTGACCCGATTATTGACGTCAAAATATATCTCTGTTGGTGTGACCTATATTTCATGGTTCAGTGATTTTGCCTTATATCTTGAATACTTTTTGTTGGATAAATGTCACACCTGGGATATTACTTCCATGTGACCCAATGAATGACCACTTACTATATCTAGGTCATTGTGACCTATATTTCATGGTTCAGTGATTTTGCCTTATATCTTGAATACTATTTGTTGGATAAATGTCACACCTGGGATATTAGTTCCTTGTGACCCGATTATTGACGTCAAAATATATCTCTGTTGGTGTGACCTATATTTCATGGTTCAGTGATTTTGCCTTATATCTTGAATACTATTTGCTGGATAAATGTCACACCTGGGATATTAGTTCCATGTGACCCAATGAATGACCACTTACTATATCTAGGTCATTGTGACCTATATTTCATGCGTCAGTGATTTTGCCTTTTATTTTTATTACTATTTCATGGAGAATTGTCATACCTGGATTATTATATCTATGTGACAGAATGATTTACATACAAATACATCTAGGTCAGTGTGACCTATATTATATGGCTTAATGATAAAAATGTTACAATATAAAATGTACCCAGCAGGCGAGCTCGCTGTCCTATGACAGCTCTTGTTCTTCTTTTCTCCCAGAATATAGTCTCCTGAATAGGGTAAAAAAAATTTCAACATTGAACATTTTTAAATATTTTTTCTTCTTTTTCCTAGAAAATACTTTTTGACATTTCATGCAAATGAAACATAGTCTCCTTTGGACTAAGGACACAATATGCATGAAATGTCAAAGCCTGTTTACTGATAAAAAACAAACAAACAAAAAAAAATATTGGTTTCTCGTCTGCTGAATTAGCCCAGAAAAAGTGAAAAAAGGTGAAAGAGAATGGATGCTCTTTCAAGGGTGACAACTGGCACAATTGTTTTACCTACCTTCTGGCAAGGGCTCTATAATATAAAAGAGTTAATTAGTAGACCCCTTTTCCGAAGGAACTTTTTTGTCCAGGAAGGCAATCAGGTAGTCACAAAAGTTGTCATGCATAGCTACAGATTTTTCTTATTTCTCCACTTCTAATGAGTACCCACAACATGTTTTCATGGAGAAATAAGAAAGATATCAGCATTTTTCAGATGAAAAAAGTGCCTTATCTGTTGCTATGATCATGTGTTTGTTTTCTGTTTTTGCTTACATCATGCTGAAGGTTGATATTTGTTATGACTGTCCTGGACCCTATAACACTTAGCATGCTGGGTAAAGCATTCAGCAGATGGAATTTTGAAAATTTGTTCTTATTTCCTAGAAAATAGGATTTGACATTTCATGCAAATTGTCTCTGACACTTTGCATGAAATTTCAGATTCTATGTTCTAGGAGACAAAAGGAAAATCTCATCAATTTGTCATCTGCTGAATCTGCCCATAGCATGGTAAGTGATGAGAAGACGATTCAGAGACAGATACTGCACAGAATTAAGAGGGACATCAAGATAATTTTTTTTCACATTTTTTTTTTCCAATAGAACATGTTTACACATTAGCCCATTTATGTCAAGTGGACTCTTCTACCACAACTCTTTGGACTGGTCTGTTTTCAATAGCAGGGTGTCTGGTTAGACTTTATTATTACAATATTTGATAGAAATTCCTGTAGTTAATGCAAACAGTGTAGACCCTGATCAGATGCTGCATTCTGTGGTGTCTGCTCTGGGTCTGCACTGTTTGCCAATTACTCTTTTGGGGGTTTACCAACTAAAATGGGTTAGAAGTGCCAGTTCTCAAGTAGAGGGGTGCTTGAGATGGGAACCCATAGCGGATGTTTCGTGGAGAAATAAGAAAAATATCAACATTTTTATTGAAATAAAGCATCATTATCCAGAGATGTTTAGATGTTGTATGGGCAGTTTTTGTGAAATATAGCAAATACTGTTTTTACCTGTCGTTGTCTAGTATATGGTGAAAAAAATTACTTTGTTATACAGGTAAGTCTCTTAGCCACAGATAAGATTTAGTTCTTAAAATCAAAATGTAAGAATATTCTCTTAAAGAGGGGTTGGGGTTTGTGTTACTCCTGTATTATACCATTTTTGCTAGGCACCATGGAAAAGACCCCTTCAGCTGGAGAATGACAAAAGAACTCAGGGAAGCAGTTTTCTAACTCTCAGTGAAGCATGTTGTGGGAACTTCATAGTATTGTCTCACAACAGGTTTTCACAAAGACAAAAAGAACAAACAAAAATTAGAAAATATTTTCATAAGACAGAGAGAGTATCCAGGTTTATACTGTAACTCTAGATAAGATGTTTTTTTAACTCTCAAAATGAAATGTCCGCGTAGCCGTGTAGTTATTAGCACTCCCAACTTTCAATCACTAGGCATTGGGGTTCCACCCAGCTAGCATTCTACGTAAATCTACATCGGGCCGTCATCGGCCCGCCAGCTACCCTGACGGGCCGATGACGGCCCGATATAGATTTACGTAGAATGCTGACTGGGCAGTCCCACAGGAGGCGAAATTATTCTAATGACTCTAATGCACAGAGCCTTTCATTATCACCCGTCCATCATCTTGATCCCAGTAAGCATTCTTTATAAATATATAGCGGGCCGTTATCGGCGCGTCAGGGTAGCTGACGGGCCGATAACGGTCTGCTATAGATTTATAAAGAATGCTTGCCGGGATATGAGTTAAAATATTGAAAGGGATGTAAAACGCCAGATTATCATCATCAACTCTCAAAAACATTTTATTCTTATTTTCTCCATGAAACCATTTTTCTGTACTCATTATAGGATCATTACTGATCACCTTATGGAAAATACATGTAGATATTTAGATAAACCTCATAGTTACCTCCTTATTGTACCAACAACATACAAAATATGTAAGTTGGTATATTATTATACCCCCGACATACGAAGTATGTGGGGGTATATAGTTTTTGCTTTTCCGTTCGTCCGTTCGTATGTTCATTCGTTCGTTTGTACGTTCGTACGTTCGTTCGTTCGTCTTTCCATCACAGGGTCAAAGTTTTTGCGTTAAAGTTTATAAGACCTCATATTTTGAAGACCCTTCGATGGATTTCATTCATATTTGGCATGATGGTAGATATAGGTCTAAAGTTTTTAATCAGCACCATCCCCACCCGGGGGGTGACCTTGGGGTCAAGGTCACGGACTTAGAATTTTCATAAAAAAGTCAGGGTCAAAGTTTTTGCGTTAAAGTTTATAAGACCTCATATTTTGAAGACCCTTTGATGGATTTCATTCATATTTTGCATGTTGATAGATATAGGTCAAAAGTTTTTATCAGTACTGTCCCCACCCCGGGGGTGACCTTTGGGTCAAGGTCACGGACTTCGAATTTTGATAAAAAAGGCAGGGTCAAAGTTTTTGCGTTAAAGTTTATAAGACCTCATATTTTGAAAACCCTTTGATGGATTTCATTCATATTTGGCATGATGGTAGATATAGGTCTAAAGTTTTTATCAGCACCATCCCCACCCGGCGGGTGACCCTGGGGTCAAGGTCACGGACTTAGAATTTTCATAAAAAAGTCAAAGTTTTTGTGTTTAAGTTTATATAGCTATATCATCAAGACCCTTTAGGAATTTCATTTATATTTGACATGTTGCTAGATATCGGCCTAGAGTCTTACTCCGCATGATCCCTACTTAGGGTGTGACCGAGGTCAAGGTCACGAACTTAGAATTTTCATATAAAAGTAAAAAAATTTTTGCGTTTAAGTTTATATAGCCATATCATCAAGCCCTTTTGTTAAATTTTAGTATTCCCTCATTGAAAGGCCAGTGGATATAGCTATCAGCAAGGAATCTGTTGGTCTGTCCGTCCATCCGTTGAAGCATTATTCATTCATACTTTATTTTTGTCTTAGGGTCAAAGTTTTTACGTTAAAGTTTATTAGACCTCATATTTTGAAGACCCTTTGATGGATTTCATTCATATTTGGCATGATGGTAGATATAGCTCTAAAGTTTTTATTGGCACCATCCCCACCCTGGGGGGTGACCTTTTGGTCAAGGTCACGGACTTCCAATTTTCATAAAAATGTCAAAATTTTTGTGTTTAAGTTTATATAGCTGTATCGTCAAGACCCTTGTGGAATTTCATTTATATTTGACATGTTGCTATATATTGGCCTAGAGTCTTACTCCGCATGATCCCCAGCCCGGGTGTGACCGAGGTCAAGGTCACGAACTTAGAAGTTTCATTTAAAAGTAAAAGTTTTTGCTTTTAAGTTTATATAGCCATATCATCAAGACCTTTTGTTAAATTTTATTATACCCTAATTGAAAGGTTGAGTGGATATAGCTATCAGCAAGGAATCTGTTTGTCTGTCCATCATTCCGTTGAAGCATTATTTGTTCATAATTTATTTTTGTCCTAGGGTCAAAGTTTTTACGTTAAAGTATATAAGACCTTATATTATGAAGAGCCTTTGATGGATTTAATTCATGTTTGGCGTGATGGTAGATATTGGGCTTAAGTTTTTATCAGCACCAACCCTATCCCGGGGAATAACATTGGGGTCAAGGTCACGGACTTAGAATTTTCATAAATAAGTCAAATTTTTTGTGTTTATGTTTATATAGTTATACCATCAAGACCCTTTGAGGAATTTCATTTATATTTTACATGTTGGTAGATATAGGTCTAGAGTTTTACTCAGCATCATCCTTATCCTTGGGTATGACCTTGAGGTCAAGGTCACAGACTTAGAAATTTCATATAAAGGTAAAAAAAAAAAATTGCATCTAAATTTATATAGCTATATTATGAAGACCCTTTTGTTGGTTTCATTAATATTAAGCATGATGGTATATATAAGTCTGAAGTTTTTCTCGGCACCATCCCCAAGCTGGGGCGTGGCTTTTAAGTCAAGGTCACAGATGTTTCATACAAATGTCATTTTTGCTTATATTATAAAGACTGATTTCACTGGTATATGGTGATAGTTATAGGGCTAAAGTTTTATTTAGCTCAATCCCTGCACATGTGCCTGCCCTTTGAGGTCAAGGGCTTCATATTACTGTGTGATTGAATTTTTTTCAATGTTATAACATATAGCATACAACTGCCATCTCCAGAGTCAAAGCTACATACTTTGTGCTCTTTAAAAGGTGGCGGTAGCACTAGTCGGGGGTATATGTGCCCCACTGGGCACTTTGTCTAGTAGTTAGCTCACCAGAGCCAAAGGCTCCATGGGAGCTATCAGATAGACATATTGTTTACCCCGCATAGCACAAGATCATCTTCAACTAGTGCGACATCTAATAAGGTTTCAGTTGAAACAGTTCTAAAATCAGCCGGCTGGAAGAAAGACTATGTATTTAGGAAATATTACAAATGTTCAGTCACCAATAACAGTGATTTTAGTAATGCAGTGTTATCTGAATGTACTGCTATGACTTAACAAGACTGTGACAAAATCTTGTTTAAACGTTGTGGAGCACGACATATCGAGGGTTGAGCGCAAGACTAGTGTAAGTCAGATGGTTGTTTTTCCCCAAACCTAATCTCCTCACCATGAAGGCGTTATGAAGATTACAACATTTCTATCTGTAAACAATGAAAATTTAGGTGCCATTGCTCGTATGAGCAATGGCACCTAAATTTGCATTGTTTACAAAGGGGTCCAAGTTGCCCCTAAACAAGGGTTTCAAAAATATGTTTGTTACTATAGTCTTGCGCTCAACCCTCGATATAAGCATCTGTAACTTTTAGCACTGCAAAAAATTGATGCTTGGAGACAATATTCTGTTATATTGTACAGGTAATTAACATACATGTAGCATGTGATTACTCTTAGTACCATAGAAAAAATGTTTTAAATTTACTGAGTTATCTATATCTTGGAATGATTCATGTAACTTGGACTCTGAAAACTCGAGTGATTCTGTAGGTAGATAGGGGACTAACAAAATTGACAAATTAAACGAGACTTACCTAAGTTGAAGTTTGATGTTAATTTTGTTAGTCCCTATCTACCAAGAATCACATGCCCACCCGGATTTTTTGCCCTACCCTTGATTGCGTTTTGGGGGTTTCCAAGTTCCATGAATTGGTTTCACATATGCTCTAAAAGTCTGAATTTAGTCACATGATCCCCCTCGCTCACTGATGTGATTCTTGGTAGATAGGGACTAACAAAATTAACGTCAAACTTCAACTTAGGTAAGTCCTGTTTAATTTGTCAATTATCTGTCGTCGTCTGTGTGGTCTGCGTCATCAACTTTTTCAAACAACATAAACTCTGAAACTGCTGAGCAGAAACTGCTGGGCTGAAACTGTTGAAACCAAATTTCAGGTGGAGCCTCTATGGGGTGGGGGAATAAAAGGTCTGGGTCACATGACCAAGATGGCTGCCACATCCATAAATGTTAAAAACCTTTGAAAAGTTTCTTCTTAGGAACCAAATGGCTGATGATCTTGAAACTTGGTATACAGCATTGGTGGCTCGGGTCCTAGCTATCAAGTTTGTTCAAATGATGACTCTTGATTTACCTTGACCTATTATATTTCAAATTAAGTCACTTAGGCATCATATGGTTAAAAAAAAAAAGAAAAAAAAAAAAAAAGAAAAAAAAAAAGAAAGGCAAAACAATGGCTTTGATTCTGTTGTAGCCTTCGACATTAAAGTTAATTTATGGGATCAGGTAGATGAACTTTTATAAAAATACCAAAGGTCAAGGTGATTTACTGGCCTTTGTCCTGAATGCCTCATATTCAGTATTTTTAACTTCTCAAAAACTGCAGGGCTCATTGAAGTCAGATTACATTTGAGTCTCTATGAGATGGGGAAATGAAAGCTTGTGTGGGGGATTGAGGTCACATGACCAAGATGGCCTCCATGCCCATATATGGTAAAAATCCTTTGAAATTATTGTCAGGACTGGTATGCAGCATTGGGGACTCAAACCCTACCAAGTTTGTCCAAATGATGGCCCTCGGTAGACCTTGACCTATTTTGATTCAAGGTCGGATTGGGTCATTTAGGCATTGGTATGGGAAAAAGGCAAAACAGTGACTTTTTTCTGAAGCTATTATGACATCTAGGTTAATTTATGCAATGAACTAAATGAACTTTTATATATACTAAAGGTCAAGGTCATGTAGGTTCCTCAGATACAGTAGTTTTAAAATCTTCTGGAAAACTGCTGGGCAGATTGAAACCAAATTGCAGATAGAGCCTCAGCTGGGTTGGGAAATCAAAGTTTGTTCCTGGGATCTGGGGTGCATGACCAAGATGACAGTCATGCCCATATATGGTAAAAACAGTTTGAAGTTCTTCATCTCAGGAACTGAAAGGTGGATGACCTTGAAATTAGGTATGCAGCGTTGGGAACTATGGATCTACCTTGTTTAGTTAAATGATAATCCTTGGTTGACTGGCCTGTTTTACAGCAAGGTCATTTTACTTCTCTTAGACTTTTTATATGGCAAAAAGGCAAAACAGTGGATATTTAGCTCACCAGACCTGAAAGGCTTCAAGGGAGCTTATAGGATAGTCAGTGGCCTGTTGTCCATCTTTAGTGTTATTGTCATCAACACTTGAGCTCTGGTGAGTGTAGTAGCCTCTGGGCCTCTTGTTCTTATATCTTCCACTAGCAAAAATGGTTAAAAGTAAGGGAATGCATCAATGTGTTTTAAGGGGAAGAGTGGATTATCTGTTTATCAACCAAATGAAAAAAAATCAAAATGTTGTCTGCTACAGTTGTGACTGGCATGATAAGGGTTAAAATGAATCTTCTATTGATGATATCCCAGGACATAAATCTTTCCTGGCCCTCAAGGACACCTCTTGTTTTGTTGGGAAGACATTCAAATGCTCATAAACAAAACAAAATGAAGTAAAACAAAAGAGCAAAATCATAGGAACAAAATTTGATAACAAAATCTGAACTAAGGAAATGTCCAAAGTTGTGTAAACACTCAAATTCGAAATGAAAAACAAAACAAAAATTCAAAATAACTGTGAAATTTACAGTAAAGAAAGAAATTACCGGTAAACTGCAAATGGGTAAGAAAACTCTATACCCACAAAATGGCAATAATTTGCTTGAAATTTTTTCCAGTCTCCGAAGACAGTTGATAATTCGGCCACAGAGGTAAAATTGAAATGATTTTTTATCAGTAATGTTGACATAGTCACTTAATGTGTAGAACTGATAAAAGGCTGCCAAATGTTGTTGTTTTTTCCGGACTGTCAGTACTCTGCAGCGAGCGGGAGAACACCGACTCAAATTCATTATTCAGATGTAAGGTAGGTTTAAAGAAACAAATATGTTGTCTACTACAGTTGTGACTGGCATTTTTAGGGTTAAAATGAATCATCTATTGATGATAAATGAGATGTATAAGTTATAGATTGGTAATCATCTGCTTGACATAAGCCAGTAGGTTCAAGTGTGCCCTTGTCAGTTTTCTTATGAATTACTGCCATTTTCTGTATTAAAGCTGAGCATGCTAGGTACAAATTTCAGCAGATGACATTTTGAAATTTTTTCCTTATTTTTCCAGAAAATAGGCTTTGACATTTTGTGCAGTTTGTCTAGTAAGGAGACGATTTGCATGAGTTGTCAGAGCCTGTTTTCTGGGAAAAATAAGAAAAGTACCATCAATTTGTTGTCTGCTGAATTTGCCCAGGGAGTGGTAAAGGTTAATGTAATCAAAATTAACCTCCAGCATATCTCCAGCTAAGCCACTATTTTGATCCAAATCATAAATTGTGGATACTCATTATAATTGCACTTAGGCAATTCTTAGAGGCCTTTTGTTTACTTTAAATCACCTTGCATATAGTTTGACCTTTTTTATGCCCTCAACTTCGAAGAAGTTGGAGGGGCATATTGCTTCTGGTTCGTTTGTCCGTCCATACGTGGGTCTGTGTGTTACGCTTTTTGATGCATAGCATAGCTTCTGTGTGCTAGGATATTGAAATTTCTTATATGGATTCCTCATGACAAAATAGCTTTCTTATCAGGATTATGCCCCTTTCCTGAGTTATGGCCCTTTGAAAAAATTTGAATGAAATCTTCTCAGCAAAATATCTCAAAACCTATTGAAGCTAGAGCTTTGAAATTTAAGGAATGGATTCATTAGGATGAGTAGATGACCTGATTAACTTTTGAATAAATTCTGAAAAGTACTTCTTGAGTTATGGCCCTTTGTCATTTTGGGCATTTTTACATTGCACAATCTTTGATGCATAGCATAAATTTTGATCTGTGCATGCTTGGATTTTGAAATTTCATATTTGGATTCCTCATGAAAAAATAGCTGAGAGATATTTGTTTTTCCTATCAGGACTATACCCCTTTCCTGAGTTATGGCCCTTTGAAAAAATATGGATGAAATCGTGTCAGCAAAATATCTCAAAAACAGTTGAAGCAAGAGCCTTGAAATTTGAGGAATAAATTGGTAGCAATGAGTAGATGACCTGATTAACTTTAGAATAAATTCTGAAAAGAACTTCTTGAGTTATGTCCCTTTGTCATTTTGGGCATTTTTACATTGCACAGTTTGATGCATAGCCTCCTAACTTTGGAACTGTGCATGCTAGGGTTTTGAAATTTTATATATGGATTCCTCATGAAAAAATAGCTGAGACATGCTTTTTTCTTGTCAAGGTTATGTGCCTTTCCTGAGTTATGGTCCTTAGAAAATGTATGGATGAAATCTTGTCAGCACAATATCTCAAAAACTATTGGAGCTAGAGCCTTGAAACCTAGTGAATAGATTGTTAGTGAGAAGTAGATGACCTGTTTAACATTTGAAGAAATACTGCCAGAGACTTCCTGAGTTATGGCCCATTGTCAATTTGGTTTTTAGCTCACCTGAGCATAAGATCAGGGTGAGCTATTGTCATCACCCTATGTCCGTCGTCCGTCGTCCGTCGTTCGTCGTCAACAATTAGTTTGTTAACACTCTAGAGGTCACAGTTTTGACCCAATCTTGATGAAACTTGGTCAGAATGTTTGCCTCTATGAAATCTAGGTCAAGTTCGATACTGGGTTACTTGGGGTCAAAAACTAGGTCACCAGGTCAAATCAAAGGAAAAACTTGTTAACACTCTACAGGTCATAATTTTGACCCAATCTTGATGAAACTTGCTCAAAATGTTTGCCTCTATTAAATCTAGGTCAAGTTTGAAACTGGGTCACTTGGGGTCAAAAACTAGGTCACCGGGCCAGATCAGCAGAAAACCTTGTTAACACTCTAGCGGTCACATTTTTGAAGCAATCATCATGAATCTTGCTCAATATATTTGTCTTGATGATTTCTAGGTCAAGTTCGAAACTGGGTCACCTCGGGTCAAAAACTAGGTCACCTGGCCAGATCAGCAGAAAACCTTGTTAACACTCTAGCAGTCACATTTTTGAAGCAATCATCATGAATCTTGCTCAATATGTTTGTCTTGATGATTTCTGGGTCAAGTTCGAAACTGGGTCACTTGGGGTCATAAAATAGGTCACTGGGCCAGACCAGCAGAAAACCTTGTTAACACTCTAGCGGTCACATTTTTGAAGCAATCGTCATGAATCTTGCTCATTATGTTAGTCTTGATGAATTCTAGGTCAAGTTCGAAACTGGGTCACCTGGGGTCAAAAACTAGGTCACCTGGCCAGATCAGCAGAAAACCTTGTTAATACTCTAGCAGTCACATTTTTGAAGCAATCATCATGAATCTTGCTCAATGTGTTTGTCTTGATGATTTCTAGGTCAAGTTCGAAACTGGGTCACTTGGGGTCATAAACTAGGTCACCGGGCCAGATCAGCAGAAAACCTTGTTAACACTCTAGCGGTCACATTTTTGAAGCAATCATCATGAATCTTGCTCAATATATTTGTCTTGATGATTTCTAGGTCAAGTTCGAAACTGGGTCACCTGGGGTCAAAAACTAGGTCACCTAGCCAGATCAGCAGAAAACCTTGTTAACACTCTAGCAGTCACATTTTTGAAGCAATCATCATGAATCTTGCTCAATATGTTTGTCTTGATGTTTTCTAGGTCAAGTTCGAAACTGGGTCACTTGGGGTCAAAAACTAGGTCACCGGGCCAGATCAGCAGAAAACCTTGTTAACACTCTAGCGGTCACATTTTTTAAGCAATCATCATAATCTTGCTCAATATATTTGTCTTGATGATTTCTAGGTCAGGTTCGAAACTGGGTCACTTGGGGTCAAAAACTAGGTCACCTGGCCAGATCAGCAGAAAACCTTTTTAACACTCCAGCAGTCACATTTTTGAAGCAATCATCATGAATCTTGCTCAATATGTTTGTCTTGATGATTTATAGGTTGAGTTCGAAACTGGGTCACTTGGAGTCAAAAACTAGGTCACCGGGCCAAATCAGCAGAAAACCTTGTTAACACTCTAGCGGTCACATTTTTGAAGCAATAATCATGAATCTTGCTCAAAATGTTTGTCTTGATGATTTCTAGTTCAGGTTCCAAACTGGGTCACGTGGTGTCAGAAACTAGGTCACCAGGCCAAACCTGCAGAAAACCTTGTTAACACTCTAGCGGTCACATTTTTGAAGCAATTATCATGAATCTTGCTCAAAATGTTTGTCTTGATGAGTTCTAGGATATGTTTGAAACTGGGTCACTTGGGGTCAAAAACTAGGTCACCGGACCAAATCAGCAGAAAACCTTGTTAACACTCTAGCGGTCACATTTTTGAAACAATCATCATGAATCTGGCTCAAAATGTTTGTCTTGATGATTTCTAGGTCAAGTTCGAAACTGGAACACCTGGGGTCAAAAACTAGGTCACCTGGCCAAATTAGCGTAAAACCTTGTTATCACTCTAGTGGTCACATTTTTCAAGCAATCATCATGAATCTTGCACAAAATGTTTGTCTTGATGAGTTCTAGGTCAAGTTCGAAACTGGGTTGCTTGGTATCAAAAACTAGGTCACCGGGCCAAATCAGCAGAAAACTTTGTTATTATCATTTTGAACTTTGATCAGAATGTTTGCCTTGATCATTTCTAGATCAGGCTCTCAAAGTTCTATATTGCTCAGGTGAGCGTTACAGGGCCATCATGGCCCTCTTTTTCTTTTCTGTTGGAGTCTTCATGGTGGAGTAATGCCTCTTTCCAAACTTAGGCCCATGAAAATCTTGTAAGCAAAATACAATGTATCTAAGGACACACTTGAGTTAGGCTCATGAAATTTTGCAAGCAGTTTGGAACCAAGGTGTAGATGACCTGATTAAACTTTGGTTGGAGTTATGTTCATTTTCAGCTTTGGCATTTTGTATCGAGAAGCATATCGTTGGGGGCATAGTGTTTTACAAACACATTTCTAGTTTGTTTTTGTTTTGAATTAACCTTCAGTGTATTCTAGGCTAATTTAGCTGGGCTCTATGATATGATCTATTCTAGAAAACATGAAAATAGGTTCAAATTCTCTCCCAGTATATTGTCTGCTGATCACATACCATGAATAGTCAAATAGTTCATCTCTTGTGTTCCATTACAAAATAATTTGACCAAGTTCTGTTGCACAATTTGACCAAGTTCTGTAGTACAATTTGACCTGTAAAGTTTTGATGAAAGGGCAGCAAGCGCTAAGCAAGTAGGAATAAAGGAAAGAAATTTTAATGTTTTAAAGTGAAAAGTTTGTAAATAGTGCTGAATTTGAAAAATGGCCATTTTTAGCTCAACTGTCTGACAGTACAGGCCCCGAGGTTACAAAACTTTTTTCATGCTCAACTCAGCTGAGCATGAAATTTTCTTTGCTAATAAATCTCAAATTACTTATAATTGCAAATTCTTTCTTGCTAAGCATGAACCCTTCTCTGCTAATAAATATGAAAATGCCAACTATTATTAGCAGAGAAAATTTCATGCTCAGCTGAGTTGAGCATGAAGAAAGTTTTATAACCTCGGGGTCAGGTAGAGCTAAAGCAGTCACAACGGTGTTAGCATTGGTTGAAGTTTTTGTCTAAAGTTTTCAAAAGGCTATATCTCCTGAACTTCTGAATGGAAGTAATTCATACTTGCACTGATGTTAGGAACTGGTCTAAAGTTTTATGTTGTGCCATCCAGATCCTCACGAGTGACCTGACGGTCAAGGTCATGGATTTAGAAAAAATTATGTTGAAGGTTTTGGTTCAAGTTTTTCGAGGCAAAGTGCAATTCAGGCAAGCTGCACTGTTCTGAGACAGCTCTTATTTACTGTGCAAATGATTATTTCATAGCAGAAAGTACATCTAAATATGCTGCTGACTATTATGTTATATTTAATGGTGTCTGAGATGTAAAGATTTTCTTGGTAATAAGACCAAACCAAAAACACTTTTGGAAATGGCTAATTTATTATTTAGACTCATTAGTTGTATTGTGCTGGGTGTTGCAAATCCCTTTGTTATTAGCTTTATTTGACTACCTTATTTACTCTAAGTATTGGGACCCCATACCTCCTCAACATATTTGTCCTAAAATTTGAAATAGTCCATTTTACTACCTGTTGGTGTGCCTGAAGTAGTGTTGGATGAGTGGCAAACAGTGTAGAACCTGATCAGATGCCACTTTCTGCAGCATCTGATCTGGGTCTACACTGTTTGCAAGTGTCTGTCCGAATACTTAGGGTTATTATGGTACATTCAGTTGAGCTATTCCCATGAAACATGGCTGTACAAATGTGCAAATGTTCACAAGGCTGACCCAGTATAGCTGAAAACATGTTAAAAGGGCTGTTAAACCTCAGAACTGTCACCAGTCATATTGAAGTATTGTTGGTGTTGATTGGTCATAAAATTTTAACACTTACCATGCTATGGGCAGATTCAGCGGATGACATATTGATGATATTTTTTCTTATTTTTCCTAGAAAATAGAATCTGACACCATGCAAATTGTCTCATAAGGAGACAATTTGCATGAAATGTCAGATCCTATTTTCTAGGAAAAATAAGAAAAATACAGTCAAACTTCAATGGCTTGAACATCTTTGGGACCATAGAAAATTGTTCGGGACATGGGTAGTTTGAGCCACAGAGGTTAATCATGGTGCCACTGGTCAGGAAGCAAATAGCGATAATTTAGGGAATTTTTTTCTCTATTTTCTACACAATAATTGTATGTTGAGTGTACTCATTAGAATTGCCTCAATGAGGCAATTCTAATGAGTACACACAACATAGTTACAATTCCATGATAAAATAAGAAAAAAAGTCCCTAAATATTTGTTTTCTAGAGCTATTGGAAGGATTTTGTAGGGACTGAAAAACGAGTTCGAATCATCCACGGTAAACCAGCCATCTGGGTTCGAGCCATTGAGGTTATACTGTATTTCAAAATGTGGTCTCCTGAAATTTTACCCAGCATGCTAAGTGCTAAAATACCAGTCTTGAATCGGTAGTAAATATGCATTCTCATTGGGGATGTCATTGGTTTAATGAAACAGAAGTCTACTTATTTGATTCCCAAAGAAAATAATTAGTGTCCTCAAAGGAAGAAGTAATCGGTACAAACTTCATTCTTTCCAGTCTTGTGTTTAACCCATTGTAGACTGAATAGACTCTGCTATATATTGGAAGAGTCCAATTTCAATTTTAGGTACGTCTGACTATGAGATTTAGAGAAAAATGACTAAACTATTTGCAAACAGTGGAGACCCGGATCAGATGCTGGCTTCTGCGGCATCTGATCTGGGTCTGCACTGTTTGCAAATGACCCTTTTAGGGGTCTCCAGACTACAATGGGTTAATCTCAAGTGCCACTTGGTTAATCTATATATAACTAGCTAAAAAAAAACTGTTGCAGATAACATTTTATTTTATAAATCATTTTTCAGAGAAATTAAGACATGACATTTCATGTGAATTATTTATTGTTGAGATCTGGTTTTGGATTGCTGATGAGCAAATTACATCAGTGTCTGCCTGCCACATAACAGTAGCAGGGTATTATCATTTTACATTTTTTTTGTGTGTTTAAAAACTGCTCGTTGAGAGGCAGACATATAGACCTTGATAAAAATCCAGTTTCTGTGGCCTGATCCGAGTCTGCACAGTCTGCTTGGGCCTGTATGTCCAAAGTGGAAAATATGATAATTGTTTAATTTGAATTGTGTCCTTCCACAGCAGATTAACCTATCTATGTTGAGTGGACACTTCTACTTCTACCACAGCTCTTTGGACTGGTCTGTTTCCAGTAGCAGAGTCTTGTTAGTTTTATCACGGTCAAACCTGTGTTAAGCAAGAAGCTATTGGAAAGCCACAAAGTGGTTGCTTTTGATAGAGGCTTGCTTAATACATGTAATTTGTTTGTGTTGAGGTTTTACGGCCCAGTCAATCCAGCTGGATCATGTCGAGCACGGTCAGTTTACCTAACCACATGTTTACTTGGCAGACTTACCCTATTCGACCTAATTACCGCACATACTCCTATTAGCGCACAGTCAAGCAAGTTCGTAGTCTTTAGATTACAGCCAGTGTACTTTTTGTCTACTTCTTTATAAAGACATATCTTTTGTGTGTGTACTCATTTGAATTGCATTGACAAGTTGATGCAATTCAAATGAGTACCCACAATATATGCCTTCATGAAGAAATTCAGGAAAGAAAATCGCATAATCATCATCAAATGTCCTTTTCTGATCTTTTTTATAATGTACCCTAAGTAGGTCCATGCACGTTTTAACATAAGTGTTCCAAGTAATTTTGAAAAACCTAAGCGTAATTTTGAAAAACCTAAGCGCACAGTGCAAATGAGTACCCACAACATATGCGTTTATAAAGAAAATCAGAAAAATTGCATAATCAATATCAAATAAGTCCTTTTCTGATCTTTTTTTTTTATAGTGTACCCTTAGCAGGTACATATTTTAACACGAATGAGTGTTCCCAGTAAAGTTTGAAAAACCTAAGCGCACAGTGCAGTAATTAGGTCGAATACGGTAGTGGCCTTTTAAGAGAGATGATTGCTTAATACAGGTGGCCCATTAAGACAGGTTTGACTGTATTTCTAGGTTTTATAGAAAATTCTTTAGTTAATGCAGTGTAGATTCTGCAGCATCTGATCTGGGTCTGTGTTGTTTCCTTTTTCGGGTTTACAGACTGAAGTGAGTTAATGGACATTATTTGGAGCACTTCCTTCCATCCATCAATAGAATATTGGACAGATTTTATTAGTTGAGTACAGTTTGGTTCCATTGTGCCCAAGAAGTTAATGTTATCTGCCAGTCAACAATGGCTCTGTTATTGGATGCCTGGTTTTTGGTAGATATGCAGAGTAGGCTAAGGACAAATTCAGCAGACGACAAATTGTTAATATTTTTCGTAGCTTTCTCAGAACATAGGATTTGATATTTTTATGCAGATTTTCTCTTAAGGAGACAATTTGCTTAAAATGTCAAATTCTGCTTTCTTGAAAAATAAGAAAAAAAATAAGAAGAACACCTAAAAATGTTGTTTGCTGAAATTTTTACCCAGCATGCTAAGCGTTAAAATCGATAAGAGGGGAATCCAGACAAATACTTTTCTTATTTTTCCATGAAAACCTATTTTGTAAGAAATATCTCATTAGAAGCATCTGAGCGATTTTTATGGAGAAATGAAAGAAAAAAACTAACCACATTTTTAGCTAACCTGAGCTATGCTCAGGATGAGGTAGAGTGATCACTTTCTGCCAGTTGCCTGTCCTCAGTGTCTGTCTGTGCGTCCGTACATATGCCAGGTATATACGGAGGTTAGCATCTGGGTGTCTGTTTATTCCGCCATTGTGGGGTAAAAAATTGGTTTGTGGGATTAAAAATAGATATAAATGTGTGTTGTGGGGTTAAAGAAGATCAAAGAAAGATGAAAGGAATAACCTCTTAACATACCTCTCGTAAAAATGTCCATGCGTCCATCCGTCTGTCTGTCCATAAACATTTTCAAACAACTTCTCCTCTGGAGCAGCTGACCCAATTTAGCTCAAATTTCATATAGAGCCTCCATAGGTCGGGGGAACAAAAGATTGCTAAAATGGTTGCGGTCTGTTGGCCAAGTTGGCCACCATGCTCATATATGGTAAAAACCTTTAAAAGTCTTCTTCTCCAGAACTGAGGATGCCTTGGGGCTGAATCTTTGCACAAATTATCGGGGATGGAAGGTCTGCCAAAGTTGCTAAAAGAATGATTGTACATTAACGTTTGACGTTTTTACAGTGAGGTCTAGTTTGCTTCCCTATGCATTTATATGGGTGCCATACATTTGTATGTGAAAAATGTTAAGAATTTCAGACGACTTCTTCTCTGAAGCCTCAGGGCCAATGTTGTTCATATTTCATGTGGAGCCTCCTTGGTGCAAGGGAATGAAAGATTGCTAAAATGGTCACGAGCCATTGACCAAGATGTTGTTCATATTTCATGTGGAGCCTCCTTGGTGCAAGGGAATGAAAGATTGCTAAAATGGTCACGATCCATTGACCAAGATGGACGCCATGCCCTTCTTCTCCAGGATGCTTTGTGGCTGAATCTTTGCACAAATCATCGGGGACAGGAGATCTACCAAAATTGCTAAAATGATGATCATACATTGATGTTTGACCTTGATGAGGTCAAGTTTGCTTCTGTATGCATTTGTCTGGGCCCCATACATTTGTATGGAAAAAATGTTGTTAATTTCAAATGACTTCTCTGAAGCCTCAGGGCCAATGCTGCTCAAATTTCATGTGTAGCCTCCTTGGGGCAGGGGAACAAAAGATTGCTAAAATGGTCATGGTCCATTGACCTAAATGGCTGCCATGCTCATATATGGTAAAAACCTTTAAAAATCTTCTTCAGAACCAAATAAGCCCTGGGGCCTAATCTTTGCACAAATCATCATGGACAGGAGGTCTGCCAAAGTTGCTAAAATGATGGTCCTACGTTGATGTTTGACCTTTTTACGGCAAGGTCAAATTTGCTTCCACATGCATTTGTATGGGCCCTGTACATTTATATGGGGAAAATGTTGAGAATTGATATTTTGGACATCTCTTCTATAATCCATTTGAATTGAAACTTGATGATGAGCATTAGGGCACTTAGTAGACACAAAATAACTAAACAAGCCAATAGAAAATCAAAGATGGCCACCACAGCCGCCATCTTGAAAATCAATTTTTGATATCTCTTCCCAAAATTTTGGTCGCTTTGAGCCGAAACTTGCTCTGTAGCAACTGAATGACTTCTGGATCAAAACGAGCTAAAATTGTGTTGATCGGAAATTCCAGTGCAATGGTTCCGCTCCATTGAACAAGATGGCCACCAGAGCTAGAAATTGAATATCTTCAAACTACATCTCGTCCTTGGCCAATGCCTCATTTCAAAATATTTGCACAAAAGTGTTCCTCCAATGGCCCTCGACCAAAATTGCTAAATCGGTTCTGCTTGGCTGAACAAAATGGCAGCATTTTAACCTTGTAGGCAAGATGTCTCAAAAACACTTTTAAGCCATTGCCTTGAAACTTGACAGGCTGATAGGGAATGATGAGTAAATGACCTAATTAACTTACAGCAGTTAACTTAGGTGAGCATTGTGGCCCTGGGCTTGTTGTTCACTGTAGCTTGTGTACTGGTTGGCAGATTTTCACCAAATTTGCAGGAATACATTACTAGGACAAGCTTTAGAGCTGCTTAGAGTTTGGTAACCTTAGTTTCAAGATTAGAACAGGAAAAGTTAGTGGGGAACATCATTTTGTTTCTGAAAAAAAAAAAAAAAAAGACACATATTTCCTTTATGCACTGTGAAATCCTACCTCAAGGTCATATCAGACCCTAAGCATAGCTCCAGATAAGAGGGTAAGAGCGGGTATCCACAAAATAATATTTCTTATTTCTCCACAAAGATAAATGTTGTGGGCACTCCTTAGCAGGCACTTCTGATGAGTACCACAATGTATGTCTCCATGGAGAAATAATTTTCGGACAAAAAAAAACAAACAAACATAAAAACACCTTCCTTATCTGGAGCTATCTGTAAGGCTGTGCTTGTCACACCATAATTACCTTAAGAAGTCGGATTGACAGGCCTGAGCAAACACTGTATATCCAGATGAGATGCTGCAGAACGCTGCACCTCCTCATTGTGTGCTCTGTTTGCCACTTGTCCAGCAATTTTCAGACACAACAACAGTCAGTAAATTGTACTTGTTCAAATTTAAGAACAAGTGTGGCAAGGCATTAAGGTTTCAGAAGGCTTACTTAGGGTGCAGTATGTTTTCTAATATACACCCCGGGGGTATTGCAATTCATTGCTTATAAGATTACAGAATTGAACCCAAATTTGGGCCAAAAATAAGATATTTTGATGGCCTAAACTCAGTTTTACGCTTCTCATAGAAAAGTAGTAGGGGGGCATTTATTACAGAGGGGGGCTTATACTAGAACAAATATGGTATACATGGTACATGTTGCAACCTCTATATAACAGTCTAAAGCAAAATTGTATGTACTGTGTTTACTTTATTGGGTAAAGATGGCACTATAGAATTGACAGCTTTTGAGATCTGTACTTCAGCACTACTTGCACATTGGGTAAAAGCTGTTACCAAGGGGTTCTTTGTAGTTTTGGCCCTAGGTCAAAATTGACAAGGTAGGTTTGGCCCTGGTTTCTTTCTGCCTGTTTGGTTGATTGTTTTGGGCAAAATATTATAACAACCGTTTACCTTGTTGTCGCACATAATTAACACACAATAATGTATGGCTATCAGCAGAGAACTATTAGCACATGATAAAAGATTACCTTGCTGCAGTATGATAAGCAATAAACAATGTTTGCAGCAGGGAAATATTAGCACACAAAAAAAGATTACCTTGCTGCAGTTTATGACTTAACACACAACAATGTATAGCCTGCAGCAGGGAAATATTAGCACACAATAAAGATTACCTTGCTGCAGTTTATGATTAGCAAACAACAACATGGCCAGAAGCAGGGAAATATTTGCACACAATAAAAGATTACCTTGCTTTTGTTAATGATTAGCACACAACATATGGCTTGCAGCAGGGAAATATTAGCACATTATAAAAGAGTACTTTGCTGTAGTGTATGATTAGCAAACAACAATATATGCAGCAGGGAAATATTAGCAGGCAATAAAAGATTACCTTGCTGCATTTTATGATCAAACACAACAACATATAGCCCGCAGTAGGGTCATATTAGCACATAATAAAAGATTACCTTGCTGCAGTTTATGGTAAGCATACAAAAACATTGCAGCATGGAAATTCTAGCATATGTTAAAGATTATCTTAATGCTGTTTAGGATTAGCAAACAACAGTGAATGGCTTGAAGCATGGAAATAAATGCACAGAAAAAAAGATAATGTTTCTGCAGTATATGATTAGCATACAACTTATGGCTTGCATCAGAAGGTATAAGCACATGATAAAATATTATACTGCTACAATATATGATAAGCATACAACAACGTATGGCTATCAGTAGGAAAATATTAGCATGCACACGATAAAAGATTACCTTGCTGTGGATTATGATAAGCATACACCAACGTATGGCTAGCAGCAGGGAAATATAAGCTTACAATAAATGATTACCTTGCAGCAGTTAATGATTAGCATACAATGTATGGCTGTCAGGAGTGGAATATTAGCACATGATAAAAGAATAGTCTAATACAGTGTATAATTAGCATACAACAACATATGGCTGTCAGCAGAGAAATATTAGCACAAGACAAAAGACTACCTTGCTGCAGTACATGATAAGCTTACAACAAGGTATGGCTATCAGCAGGGAAATTTTACTACAAGATAAAGATTATCCTGCTGTGATATATAATTAGCATACAGCAATGTATGGCTTGCAGCAGGGAAATATTAGCACATGATAAATTATTACCTAGCTACAGTACATGATTAGCATACAACATATTGCTATCAGCAGGGAAATATTAGCATGCCATAAAAGATTACCCTGCTGCAGCATAGCCTACAACAACATATGTCTTGTAGCAGGGACATGTTAGCACATAATAAAAGATAACCTTGTTGCAGTTAATGGTTAGTGTACAGAAACTTAGAGCTTTCAGCAGGGAAATATTATCACATGACAAAAGATTACCTTGCTGCAGTATATGATTAGCATACAATAACATATTGCTGTCAGCAGAGAAATATTAGCACAAGATTAAAGGTTGCCTTGCTGCATTTTATGATAAGAATACAACAACGTACATTGTATATGGTTATCAGCAGGGAAATATTAGCACATGATAAAAGATTACCTTGCTGCAGTACATGATTAGCCTGTAGCAATGTATAGCTTGCAGCGGGGAAATAGTAGCACAAATTTGAAATAGTCCATTCCACAAATATATTGCTGATGTGTTTAAATTATTGCTGTATGTATAGCAAACAGTGTAGACCCTGATCAAGCATTGTGTTCTGCTGCATCTGATCTGGCTTGTACACTGTTTGCAAAGGCCTATCTGACTCAATACTAAATAGAGTACTTAGCATGCTAAATAAAATTTCAACAGGTGACTTAATGTAAGGAGACAGTTTGCATGCATGAAATATCAGAACCGGAAAATGTATATCATGATCAAGGCCGATCAATATAATACCAACAACATAGATTTTTATGGAGAAATGAGAAAATATATAGTAAAACTTCAATGACTCAAACTCTGATGGCTTGTTAACCAATGCTGATTACACCCTAGGAAATGCTTCCGGTAGCTCAAGAAAGCAAATATTTAGCTATATTTTAGGGGAACTGTCTTATTTTGTCTTGAAAATGTATGTTGTATGTACTCATTAGAATTGCATCATCAAGGTGATTTTAATGAGTATGTTAAATGTCCTAAAATTTCAAACATCAAAGTGTCTGACAAAATGACATATGCAAACAGTGCAGACCCAGATCAAGAGCAGTCTGATCAGGGTCTTCACTGTTTGCCATTCCACTAAGTATTTTAAGCAGCCGGTGCATAAAAAGCAAAATTTAGGCCTAAATAATATGGAATAAAGTGTTCGAAATTTTAGGACATTTACCATACACACAACATACCGTTATTTTATTGATAGAAAAGACATCCCAAAATTATCCTTATTTGCCTCCTGACCTAGCGCTATGATTAACCCTCAGTGGCTTGAATTACCCGTGTCTAGAACAAATTTCCTTCGTCCTGAAGATTTTAGAACCGTTAAAGTTTAACCCTTAAACTGCCAATCACAACAATTGTCGTCTGCTTTGTCATCTGCTTGTGATTTTAAAAGTCATTTCTGCAAACAGTGTGGACCCAGATCAGACTGCTCCTTTAGGAGCAGTCTGATCTGGGTCCACACTGTTTGCCTGTATGTAAAAATAGGTTTAAAAAGTTTGCAAGATATTCAGCAGACGACATAAACATACGACATTTTCAGATGCATGTTTTCTTGGCGTTTTAAGGGTTAACTATATTTAGTTGAAAACAAAATCATTTAATACTGGTTGACCGCTTAGAGGACTAAGCCTGCCCAGTAAATGTGTGGTTAGGTAAACTGACCGCGCTCGACATGACTCCATTGGGTTGACTGGGCTGTAAAACCTCAACACAAACAAACATTTAAGACCGACACAGTGGCTCAATTGGTAGAGCATCCACTTTGTGACCGGGAGGTTGTGGGTTTGACTCCTGACCAAGTCATACCAAAGACTTTAAAAATGGTACCAGCTGCTCAGAGAAATGCTTAGCGCTCAGCAAATAGTAGAGCTTAGATCCTGGTGTCAGTATAATGTGACATGTGTCTTATAATGGCATGATATTTCATTGAGGCAGGACTCTAAAACAGAGCATAAAGCTCCCTTCCACATCCAGACACCATCCCGATATGACTGAAAGATTGTTGAAAGTGACAGTAAACACAAGATAAACAAACAAACAAACAAATCAAAATCAAACAAAAAAAATCTAATCTAGAGTTATGCCAGAGTGTGCAGTCACATGTCTTACATAATGCACAATCTAAGCCAGATTTCTGGCACAGAAATGGGTTTCCCACAGACTCTGCCAAGGAATGAAGTTTTACACCTGCAAGTAATAAATCAGGGAACACACCAGGTAAGAGAACCAGTCCAGAGAAATTGAAAATATATGAGCAGAGCCATAAAAAATCTGCCTTCAGAACCTGTGCAGACAGCAAAGGCTCAGACCAGCCTGCGCATCTGCACAGTCCGATCTTGGCCTTCACTGTCTGCTTACAGAATCATTTGATACTATAGAATATACTGATGTAATTCAGAGGAGTTGTTAAGGAGGAGTACTTGATGATAATTATGGTATAATTTTTCTTATTTATCCATAAAAACATATGTTGTGAGTACTCATTAGAAGCGCCCCTGCGAGGTGCTTCTATTGAGTACCCACAACATATATTTTTATGGAGAACTGGAGAAAATTATCCCAGAATTATCATCAAATGACCCTCCTCAACAAGTCCTCTGTAGTATAACAATTAAATGTTCTTAGCAGGCTATGCAGCTTCGCTGGCTGATCTGGATCTTTAAGTGTTCGCATAATTATACTCCTGAGGACATTTTTAATCTTGGCACAGCCCTTATGATGTGGATAGCTCAACATTACAGGGATACACAGATATTTTTCTTATTTCTCCACAGAAAACACATTGTGGGTTCTCATTATAGAAGCACCTCAGTGAGGCAGTGAGGTGCTTATGATGAGTACTTATGACATGTTTTTGTACAGAAATAAAAAAGTGTTAATTTTTTTTGGTTGGAAAAAGTGTCTCTGGAGTTATGGTTGTGAGTAATTGTTAGAAGTGCCTTGCAGAGACTTCTAATGAGTACCAGCCACATGTTTTCATGAGAAGTAAGAAACATTTCTTATCTAGTCATTCTCTAGATAATATAGGAGGTCGTGGGTTTGTTCCCCGCAGGGTCTGACAACATCCTTTCATGGAGATTGATCATGAAATATTTTCTACGGTCATTCTCTCCTTTCCACTGATTCAACAAGGGCATTGTATGTGCACAAGTACTGGTTAACCACTTTGATGACTAAGCCTGCCTAGGAAAATGTGGTTAGGTAAACTGATCAGCTCAACCTTAATAGTATTGACTGGGCTTTAAACTCCAAACCACCAAACCAACCCAATCCCCTCCAGAAAAAAAAAAATATTTGTGTTATTTCTCTGTCAAAAAAATATCTGTTATGGGTACTTAGTAGAGATAATTCAGCACTGAGTCGCTTCTTATGACATTTTGAATAGAGAAATAAGAAAAGTATTTAAGTGAAAGCCCTTCTTATTTAGAGCTTTTGATACCGTATTCATCCAAATTAACATACTACACACTTAGGTTTTTCACAAATTTCTGAAAAGAAAAGGTAGAAAAAGGGCACCCATAATTTAAGAGTAGCAGAGTATTTCCAAAAGTGAATAGCATTGTCTATGCCCATGGAGATGAGAGATATTGAGAGTCCATTGTTGATCCATAATGCATCATTGACCTTATGTTTATTTTCTACAACTAAAACATGGGACCACCTGGAGAACTGAATAGAATAGAGTAGAATAATCTTTATTGGAAACCCTACAAAAACAGAAGGTGCTCTCGAGTCACATGCACTGTTTAGGCACACCACACTTATGTATATATTCTAGAAATTTACCATTGCAGCATTTTATGACTTCATGGTTATGGGATATACATTAATTTTGACAATTTCACTTTTAAAATGTATTGGTACTGCTGAGTGCAGTTTGTAGCTTTCCAGGGACAGTGTAACAAAAATTTGGTATTCTTAACTGCTTATTTTAGTTTTGATGAGGTAAGCCTAAAAACTGAAGTGAAATTAGCTGCACAGTAATTATTTTTTAATACAAGGCTAACAGGATAAGACTTCATTTTGCCCTCTTGAATTCACCTGTTGCATTATGAAATTTAGCCGATTTAGCCAATACATGTATTTGCATGTAAAGAAACCAAGACTATAAGATTCCATATAACTATTCCATATAAATAGCATTCATTGTGTGCTAAGCCTAGACCAAGCTTTTTGTGAAAGCTAATACTTGTATTTTACCAATACTGAATGAACAAGTAAATTTATTAAATACATAATATAAAATGCATACAAATTAAAACAGCATAGAAATATATAATGCAATATTTTTGCTGATTCCTACACCTGGTAGATGTTCAGCCATTATTTACAAGGGAAACAACTTTCCGCATAACAAGTCCCTTCTGAACAGGGGTCTACTCTTGAAGGAAATATTTTGCTCCCATCAGAGTAAACCCCCCTTTACAGAAGGAAGATAAAAACAGTTTGACAAAGTTACCTCCCATGAATGTGTATCCATTCCCATTATGGGTACTCATCAGAATTGTCTCATTGATATGGAGGCAACTGCATAACTAATAGTGAGTTCCCATAGTCATGAATTTCTGGAGAACTGGATAATAAAAAAACTACAGGAGTGGTTATTTAACTCTCAGCACTTTAGGTAAATTTTTCAGCAGACAACATTTTGAAATATTTCTCTTACTTTCCCATAAAACAGGATTTGACATTTTATGCAAATTGTCTCCAGTGGAGACAATTTGCATGAAATGTCAAAACCTGTTTTCTGGGAAAAATAAGAAAATTATCAGTTTGATGTCTGCTGAATTTACCCAGACAGCCAGAGAGTGGTAAAGAATTTCCACTCACAAATTTGGTTGAATACATTCATTTCATAGACTTCGTATTTTTTCATGAAAATGACTTAGAGATTTGATTGGGATCAGTTTAACATTAATATTTATTTATTTCTTTTTCTTTTTTATGAATTCCAGAACATAGCTTTTGATGACTTGTGATTTTCCAGATGGTCATCAAAGGTTATCTCCCTTGGACTGGTTTGTATTGGGTGGACAGACAGTTGAGACTTCACAGTTGCAAAATAAATAAATAATTATAATGAAGATAATAATTGTTAGCTGTTATATAGTAACACTTAGCATGTTGGGTAAAAATTTCAGCAGATGACATTTGAAATATTTTTCTTATTTTTTTTTCCAGAAAATAGGCTTTAAATGGTAAAGGTTAATATAAATGTTATGTATAAAATACCTTAACTAAAAAATTCTCAGTAGTATATTAACCTAGTAGTCTGGAGACCCCTAAAAGGGTAATTGGCAAACAGTGCAGACCCAGATCAGATGCCACAGAATGCTGCTTCTTATCAGGGTCTCCACTGTTTGTAAATAGTTCAACCATTTTTCTCTAGGAATATCTAATTCACATAGCCTGACATACCTAAAATCAAAATTAGAGTCTTCCAATATATATTATCGGGGAGTCCATTTTACATTTGGTTGAACAGGGTGACTGGATTATAGTTAGCCATCCCTTAAAGCACCAATCACAACTGCAGCGAATAACATTTCGAAACACTTTTTTTTAACCCTTGTCCTGCTGAATATATTAAGATGCCATGCCCATTTCTAATTTTCAGCCACACCCATTTCTAATTTTCAGCCAATCAGATTACTTGATCCAGATTGTTGATATAAATTCACATACTTAATGGCAAACAGTGCAGCTCCAGATCAATTGGCTTCTTCAGAAGCCAACTGATCTGGAAATACACTGTTTACCAAAGCAGGGTATATCTGGGCTCAGCAGGACAAGGTTAAGCAATATGTAATTCACATAAAATGTCGAGCCTCATTTTCTTTGAAAAAATATGAATAAATTAGACTGTCATCTTTTACAGTTTTACTGTTAATTGCCAGCATTTGCAAAATTGGTAATCATATCCCTGCATTTCGTTTGTGAATTTTGTACCTTTCGTACATTAGTATATTAAAACACCAATCACAAAGTCAGCAAATGACATTCTGATTCTTTTTTATTTTACATAGGGAATGAGGCATGACATTTTAGAATGTTATCTGCTACAATTTGGAATGACAAGCGAATCCTTAAATTGTAGCAAATGATCTATTTATTTTCGTTACTATTTTTCAGAGAAAATCAGGCACCATATTACTTATGAATCTTTTGCTATATGGAATATCATTATTTTATCAGAAAAATAATAATATAAAATATTTCAATATGTTGTCTTTGTAGTTGTGATTAGTGTTAAAGCTAACTTTGCTTTATAGTTTCAGAATTTTGTCATTAATCCTTGTCCTGCTGAATAAATTAAGATGCCATACCCACTTCTAATTTTCAGCCAATCAAATTACTTGATCTTGATTGTTGCAACAAGTTCACATACCTAATGGCAAACAGTGCAGATCCAGATCAGTTGGCTTCTTTAGAAGCCAACTGATCTGGATTTACACTGTTTGCAAAGGCAAAGTATATCCGGGTTCAGCAGGATAAGGGTTAACTTAATGTTCATTGTTTCTTTTCTCTTTTTTCAGGCTCGAGGAAAAGGATTGAAGATTCCCAGAAGGATCAGTTATGTCAGTACATTTATACCAGAAAATGAAGTAAGTTCATTAACAAAATGGTGTCTCAAAGCTCTAAATAGGTGTTCTTTTTTTTCCATAAAAAATACATTATATTTTTAACCCTGAACCCGGACATGCCCTGCCTTTGCAAACAGTGTAGATCCAGATCATTTGGCTTCTGAAGAAGCCAACTGATCTGGATCTGCACTGTTTGTCATTATGCCCCCAACTTCAAAGAAGTTGGAGGGGCATATTGCTTCTGGGTTGTTTGTCCGTCCGTCCGTCCGTCCGTCCGTCCGTCCTTCCGTCCGTCCGTCCGTCCGTCCGTCCGTTCGTCACGCTTTTTGATGCATAGCATAACTTTAAAACCGTGAATGCTACTGTTTTGAAATTTCATATATGGATTCCTCATGAAAAAATAGCTGACACGTATTTTTTTTCTTGACAGGATTATGCCCCTTTTCTGAGTTATGGCCCTTTGAAAAAAATATGGATGCAATCTTGTCAGCAAAATATCTCAAAAAACTATCAAAGCTAGAGCCTTGAAACTTGATGAATAGACTGGTAGTGATGAGTAGACAACCTGATTAACTTTTGAAGAAATTTTGAAAAATACTTCTTGAGTTATGGCCCTTTGTAATTTTGGGCAATTTTACATTGTCAGCAAAATATTTCAAAAACTGTTAGAGCTAGAGCCTTGAAACTTAGTAAATGGATTTGTAGTGATGAGTAGATGACCTGATTAACTTTTGAAGAAATTCTGAAAAATACTTCATGAGTTATGGCCCTTTGTAATTTTGGGCATTTTTATCTTGTCAGCAAAATATCACAAAAACCGTTGGAGCTAGAGCCTTGAAACTTAATGAATAGACTGGTAGTGATGAGTAGACAACCTGATTAACTTTTGAAGAAATTTTGAAAAATGCCTTTTGAGTTATGGCCCTTTGTAATTTTGGGCATTTTTACCTTGTCAGCAAAATATCTCAAAAACTGTTAGAGCTTGAGCCTTGAAACTTAGTAAATGGATTTGTAGTGATGTGTAGATGACCTGATTAACTTTTGAAGAAATTCTGAAAAACACTTCATGAGTTATGGCCCTTTGTAATTTAGGGCATTTTTAACTTGTCAGCAAAATATCTCAAAAACTATTGAAGCTAGAGCCTTGAAACTTAATGAATAGACTGGTAGTGATGAGTAGACAACCTGATAAACTTTTGAAGAAATTTTGAAATAAACTTCTTGAGTTATGCCCCTTTGTAATTTTAGGCATTTTTATCTTGTCAGCAAAATATCTCAAAAACTGTTAGAGCTAGAGCCTTGAAACATAGTAAATGGATTTGTAGTGATGAGTAGATGACCTGATTAATTTTTGAAGAAATTCTGAAAAATACTTCATGAGTTATGGCCCTTTGTAATTTTGGGCAATTTTACCTTGTCAGCAAAATATCTGAAAAACTGTTGGAACTAGAGCCTTGACACTTGATGAATAGACTGGTAGTGATGAGTAGACAACCTGATTAACTTTTGAAGAAATTTTGAAATATACTTCTTGAGTTATGCCCCTTTGTTATTTTGGGCATTTTTATCTTGTCAGCAAAATATCTCAAAAACTATTAGAGCTAGAGACTTGAAACTTGGTGAATTGATTGGTAATGATGAGTAGATGACCTGATTAATTTTTTTGTAAATTCTGAAAAATATTTCATAAGTAATGGCCCTTTGTAAATTTGGGCATGTTTCCCTTGTGAACAAAATATCTCAAAAACTATTGAAGCTGGAGCCTTGAAACTTGATGAATAGATTGGTAGCGATGAGTAGATGACCTGATTATGCCCCCAGTTTCGAATGAAATTGATGGGGCATATTATTTTGCCTTCATTTGTCCGTCCGACTGTTTGTCAGTTCATCAAGCTTTTTTTGTGCATGCCATATCTTAAGAACCCTGCACGCTAGGGTTTTGAAATTTTATATTTGGGTTCCCAATGAAAAAATAGCCGGCCCGTATTTTGTTTCTTGTCTAGCATGTTTATTTAAAGTTATGCCCCTTTGAAAAAAATCAGAATTAAATCTTGTGAGCAAGATATCTTGAAAAGTATTTAAGCTGGGTTCTTGAAATTCGATACAGTGAGTGGGAATGATGTGTACATTACCCGATTATATTTTGAGAGAATTCCATGAAAATATTGATAAAGTTACAGCCCTTTGCAGTTCTGCTCATTTTGACCTTGTCAGCAAGATTTCTCGAAAAGCACTTAAGCTAGGGTTTTGAAATATTATATGCTGATTGGGGATGATGTGGAGATTACCTGGTTTGTTCTTTAGGGAATTCCATGAAAAATTGATGTAGTTCTAGGCATTTTGACATTTTCAGCAAGATATCTCAAAAAGTATTTAAGCTAGAGGCATGATATTTGGTATACTGATTGGGATTGAGGAGATCACCTGAATAAATTTTGAACCAATTAAATGAAATGTTGGAGTTATGGCCCTTCGCAATTTCGGGCCATTTAATGTCGTTGCTTTATTGTGTATAGCATAAGATTAGAACCATGTATGCTAATGTTTTGAAATTTCATGTTTTGATTCCTCATGAAAAAATAGGTGATCCGTATTTTTTTCTTATCCCAATCATCTCCTATTTTAGAGTTATTTCCTTTTGATAAAATAACATTGAAATCATATATTTGTACTGTTGTTACCGTCATGGCAAACAGTGTTAGAGTCAGGCAGTTGGGGGCATAGTGTTTTACAAACACCAGCTCTAGTTAAGTATGTGAATTTGTATCAGCAACCAGGATCAAGTAAGCTGAAAATTAGAAGTGGGCTTGGCATCTTAATTTATTCAGCATGGCAAGGGTAAGTTTGTCTAGGAAAGCATATGATGTGGGTACTCATTAGAAGTGCCTCAGCAAAGCTTAAGTATGCACACCAGGGCCCAGTTGTTCAAAGCTAACGACATCGTTAGTTAAGGATTCATTAAAATTTACATTGAGTGATACACAAATATGCTGAAATTTTTTGCTGAAAAAAAGTGAATAGCTTTTGCAGTGCAAAAGCTGCTCACATTTTTCAGCAAAAAATATCAGAATATTGTATATTGAATGTGCTAAAATAGTTAACGAAATGACCTTTAACATGCTCGTTAAGCTAACGATGCTTTGAACAACTGGGCCCAGATTGATAAGGGAAATACTTGTCTGAGCCTCATTGAGGCACTTTCAGTGAGTACCCACATATGTTTTCATGGAGAAATAAGAAAAATATCCATAATTTTTGTTTCAAAAAGGGCTTATCTAGAGCTTTGACTGTATAAATATGCAGGATGATCTGAATCTATGCATTCAGCTAAAAAAAACAAACAAACAAAAAAATAGATAAAAGAAAAATAAAAAAATAAATCCCCCTCCAAAAAAAAACAAAACAAAACAAAAAAAACAACAACAACAACAAAAACAACAAAAAAAAACAACAACAAACATGACTGAAAAATGCTCCTTTCTTTTGTGTCCCATTTTATCCCTCACTCTTACAGAGCCTTGGATGAGAGGGGTATTCAGGTAAATATTTTCCTTATCTTTCCATGAATACATATGTTGTGGGTACTCATTAGAAGTGCAAGCCTCTTTGAAGCACTTCTGATGAATACCCACAACAAATTTTTCTTGGAGAAATAAGAAAAAAAGGTCCCGACATCTCCGCTGATATATTCCATGGCCATAACTGCAGACAACCTGTTTTTAACCTCATATATACCGTATTCGACCTAATTACCGCACTGTGTGCTTAGGTTTTTCAAAATTACTGTGAACACTCAGATGTGGTGAAATATGTATCTACCTACTTAGGGTACACTATAAAGAAGATCAGAAGAAGACTTTTGATTATAATTATGCAGTTTTTTTTCTGATTTTCTTTATAAAGACATGTTGTGGATACTCATTTGAATTGCATCGACAAGTCGATGCAATTCAAATGTGTACCCACAACATATGTCTTTATGAAGAAGTAGACCAAAAGTACACTGGCTGTAATGAAGACTACGGAAACTTCTTGACTGTGCCCTTATAGGGTTATGTGCGGTAATTAGATCGAATACGGTATATAGAGTGTTTTTTCACAGTGCAACCATACCCAGGGTCATGCACTTAATCGGAAGATGAAGATGAAAAGGCGTTTTCTACACTTCTGCAACTTAGATTAGCAGAAATTGATTGTGGG
The DNA here is from genome assembly GCA_964016985.1 of Anodontia alba. Classification (NCBI taxonomy): domain Eukaryota; kingdom Metazoa; phylum Mollusca; class Bivalvia; order Lucinida; family Lucinidae; genus Anodontia; species Anodontia alba. Next base: position 5,753,414 of record OZ024824.1, read on the forward strand.
TAATCATGAGAATTACCTCTACGAGAAGCTTCTAATGAGCACCTACAATACATGTTTTTATTGAGGAATAAGAAAACTATCAACACTTTTCGGTTGAAGAAAAGTACCTTATCTGGAGCTATGTCGGATCAGCCTGCACATCTGACTAATTCAGTTAGAATCTTCTTGATGCTTTATGGATAGCAAAGGATCTAAAGTAGACTGGCTCCAGTCTCCAGTGACTTTTTCTTTTCTTATAATCCTGTTTGATAATCCATTAAAATAATATCAGGACTCTAAAGGCTAGTCACTAGAGACCAGCCTTTATAGTCATGATATTATTATGGTTTTGTTTTAGAGGATTATCAGACAAGATTATAAGAAATAAATTAGTCACTGGAGACTGGAGCCAGTCTAGATATAAAGTTACATCAGGCCGACAATGAAGATTGCTTAGCGCTTTGCAGACGACATCTGGAAATATTTTTTTTTATTTTGCCTTGAAAATAAGATTTGACTTCATACAAATTGTCACCTAAGGAGACAATTTGCATAAAGTGTCTGATCCTATTTTCTAGAAAAAGTTAGAAAAATATCATCAGTTTGTCGTCTGCTGAATCTACCCATAGCATGGTAAGTGTTCGGCTGATCTAGCACATCTTCGCAGGTACAATTTGTCATGTGCAGCTCATAAATTGGTTACAAGTCAGCTGTTCTCTTTGGCATTTTGAATTGTGCATGCATGGGGAGCATGCATATTTTTCTGTGACATTTTATTTGTTAAAAACTGTGTCATCCCCTACTTAACACTTAGCATGCAGGGTAAAAATTTCAGCACACAACATTTTGGAATATTTTTCTTATTTTTTTCCCCAGAAAATTACCTTTGGCATTTCATACAAATTGTCTCCTGTCTCCCTAGGAGACAATTTGCAGGAATTGTAAATGCCTATTCTCTAGGAAATATAAGAAAAAATATCACCAGTTTGTTGTCTGCTGAATTTCTCATAGAGTGGTTACATTTAAAGACAGTCAAGCTGTTGACACAAGCTGTTTTTGTTTTTTTTTACTTTGTCTCTCTGTAGGTGGAATGAGCAGACGACATACTATGTGTGATAATTATGCCCCCGCCTATTCAAAGAATAGCGGATGGGCATTAAGTATTACCCCTGTCCGTCCCGTACGTCTGTCCGTCCGTCTGTCCATCCGTACGTCCCACTTCGTGTCCGGGCCATAACTCCCAAACCGTATGGAATATAGTCATGAAACTTCACAGGTGCATACATCACATTGAGATGATGTGTCATGAACAAGGAAGACAACTCTTGCATTTTTGGTTTTTGAATTATTTCTGCTTGACTTAGATCCATATAGTTAACTGTGTCCAGGCCATAACTCCTAAACCGTATGAAATATATTCATGAAACTTTACCAGTGCCTGCATCACACTGAGACGATGTGTCATGAACAAGGAAGACAACTCTTGCATTTTTGGTTTTTGAATTATTTCCGCTTGACTTAGTTCCATACTGTTAACTGTGTCCGGGTCATAACTCCTAAACCGTATGAAATATATTCATGAAACTTTACCAGTGCATGCATCACACTGAGAAGATGTGTCATGAGCAAGGAAGAAAACTCTTGCATTTTTGGTGTTTGAATTATTTCCCCTTGACTTAGTTCCATATAGTTAACTGTGTCCAGGCCATAACTCCTAAACCGTATGAAATATATTCATGAAACTTTACAAGTGCCTGCATCACACTGAGACGATGTGTCATGAACAAGGAAGACAACTCTTGCATTTTTGGTTTTTGAATTATTTCCGCTTGACTTAGTTCCATACTGTTAACTGTGTCCGGGCCATAACTCCTAAACCGTATGAAATATATTCATGAAACTTTACCAGTGCATGCATCACACTGAGAAGATGTGTCATGAGCAAGGAAGAAAACTCTTGCATTTTTGGTTTTTGAATTATTTCCCCTTGACTTAGTTCCATATAGTAAACCGTGTCCGGGCCATAACTCCTAAACCATATGGAATATATTCATGAAACTTTATGGGTGCATGCATCACATTGAGATGATGTGTCATGAACAAGGAAGACAACTCTTGCATTTTTTGTTTTTGAATTTATTCCCTTGACTTAGTTCCATATAGTAAACCGTGTCCGGGCCATAACTCCTAAACCGTATGGAATATATTCATGAAACTATACAGGTGCATGCATCACATTCAGACGATGTGTCATGAACAAGGAAGACAACTCTGGCATTTTTGGTTTTTGAATTATTTCCCCTTGACTTAGTTCCATATAGTTAACCGTGTCCAGGCCATAACTCCTAAACCATAAGGAATATATTCATGAAACTTTACAGGTGCATGCATCACATTGAGACGATGTGTCGTGAACAAGGAAGACAACTCTTGCATTTTTGGTTTTTGAATTATCTTCCCTTGACTTAGTTCAATATAGTAAACTGTGTCCGGGCCTTAATAATAACTTCATGGTATACCTGTTACAATTACATATAAACCCTTTTTCTGAATGGCATTTGGCGCGGGCATCTGTTTCCTATGGACACTTTTTCTAGTTTTATCATTCTTTTTCCGTAAAAGTATTTGTTGTGATACTTCATTACCACACATATTCTAGACTGGCTCCAGTCTCCAGTGACTAAATATTTTTCTCATAATCCTGTTTGATAATCCACTAAAATAAAACCAAAAAATATCATGACTATAAAGGCTGGTCACTAGAGCTACTAGTGCTAGTGACCTGCCTTTATAGTCATGATATTATTTTGGTTTTATTTTAGTGGATTATTAAACAGATTATAAGAAACAAATATTCAGTCACCGGAGACTGAAGCCAGTCTACACATATTCTAGTAGTGTAGTGCTTCTTATGAGTACCCACAACATATGCTTTCATGAAGAAATAAGAAAAATATTCATCTCTATATCCTTCGTATCTTGAACTATGAAATAGGACTTAACATGTCTTTCAAATTTTTCCCAGTGTGAATGAAATAACAGGCCCTGCTTTCAGGGATAGATAATAAATACTATGTTAATCCTTGTCCTGCTGAATAAATTAAGATGCCACACCTACTTCTAATTTTCAGCCAATCAGATTACTTGATCCAGCTTGTTGATATAAATTCACATACTTAATGACAAACTGTGCAGATCCAGATCAGTTGGCTTCTTCAGAAGCCAACAGATCTGGATCTACACTGTTTGCAAAGGCAGAGTATATCCGGGTTCAGCAGGACAAGGGTTATTAAAATATTGTCAGCTGATTTTTTAATTCATTTAAAAAAGCAAAGTCATTTTTAAACTATACCACTCTCTGGGCTAATTCAGCAGGTGGCAAATTGGTGATATTTTTCTTATTTTTCCCTAAACCAGGACTTGACATTTCATGCAAATTGTCTTCTTTGTCAAATCCTTTTTTCTGGAAAAATAAGGAAAGTATTTCAAAATGTTGTCTGATAAAAAATTCAGCCGGAGTGCAGTGTTAAACTTTACCACTCCCTGGGCAAATTCAGTGGACAACAATTTGATATTTTCTTATTTTTCCCAAAAAATAAGATTTTGTTGTCTCCTTAGGAGACAATGTGCATGAAATGCCAAAGCATATTTTGTTAGAAAAAATAAAAATATTTCAAAATGTCGGCTGAAATTTTACACAGCATGCTAAGCACATTCATATGCCACTTGGATAAAATCATGAGTATGATTTTTTTTGTAATCCAGGGCCCAGTTGTTCAAGGATGTCGTTAGTTAACGTATTGTTAAAACTTTGATCATATAATATGGCATATATGCTAATATTTTTGCTGAAAAACTACTCACATTTTTTCAGCAAAAATAAGTGTGAATTGGATATTGTACTAACTAGAACAGTCGATATTTTAACCACTAACGAGCTCGTTTAAGCTAACAATGCTTTGAACAACTGGGCCCTGTTTTCTTATTTCTCCATGAAAACACATGTTGTGATACTCATTAGAATCATTCTAGTGAGTACCTACAAGGTATGTTTTCATGGAGAAATGATAACCATATTTACCGCAAATGTCCTGAAATGTTTTGGCCTAAATTTTGCTTTTTATGCAATTGTTTCTTAAAATACTTAGTGGAATGGCAAAATTAATAGTGTAAATTCTGATCAGACTGTGCCTTTCAGGAGTCTGATCTGAATCTGCACTGTTTGCATATACCATTTTGTCAACAACTCTAGTGTACGAAATTTTAGGTTATTTACAGTATCTGAATAATCATCTTCATTATTCTAGTGATATAATAAATGCAGGTCTGTACGGTTGTGTCATCCCTGACACCACATAAATTAGAGGACCTCAGTCTAGCATTCTGCATTCTCATGCAAGCTTGAATACTGTTTTTTATTTAGCGTATTTATCTGAAATAGTAGTACACCACAACCTCTTTATAACACTATTATTGGGCATAAACCGTGTTAGTTAAACAATCGTGTTATATCCAAACAAAAATGTATAGATTATATTGAAAAATGACCATTTATGGTCATTTTTCAATATAATCTATACATTTTTGGGATCCATCTTTGAACCGTGTTATATCCAAAACTGTGTTATAATGAACCATGTTATAAAGAGGTTGTAGTGTACTCTTTACACATGCAAAAATTTAAAAACAAGAACATGTAACAGGTGAAAAAAATGTTAATCACCAATACTCTAACTGTGGATCAAACCCAGGCCACCTGCATGACAGGCAAACACTCTGTAAAAGCAGGCTTGTACTGCCTGCAGGGCAGTACAAGTATATGATATACATCACTACTACATATCACCCCTCCATTTTTATACCCTACCACACAATAGTGACAGGGTATTATGGTTTCATGTTGGTCATCCTTATGTCCATCCGTCTGTCCGCACAGGTGAACATCTAAGGTTTAGGGGCTATTTTTGGTCTATTTTGGACATAATAATGAGATATTTTGAGGTTTATTCTGTTTAAAGTACATTAGCTAACCTCTTAACCTAATTTGAGTAGCCCCTAAATCCCTATGGAGATTTAATATTGAGGTAGCCCCTACACCTGAAATGTTAGAATCCGCCCTTCCATCCATCCATCCATATTTTAGTTTCCAGACGATAACATGTATCAATGGATTTCCACCAAACTTGGTATGTGCATTGAAATTGTGGAGATCTGGTTTGGGATTGCTAATTGGCAAATTTTATCAATTTTGACAGAGTTATCTGCCTGTGACATGTCTGATTTTTCATTTCCGGACGATAACTTGAGTAAATGTCGGTGGATTTTTAACTTAGTGTATGCATTGATATTATATATTGGGATTGCTTATGGGCAAATTTTGTCAATTTTTGACACAGTTATCTGCCCGTTACATGTCCAAATTTTAGTTTCCGGACTATAACTTGAGTAAATGTCAATGGATTTTCACCAAACTTGGTATGTGCATTGATATTCTGGAGATCTGGTTTAGGATTGTTAAGGGGCAAATTTCATCAATTTTTGACATAATTATCTGCCCGCGACACAGCTGTATTTTGGTTTCAGGACAATAATTTGAGTAAATCTCAGTGGATTTTCACCAAACTTAATATATGCACATTGGTATTGAGGAGATCTGTTTTGGGATTGCGTTTGGGTACATTTCATCAATTTTTGACTGAGTTATATCCCCATGACACAATAATGGTGGGGTATTATCGTTTCACTTTTTTATTAGATTAGTTTTCAAATCTCTATTTGAGGCAGGCCTCGTAGGCTCAGTTGGATGCACCGTCTGACTTGAGATCAGGAGGACTCGGGTTCAACCCCCGCCGAGGTCGGCAACATTCTTTCGTGGAGATTGATCATGAAATATTTTCTACGGTCATTCTTTCCCATCTGCTGATTCAAGAAGGGCAATTGTCAGTTTCTGGTGAAAGAATGTGCACAATACTGGTTAACCACTTAGAGGACTAAGCCTGCCCAGTAAATTTGTGGTTAGGTAAACTGACCGCGCTCGACATGACCCCATTGGGTTGACTGGGCCGTAAAACTTCAACACTAACTAACTATCTCTATTTGAGCAATCAGTCCACCAAGCCTGTCAGACCACCAAGCCCATTTGATGGGGTTATTCACGTTGGGTGACAGATGTAACAGGTGAAAAAATTCTAATCACCATTGCCACTGTCTGGAATCTAACCTGGGTCGCCTGCATGATGAGTAAACTCTTCACCGAGTTGCTTTTTACAACGGCAGCATTTTTTTCCCAAAGATGTTGCAATTCAAATGAATTTGCTACTGTAAAGAATCCATAAATGCAGCATTATTTGTATTTCTTCACAGAACATATGATTTTGGATATTTGTTAGAATTGCCTCATTGAGGCAATTCTAACAAATATCCAAATCGTATGTTTCTTGAATTGTTAGATACATTATACCTACATAAAATCTCATTGTCAGCTTTTGAGCGAAGGTTTCGTGTCAGTCAAATTATCATTATAATGAATTTTGTCGTTGTATGAAGTGTTGGTATAAAGAGGGTTGACTATGAAGTGTTGGTATAAAGAGGGTTGATTATGAAGTGTTGGTATAAAGAGGGTTGACTGTACCTATCAATACAAACATTTGACTACAGGTTTAGTAATGTATGTAAAGGGATGCAACTTGGATGGCAAATTGTGTAGACCTTGATAAGAGGACACTAGCAGCAGCATCTGATCTGGGCCTACCCTGTTTGCTCAAGTATTTTTTTTAATATTTTGGGTACGGAAAATGTCCCAAAATTTCAAACACTTTTTTTTCCATACTTTTTATACCCCGCCACACAAACCAAACTCGGTATGTGCATTGATATTGTAGAGCTCTGGTTTGGGATTGCTAATCGATAAACTTCGTCAATTTTTTACGGTTATCTGCCCGAGACACACCCATATTTTCGTTTCCGGACTATAACTTGAGTAAATAACAAGGGATTTTCACCAAACTTGGTATGTGCATTGATATTGTGGAGATCTGGTTTGGGATTGCTAATGGGCAAATTTTGTCAATTTTTTAAAGAGTTTTCTGCCTGAGACACGCCCATATTTTCGTTTCCAGACTATAACTTGAGTAAATAACAAGGGATTTTCACCAAACTTGCTATATGCATTGACATTAAGGAGATCTGGTTTGCGATTGCTAATGGGCAAATTTCATCAAAGTTTTGCGGAGTTATCTGCCGGAGACACACCCATATTTTTGTTCCCGGATGATAGCTTAGTAAATAACAAGGAATTTTCATTAAACTTGCTGTATGCATTGACATTAAGGAGATCTGGTTTGGGATTACTAATGGGCAAATTTCGTCAAATTTTTACGGAGTTATCTGCTTGAGACATGCCCATATTTTCGTTTCTGGATGAATACTTTAGTAAATAACAAGGGATTTTAACCAAACTTGCTATATGTATTGACAGTAAGGAGATCAGGTTTGGAATTGCTAATGGGCAAATTTTGTCAAGTTTTACGGAGTTATCTGCCCAAGACCCGTCCATATTTTCATTTCTGGATGATAACGAGTTAATAACAAGGCCTTTTAACCAAACTTGCTATATGCATTGATATTATCACGATCTGCTTTAGGATTGTTATCTGTCCATTGATATTATTAAGATCTGCTCTAGGATTGTTATCTGTCCCTCCATCATTTTCTTTCCAGACATTTTTGCAAAGATAACTTCAATACATAAACAAATAATTACTATGGCGAGGTATTATGCTTGTGGTGCTTTTATTTTAGGCTACATTTGGCTTTTTATGTAGATGTTTCTTAAAATACTTAGTGGAATGGCAAACAGTGAAGACCCCAATCAGACTGCTTTTTCAGGAGCAGTCTGATCTGGGCCTGCACGGTTTGCATATACCCCTTTGTCAGACACTTTGGTGTATGAAATTTTAGGACATTTACCGTAACACAGAAGGCAGGACTGACATAATTTATACCAACAAAAGAAATATGTAATTTATGTGAAAGTGTAAGCTTTTTAGGTTTATTTATTTCCATGTTTATTTTCTTGCACTTTTGCATTGTTCAGCAATTTCAGCCCCTTATAGCAAAATCAGACATCTGTGTTGGGGTTTAACGACACGTCAACCCTTGTGGGTCATTTTGTGTCGTCTCCCAGAGAAAGGGAGAAAAGAGACAGAAGATAGCAGAAGAGATGAAAGAGAGGGACAGGGATGAAAGAGGAACATTAATGAAAGAGTAGAAACAGAAGAAATAAAAAATCACCTCCCTACCCTTACCTGCTACAAGGATAGCAGGCCTTGCCCAACTAAGCCAATATCAGCTGGACGCCCCGGTGACATAAGATACATGACACCTTCGCACCACCCGACCACCCCCCATAAAATCAGACATGTTATTACCCTAAAGTCAGTCCTGAGCAAGACATGGTGACCCAAATCAGATGTTGCAGAGTGTGGCATCTGATTCTGGTCTTCATTGTTTGACTTGTCATCCAACAGGTTTTAGACAGATTATTAACCATTGTCCTGCTGAATAAATTAAGATGCCACGCTTTTCCAGCCAATCAGATTACTTAATCCGGGTTTTTGATAGAAACTCACATATTCAATGACAAACAGTGCAGATCCAGATCAGTTGGCTTCTTCAGAAGCCATCTAATCTTGATCTACACTGTTTGCTAAGACAGGGCATATCGTGTTCAGCAAGAGAAGGGTTAACCCTTGTCCTGCTGAACCCGGATATACCATACCTTTGCAAACAGTGTAGATCCAGATCAGTTAGTTTCTGAAAGAGCCAACTGATCTGGGTCTGCACTGTTTACCATTAAGTATTTGAATTTATAGAAACAGTCTGGATCAAGTAATCTGACTGGTTGAAAATTAGAAGTGGGCGTGGCATCTTAATTTATTCAGCAGGACAAGGGTTAAGCAGGTTACCATAGGTTTACTAAGGCTGGCACAATTAATCGGATGATCGATTAATTGATGGATAAATTCCACAAAAATGTCCATCATTACAGATTTGCTAATAATCGATCATTTAATTTCTGTGTTTGTTACTTTACCAAATTTACCCTTCGTATTCAGACAACTCATCTCCTTACCATACTTTATCTAAAATTCGAACAAGTCCAATTTACTACCCACTGTTGTGTCTAAAATAGCTAGGTGAGTGGCAAACAGTGTAGACCCTGATGAGATGCTGCGTTTGTGGCGTCTCATCTGGGTCTATACTGTTTACTCAGGCCTGTCTGACAAAATACATACAATAAAGTATAACATTTGATAGAGTCATGCTCAAACAGATAAAATTATGATCAAATCTTCAGCGATTACTAATTGATTATCAATCACAATGGCAGGACTGATAATCAATTATTTTTTCAGCTCTGATTAGCCAGCCTTAATATTTACCATATTTATTTGGAAACAGGCCTTTAGCTAACAGTGTAGACCCAGATGAGATGCAGTAGAATGTGGCATCTGCTCTGTTTGCCCCTCCTGCAGCAATTTTTAGACACAAAGATCCAGTAGTAAATTGTACTTGTTCAAATTTTAGAGCAAGTATGGTAAGGAATTGAGGTGTCCAAATACTTAAGATAAATATGGTAGTCAAATGAACTTGTCCAAATGTCAGGACAAGAACTTCAGAGGAATTGTTAAGGAGGAGTATTGGTGATAATTCTGGGATATTTTTTCTTCTCCATAAAAACATGTTATGGGTACTCATTAGAAGAGTGTGGCTAGGCACTTCTAATGAGTACCCACAACATATGTTTTATGGAGAACTGGAGAAAATAATCCCATAATTATCACCAAAATACTCTTTTAACAATTCTTCTGAGTATGGTAATGAGTTGAGATATCCCCATATTTAGGGTAAATGTGGATTTGAAAATGCTTCTCATAGCTGACCAGATAAGGCACTTATTTTTTCAAACAGAAATCGTTCATATTTTTCTTATTTCTCCATGAAAACATATGTTGTGGTACTCATTAGAAGTGCCTCATTGAGGCTCTTCTAATGAGTACCACAACATACGTTTTCATGGCAAAGTAAGAAAAATATATTTCTGATATCCCCTCTTATCTGGAGCTGTGCAAGTTCTCCCTATATTTTAATAGAGAAAGCAAAATTTCTTATTATTCATCCCTTGAAAACAAGTTATCCATTTTACTGTTTGTTGCAAACAGTGCTAGATTAATACTGCAACTTTGTTAGTTCTTTCCTCATCCATAAATTCCCTGTGGAGTTTTCTACCTCACTGTTTAGACTAGACTGGCTCCAGTCATTTCTGCATTGTTTTGTCATTCTTTCTCACTTCCTGTAGCTGTATTTGTCTCTTTAATCCCATTTCCCTGTTTTACTACAGAAACCGCTCTATCTTTTCCACTAAGGGACATTACTTATCAAATCATTATAAGCTGTACTAGATTGTATACCTTTGGAAAGAAAAGAGAAAATGACAGAAAAGATAGAGTCTGGAGACAGACTATGTTTAGACAGATCCATTCCTATTTTGTCGGCCTCAATGACTGGTAGTTGGATAAGCATCTGGCTGGTGATTAGGGGGTCGAGGGTTCAATCCCGGTCGGATCCTGCAACTTTCATTCATGGAGATTGATCATAAATTATTTTCTACAGTCATCGTCTCCCATTGCTGATTAAAGAAGGGTAGTTGTCAGTTTCTGGGGAAAAAAAGTGCACTGCATAGAGGACTAATCCTGCCCACCGAAAAAGTGTGATTAGGTAAACTGACCGGCTTAACATGACCTTAACAGTGTTGGCTGGGCCGTTTAACTCCAACCCATCCGTCCAACCATTCCCAGTTTATGGAGTAGCTGATTTGTTTTCCTTCTTATTTTTTGTTCATAGAAAATTCTGTATTGCATCATGAAAACATGCTTATATAATGCTGACCCCCTTAAACCCCACTTTTATACAGTAAAATGGGGATTTACAAGGGTATACATTATTGTTCTTATTTCGGCTCAAAAACATAGATTGTAGGTACTCATTAGAACTGCCTCGGTGAGGCGGTTCTAACGAGTACCCACAATCAATGTTTTTGAGCAGAAATATGAAAAATATCCGAATTTTTATCAGAAAATTTTCATTATTTGGTGGTAAAATTTCCTATATATTTGAATAGGCTTGTTTTCGTAATGGAATGTAAACAGTGTAGACTTAAGTGTTGGGACAGACAGCTTGAGGAAATGGTGTAGACCCAGCTCAGCTACTACAAAATGTGGCATCTGATCAGGGTCAGGGTCTACAGTGTTTGCCATGCATCCAGCAGTCTTTTAGGCACATCAGCAGGTGGTCAAATGGACATTCAAATTTTAGGACGAGTATGGTAAGGAGTTAAAGTGTCCCACTATTTAAGGTAAATTGACAGTAAAATATATTAACCCTTAAACTGCCAATCACAACAATGGTCGTCAGCTTTTCATCTTGTGATTTTAAAAGTCATTTTTGCAAACAGTGTGGACCCAGATCAGACTGCTCCTCTAGGATCTGGGTCCACACTGTTTGCCTGTGTGCAAAGATAGGTTTGAAAAGTTTGCATGAAAATTTCAGCAGATGACAGAAACAGACGACATTTTCAGATGCAGGTTTTCTTGACGTTTTAAGGGTTAAACTCTTGAATTTCGTGTAAATTCAATCCAAAATAATATTTACCTATACCACTCTCTGGGCAAATTCAGCAGAGGATAAATTGATGATATTTTACATAGAAAACAGGATTTAACATTACATGAAAATTGTCCAATCCTGTTTCCAGGGGGAAAATAAGAAAAACATTTTAAACTGTTGTCTGCTGAAAATTTTACCCTGAGTGCAATATATTTGCTTAAGAAAGTCAGTCATATACTTTTATCACTGTGAAATATACAGCAGTTTTTGAAGTGACCCCAAGGTATACAACTTTATGATAATTACTTTGTCAAGAGTTTTAACCCCTGAAGGATAATGTAAAACTGCACACAAAGAAATAATGCGGACTCAGCTCTTTACTAAATTAAAGCAGCTATCTATAACCTTGAATTGTACAAGATAATAACCATTTGTCCAATACATGAGGGACATAAAAGTTTAAATAGGCAAGGCTCTAGATAAGCTGTTCTTTTCTTTATAGCTACAGATAAAGGGGGTATTCACATAATATATTTCTTATTTCTCAACAATAACATATATTGTGGATACTCATTAGAAGTGCTTCGCTGAGGGGATTATAATGAACTACCCACAATATTATGTTTCAGCAAGGCACTTTTAATGAGTTACCCACAATATGTTTTTGTTGAGAAATAAGAAAACTATTAATACTTTTTGGATGAAAATGAGCTATGTTTCTTCATCCAAAAAGTTATTTATCTGATTTCTCCATAAAAACAAATGCTGTGTAACTCATTGGAGTTATGACTGTTAGATAATTCTAAAGCATATGACAAACAATGTCATCATGAAGACTGAGCATGAAGAAAAAAAGAAAACTGTCTTGATGCAACACTGATCTAGAGCTCTGAACAAGCATTCTGTGTGGTGTTTAAAACTGACAGGTAATGTGATTAGAAGACATAAAGGTGAAAATGTTGCCCAGGCACATGCCCAGTGTACTCTGCTGTTTGCAAACAGTGTAGATCTGGATCTGCACTGTTTGCCATTAAGTTTGTGAATCTATATCAACAACCTTGATCAAGCAATCTGATTGGCTGAAAATTAGAAATGGGTGTGGCTTCTCAATTTATTCAGCAGGACAAGGGTTAATGAGTTCTAGAAATGGGCATAATTTGGCAAGTTACAAACACAGACAGATAATTACATGTATGTCTCCTGTCCTTCTAAAGGGCAGTCAGTGGTAATGCTTGCCAAGGGGACTCTTTGTACAAGGGAGACAACTTCTGTGACTTCCTGTTTGCTTTGCTGTACACCAGATCCCTTTTGAAAGGGGTTCTGCTCTAAAATGGAAGAATTTGCGCCTTTTATTTGAGCAAATTCTTACTCTATAGAGTAGACTCGGTATCAGTAGTTCTCTTATTTCTTCTGACATGAAAATATGCTGTGGTTGGTGTTTAATTGCCCAGTCAACACTTTAAGGATCATGTTGAGCTAGTCAGTTTATGTAGCCACACTTTTTCTGGGCAGGCTTAGTCCTCTAAGCAGTTAACCAGTACTTATACACATTCTTTTGAAAGAAACTGACAACTGCCCTTCTTCAGGCCATGGGTTCGATCCCGCCATGTCTGGTAACATTCTTTCTTGGAGATTCGATAGATCATGAAATATTTTCTTCAGTCATTCTCTCCCTTCTGCTGATTCAAGAAGGACAGTTGTCAGTTTCTGGCAAAAGAAAGTGCACAAGTATTGGTGATGTCTGTGATGCTTTTATTCAACCTTGACAAAATGACAGCTTTTCTGGAACTCTGAGTTTAATATGTTGCCTTGATGAACCCCTATTGGACATGTCTTAGTTATACCATGGTTCGTGCGCATGTACGATGTGATAATGCACGAGCGTGAGCAAGTGCATTATCGCACGTACATGCACACAACCATGGTATAACTGACTTATCACATTTGCATGCATGTAGATCATCTACATCTCGAGATATTTCATGCTGAATGTTGGGAATTCAGGCTACTATGTGATAAATTAGCTTTAAAATAACACTTTTATATGAAGGTAGATTGGATTTGTCATTGAACTTGTAAATAGTAATAATAATATTATGCAAGAATTGGTAGTGTTTTGTCTGCCTACCAAAGATGATAATAAGCAAGGTAAATTGTCCAGTTTTTGTCACATTTTGTGAAATTGATCATAGCTTTGTCCCAACTAGTATGGGAAAGAGTGGTAAATAAGTCTTATTCCACAGTTTGTGATTATATGTGTTTCACTGATGTTTCACAGATGAGGTGGAGGACCCCTATGCTGACCAAACATACTGTATTCATCCTAATTACCGCACATACTCCTATAAGTGCACAGTCAAGCAATTCGGTAGCCTTTAGATTACAGCCAGTGTACTTTTTGTCTACTTCTTCATAAAGACATATGTTGTGGGTACTCATTTGAATTGCATCGACTTGTCGATGCAATTCACATGAGTACCCACAACATATGCCTTTATAAAGAAAATCAGAAAAAAAATTGCATGATCATTATCAAATACAATGTAAGTCCTTTCCCGACCTTTTTTACAGTGTACCCTTAGTAGGTAGATACATATTTTACCACAACTGAGCATTCCCAGTAATTTTGAAAAACCTAAGCGCACTGTGTGGTAATTAGGTTGAATAAGGTAAGTTTTTTAATTTGGAGCTGCATCAGAAATCTGTGGCATCTGATCACATGACAGTTTGCTCATATGCCTGTCTGTCCCAATATTTAGAGAAAAACTGTACCTGACTGTGAATTATTGAGGGTAAAAAAAACCGGACCGTGTGAATTATTGAGGGTAAACTCTTAACTCTTTCCCCCGCTAATGGCGACTTGTGTCATCTGCTGATAATCTTTGCAAATAGTTTGGATCCAGATCAGGCCGGAGAAAAGGTCAGGCCTGATCTGGATTCAAACTGTTTGACACTCTGATGGTATTCCTGAAAGATGTTTTTAAAAAAGGCAATTTAAAAAAAAATTCATAAATGACAAAAAAAGCATGCAAAATTCCCAGCATGCAAAAAGTTAAAGCTTCTATCAGATCTGCAGTAGATGACATATTGAAATATTTGTTTTATTTTTTCAAAGAAAATGAGTTGACATTTCATGCAAATCATCTGCTAAGCAAAAAAAAAAAAGAAAAAAAAAAAAAGACATAAACAGAATGTTGTCTGCTACAAATTTTCTGTGAAATTAAAAAAAAAAAAAAAAACAACAACAAAAAAACATAAAAGTGTTGTCTGCTGTGTGATTGGCACTTTAAAGGTGAAATATAGGGATATATTATCCCTTGTTAGGCTGAATAAATTAAGAGTCTATGCCCATTTCTAATTGTCAGCCAATTGAATTACTTAAATCCAAATTGTTGATAAATATCACATACTGAATGACAAACAGTGCAGATCCAGATCAGTTGGCTTCTTCAGAAGCCAACTGATCTGGGTCTACACTGTTTGCAAAGGTAGGGCATATCCGGGGTTTAGCGGGACAAGGGTTATTGACTAAATTTTTAAGAGTCACAGTTTGATGTTAGCATAATATTACCCCAAGTATTCAGACAGATGGCTTATCATCCAGCAATTTTGAGACACATTAACAGGTACTTGTCCAAATTTAACCCTTGTCCTGCTGAATAAATTAAGATGCCACGCCCATTTCTAATTTTCAGCCAATCAGATTACTTGATCCAGATTGTTGATATAAATTCACATACATGCCATACCTCACACTGTGAGACAAAATTTCACAGAATTTTGGCTCTTCTAGACCCCATTTCCCATAAGATTTTCAAATCTCACAGAATTTTCATATCATTTAATAAGCTACTTTTTGAAGAATCAGAAATAAATCACACATTAGCATGGCTATCCCAAGCTTTACTCATTAAAATAATGGCTTTTAACTTACTTCTGTAAGCTTGAAAGTAATTTTCATAAAAATCTCACAGAATTTCATCAAATCTCCCCTAAAAATTTGCAAAATCTCACAGATTTCTGTCAACAGCTAATGGCATGTATGCATACTTAATGGCAAACAGTGCAGATCCTGATCAGTTGGCTTCTTCAGAAGCCAACTGATCTGGATCTGCACTGTTTGCAAAGGCAGGGTATATCCGGGTTAAGCAGGACAAGGGTTAAGTTTAGGACACATATCTCCAGATAATGCACCAGTCATCTGCCACTACCACCCCCTCCACCAGTGGGGAAGGATGGGGATTTGGGGGTTAATCTGCAGGTCTGACCTTTTGAATGCTCTATCCCAGTGCTGGGAAAGTACGGGGTGTTGTGATTACTAGTCAAAATACTGCTTTTTGAAGACTAAGGACTACTGCTATGTTGTAAGGTTTTATAATTAGCCAATTCTATTTTTTCATTGCCCTACAGGTGGGGAAAAATGTGGGCTTTTACTGTCTAGTTGTCCCTGCAGTGCAGTGTATTTAGCAGGGCTGTGATGGAAAGTCGTTTTCCCTGCTATTCCCTTTGTGTGTGTGTGTGTGTGTGAGGGGGTGGGATGGGGGGGAGGGGGGGGTGTGAAAGTGGGGGAGAATAGAGGGAGGAGGGGAGTAGGTACAAATGACTGGTGTGTAAGATGGGGTTACATAAACAGGTAAATAGTTTCTTATTTTTCTGTGGAGTATTAAGAAAAATATGAAAACTTTGGTTGAAAAAAGCGCCCTCTCTGCAGCTGTCAATACCTGGTAAGAGTAAATCCTTGTCATGCTGAATAAATTAAGATGTCACGCCCACTTCAAATTTCAGCCAATCAGATTACTTGATCCAGGTAGATGATATAAATTCACATACTTAATGACAAATAGTGCAGATCCAGATCAGTTGGCTTCTTCAGAAGCCAACTGATCTGGATCTGCACTGTTGTCAAAAGCAGGACATATCCGGGTTCAGCAGGACAAGGGTTAAGGTGTCTGACCACTTGGAGTAAGTATATACAGTATTGCATATTGTTCCAGATTTTGATTGCAATCAGTACAAAAAAAAAACAACAAAAAAACATTTCATTCAATGACTAACAAAAAATATTATTACAGATGTTCTCTTTAACCTTAATCCCTCTCTGGGTAAATTCAGCAGACAACAAATTGATGATATTTTTCTTATTTTTCCCAGAAAACAGGGATTTGACATTTCATGCAAATTGTCTCTAATAGTTTGCATGAAATGTCAAATCCTGTTTTCTGGGAAAAATAAGAAAAATATTTCGAAATATTGTCTGCTGAATTTTTTTCCAGCATGTTAAGTATTAAGAAGAAAAATATTTACATTAATAATAATGTCATGTGAGTACTGTCATTGTGACTATATCTGTTTCTTGACCAACAAAACAGTTTTCATTTCCAAAATTCGTTTATCACCCTTGAGCTGTTTTTATCTGAGATCATCTTTAACTTTTATCATGCTTTCCATGAAATCAGCAGACAACTTTTTAACTCAAGCTGGGTAAAATTTTAACCTGTGCTGGGTGAAAGTTTTAGTAAACAACATTTTAAATACTTTATAACTTTTTACCAGAACATTGGATTTGACATTTCATGCAAATTGACTCCTAAAGATGATTCTCATGAACTGTCAGGCCTAATTTTCTCAGAAATAATAAGATATTGGAATGTTGTCTGCTGTTTTTGTGATTGGCGCATTCTTTATGAAATCATTTTCTTAACCCATTGTAGACTGAATGAACACTCCCACATTATATATTTGAAGATTCTCATTTTGATTTTAGGTATGTCAGGCTGAGTGATTTATATATTCCAAGAGAAAAATGGTTAGATCATTTGTAAACAGTGGAGACCCTGATCAGACACTGTATTATGGGACATTTGATCTGGGTCTGCACTGTTTGCCAATTACCCTTTCATTGGTTTCCAGACTACAATAAGTTAATTTCTGTACCTGCCACATGACAGTGGGAGGGGTATTATGGTTTCACGTTGGTTGTCCCTGTGTTCATTCATCTGTCATGTCCATCCAGTGTACATCCATTTGTCTGTCCATCCATCAGGCTTTTTAATTGGTGGACCAAATGATAACTTGAGTAAATATCTTTGGATTTTCACCAAATTTCGTATGTGCATTGATATTGTGAAGATCTGGTTTTGGATTGCTAATGGGCAAATTTCGCCAATTTTTGACAGAGTTATCTGCCCACCACATGATAGTGGTGTAGTATTATTGTTTCATGTTTGTATTATAGGAGGTAAGTAAGCCTTGGCATTTCATTCAAATTAAACTTTTCTTTCAAAATGTCTCCGTCAATTTTAATAAATGACACTTATTAACCCTTGACCTGCTGAATAAATTAAGATGCCAGGCCCACTTCCAATTTTCAGCCAATCAGATTACTTGATCCAGATTATTGATATAAATTCTCATACTTTATGGCAAACAGTGCAGATCCAGATCAGTTGGCTTCTTCAGAAGCCAACTGATCTGGATCTACACTGTTTGCAAAGGCAGGGCATATCCGGGTTCAGCAGGACAAGGGTGAAGGAGACAATTTGAATGAATTTCAAGCCTCATTTTGAATGACTAATGATCAAACAGGATTGCTAGACAGACAGACAGAGGCAAACAGACAGACAGGCAGACTAAGAAATTGAAATTAGGCAGATAAAGTTTAAATTCTCATCTGTGTATTTTATAAATATGTACAGGTGTCACACAAAGAACTGACAGTCAGTGGGTTAAGTGAGGTTTATTTTGCTATGTTTCACAGAAAATAGGGTTTGACATTTGTTCGAGTCATCCCCCTTTTAAACAAGTGTCTATGCCCTTTTAGTGGCAGGGTGGGGATGATGGGAATAAGAAAAAAAATGGTTTTACTCGTTGGGGATTGCTAATTTTTGAGTAAAATGTTTACCTGACCGATTTTCTCATTGATATGTTTTTGCTCATAATAGCTCCAGATAAAGGAGACTAATGTACTTTTCTCATTTCTCCACAAAAACACATGTTGCTGATACTCGTTAGAAATTCATTTTCTGATGAAGTACCTCTAATGGGTAACCACAATATACATATATATGTACCCACAACATATGTTTTTCAAACAATATTAATGCTGTTTGGTGGGGAAAAAATGCCTTATCTGGATTTGTGTCGGATACAATGAGTTTTCTTTTTTTTTTAACCAAATTGCATTGTTTTTTCTTCACAGGAATATGACTTGTGGTCACTCAATGGAATCATCTCATTGAGGAGTTTCCATTGAGTGCCGACAAGATATATATTTTTGTGGAGAAGTAGGAAAATTTATTTGACTATACCGCTGTATCCAGAGCCCTGCAGACATATTTTTAGGTATGTCACGTCCAGTAACCACACCAGTTGACCTTTCACCTTGTACAATTTTATGGTAAACAACTTAATGCTCAGCATGCTGAGAAAAATATTCGGCAGACAAAATTTTGAAATATTTTTTCTTATTTGTCCTAGAAAATAGGCTTTGACATTTCATGCAAATTGTCAGTTTGCATGAAATGACAAAATCTATTTTCTGGAAAAAAAAATAAGAAAATTATTTCAAATTCATCCAAGGAAAATTTTACCCAGCATGCTAAGTGTAAATATTAGCCAATATTATAGACCCTTGTCACTATTTGTTGTTATTCGGGCTGGCCTTATCCGCCCTTATCTCCCCATAACTGGCGCTGGGTAAATAAACAGACAGAGGGAGCTATTCACCCAAAACCGTCAACAATCATTGTATCGGTACTCAAAATATTGGTTGAAAAATAATAACTTTTAAATGCTAAATACAATTGTAGCATGATTCTGTGACTAATTTGAAGCATATAATGAATTAAAAACTGAAATGTGGCCCAGTCCTTGAAACAAGTTATTTTAGCCATCACAGCTGTGACACCTTTCTGCCAAAAAAAAAAAATCATTTCTTAACACTTAATATGCTAATTGCAAGCCATAGCACAGTGGCTAGTGCATCTGACTGCATCCAGGCGTCGCAAGTTCGAATCACAGCTCGGCCACATAAGTTTTGTGGAGATTGATCATGAAATTATTCCTCCTTTCGCTGATTCAAGAAGGGCAGTTGTCAGCTACTGATGAAATTATGTAAAATATATGTGAACAAATACTGGTTAACTGCTTAGAGGACTTGAAGCATGCCCAGAAAAAGTATGAGTTTGTCAATTGACCAGCTTGACATGACCTTAACAGGGTTGACCAGGCCGTAAAACTCCAACTAAAAAAAACAACTGCTGCAGGTAACATATTTGTCATACTTCCTGGGAAATAAGGCTTGACATTTCATGTGAATCATCTGCCTTGCAGATGTGGAATGCCAAATCTTATTTTCTCAGAAAGAAAAATAATTAAAAAACTAAAAAACTTAGGATGTCATCAACTACAATTTTGCAATTAGACTGTCGTCTGCTGTAATTTTGCTTAGGGTTAAATAGAAGGTGATGAAATCAGGGTGAAAACTGCAGACAGACTGGCAAACAGTGCCATCACTGTGAACTTTGTTCTAGGTCTACACACTTGTTGCTCAGACATTAACCTTTACCACTCTGTAAATTCTGCAGACGACAAATTGATGATATTTTTCTCATTTTTAATGTAAAATCAGCTTTGACATTTCATGCAAACTGTTTGCATGAAATGTCAAAGCCTATTTTCTGGAAAAAATAAGAAAAATATTTCAAAATGTTGTCTACTAAAATTTTTACCCAGGGGTGAATTGGTTCAAGCAAATATTGTTTGATTGGGCAATAACCTTTAAAGTGCTGATCACAACTTAAGCATATGACATTTTGATTTATTTTGTATTTTTCAGAGAAAACAAGGCTTCTATTTTTTCAGAGAAAATAAGGCTCAACATTTCATATGAATCATCTGCTAGGCAGATAATTCACATGAAATACCAAGCCTTATTTCCTATGAAAAATAATACGGTAATATAAACATTAAGAATGTCATCTGCAACAAATTTTTTTAGCACAAATCAAATTCAGCAGATCACATATTGATGTTTTTCCCAGAAAACAGGATTTGACATTTTATACAAATTGTCTCCAGACAATTTGTATGAAATGTCAAATCCTGTATCCTGGGAAAAATAAGAAAAATATTTCATAATACCATCTGCTGAAAATTTTCCCCCAGAGGGGGCCTTAACTAAAGGTTCATCTGTCCCAGTATTGTCAGTTTACTGGGTGCACTCTGAAATTTTAGGACAAGTACATGTATGGTTAACCCTTGTCATGCTGAATAAATTATCCCTTGTCCTGCTGAACCCAGATATACCCTACCCTAGCAAACAGTGTAGATCCAGATCAGTTCGCTTCTGAAGAAGCCAACTGATCTGGATCTGCACTGTTTGCCATTATGTGAATTTATAGCAACAATCTGGATCAAGCCATCTGACTGGTTAAAAATTAGAAATGGGTGTGGCTTCTTAATTTATTCAGCAGGACAAGGGTTAAAATGGTTGATGGGTGCATGTGACAGTCAACATTTTCAAGGCAAAAATGAGCTGTTAAGGGATAAATGAGATAATTCTGTTTTCGCCAGAAAATAAGGCTTATTTTCTTCATAAAATTTAATCACCTTTCATACAATAGCTCCAGATAAGGCTTTTTGTAATGTGGTAAGGACTTGCTGCACTTGTAGCAGGTTAGGGAAGGGAGCAGATCTGTATATTGTACAATAAAAAAAAAAAAAAAAAATATTTGGTAAAGGTGTAATAATGTAGGTAAAATAAATGATTTCAGCCAGTTGGAAAGGTTTAGCTTTAGTCACAGGGTAAATCCCTTAACCCAATTTACATGAAATGTCATACCCTTTTTTGGGGGAAAAATAGGAAATGTATCTTAAATCTTTTGTCTGCTAAATTAGCCTAGAGAGATTAAAGGGATTTGCAGTCATTGTGCAGAAAAAAAATCTCGAAAGCACCTGTATAATGCCTTAAAGACTGCTAGAACTGAGTATTTTATGCAAGTTTGGAGAAAAGTTGCAAAAATGTTAAGCCCTATTTTCTGGGAAAAGATGCAAAAGGTATTTCAAAATATCTGCCGCTGTTTTATTTTTATTAAAACATGCAAAATTTGAATGAGGTAATAGCTCATTGAAAAATTATGCAGGATAAAATCTGACATAATTTTTTTTGCTATTATGTGCAATAATAAATTCATAGCTCCAGATAGGCAGTGTATCTCAATAAGAATTTTTTCTTTTTTCTCCACAAAAACATATGTTAGGGTACTCATTAGAAGTGCCTCATCGAGGCACTTCTAATGAGTACCCACAACATAGGTTTCCTTGGAGAAATAAGAAAAATATCAGTGTTTGTCTGTTGAAAAAAAAAAGGCGTTATCTAGAGTATGAATAATTATAATTTCACAAGATATGCAAACTGATATGGCAAGCAGCTTCATAACCTGACTTTATTGAACACTAAAATTGATATTAACTCTTGTCCTGCTGAACTCTGATATACCCTGTCTTTGCAAACAGTGTAGATCCAGATCAGTTGGCTTCTGAAGAAGCCAACTGATCTGGATCTGCACTGTTTGACATTAAGTATGTGAATTTATAGCAACAATCCGGATCAAGTAATCTGATTGGCTGTAAATTAGAAGTGGGCATGGCATCTTAATTTATTCAGCAGGACAAGGGTTAAATGTATCTCTAAATGACAAATCTTTTTAACACCATACAGTATTGATGGCATGGAAACATATGTTGTGGGTATTCACTAGAAGCACCTCATTGAGATGCTTCTAATGAGTGTTATAACATATGTTTTTGTGTAGAAACAAGAAAAATATTTATCTGGATACCCGCTTATCTGGTGATGAGAAATGACTTGCATCAATGATAGGTGTAAAATGTGTTTATTCAAGTGTGAAAGGCAGTGTTGCAATAGACTTCCAGTTTCTTTTTGAATTGATTGTGTTGGGGTTTAACGACACGTCAACCCTTGTGGGTCATTTTGTGTCGTCTCCCAGAGAAAGGGAGAAAAGAGATAGAAGAGATAGTAGAGGAGATGAAAGAGAGGAACAGGAAAGAAAAATGAATAGGAATGAAAGTGTAGAAACAGAAGAAATAAAAATATTCCTCCTCTACCTTTACCTGCTACAAGGATAGCAGGCCTTGCCCAAATGTAAGCCAATATCAGTTGGACGCCCTGGCGACATAAGATACACGACACCTTTGTACCACCTGACCACCTCCCCAGTTTCTTTTTGAAAGTGCTTCGATTAACTTTTACCCCTTTGTGGTTAAATTCATCAAAGGACAAAATGATGATATTTTTCTTAGTTTTCCCAGAAAATAGGCTTTAACATTTCATACAAATTGTCTCCTGTTTTCTGGGAAAAAAAAGATAAATTTATCAAAATATTACTTGGTCCGTCATGCAAGGCAGGTGGGGTAGGAAAACTGGGTCTGTGTGTGTAGCTTGTTAGTTACATGTATGTCCCTTTGTAATTCTACCAAATAAACATGTATTTTGCCTTGTATAAACATCTACCCTTTTTGTTTGATTTTGGTAAAATTGATACCAGATTTAGTCCCTATTGCAGGACAGTTGTGATAGTTGTGATAGAAAAATAAGGGCTGTAGGTCAGGTTTGTTAGAGTTATTTTTTTTGTAATTCTTACAATTAAATATGTATTTTGCTTAATAATTTCTATACTGGTTATCTGTTTTTGTTAAAATTTATACCAGCCTTAGTCCCTTATACAAGAAAGATGGGATTACTATTGTAATTGGCCACTATCCATTGTTGTCATCCCTGCATCCAGTCTTTATTGTATGGAATCTGGCCAAATTTGGATCAGATGATCTCTGGGTGGTCTTCTTTGAAAGTTGTTCAAAAATTGGATAAAAATATATAACTGTATATGTACGTTATTAATATAAATACACAATTAATTATAAAATAATAATATTCATAAGTGCGTCCAACCCTAACTGCAAAGCGGTTCGGTGTGCAGATGCACTACTATAGACTAACTATGTGACCAATGACGTGTGTGGCCACAAATGTACTGGTCCAACAAATGCTTGGGTGGTTCGATGCTTATCCTGAAAAACAATAAGCGTTCCGTGATTTGGCAGAGACTATTGACATGGTGGCCGTGCCGACAGCTGCAACAAAACAGCAAATAACGCCAAGTATTCCAATTGCAGGGGGTTGAATCACGCGACTCATGACGTCAGCCTACAAAATTTGTGATCACCACCATTTTGAATTCTGTCTCCACTTTGAATTTTATTTCTATCCATTCTCAGTCTCTTTATAAGCTAAGCATGATTCGTTTTGTGCATAAGGTACACTTTGATGTAGATTTGACTGCACCGCAAGCATAATACCCTGCCATAGCAATTATTTGTTAATGTATTAAAGTTATCGTTGCGAAAATGTCTGGAAAGAAAATGACGGAGGGATAGATAACAATCCTAAACCAGATCTTGATAATATCAATGGACAGATAACAATCCTAAACCAGATCTTGATAATATCAATGCATATAGCAAGTTTGGTTAAAAGGCCTTGTTATTTACTCAAGTTATCATCCAGAAATGAAAATATGGGCATGTCTCGGGCAGATAACTCCGTAAAAATTAGACGAAATTTGCCCATTAGCAATCCCAAACCAGATCTCCTTAATGTCAATGCATATAGCAAGTTTGGTGAAAATCCCTTGTTACTTACTCAAGTTATAGTCCAGAAACGAAAATACGGGCATGTCTCGGGCAGATAACTCCGTAAAAGTTTGACGAAATTTGCCCATTAGCAATCCCAAACCAGATCTCCACAATATCAATGCACATACCAAGTTTGGTGAAAATCCATTGATGTTTACTCAAGTTATCATCTGGAAACGAAAAATGGACAGACGTACGACAGATGGACGGACGGATGGACGGACAGATGGACGGACAGATGGACGGATACACGGACGACCAACGTGAAACCATAATACCCCGCCACTGTTGTGTGGCGGGGTATAAAAAAGGACCAAAAAGAAACAAAGACAAAAAAGCATAAACGGTCAAAAGTCTTTAGGAAAAATCCTGAAGCAGTAAAATGGATTTCAGGTAATGAACGATAGTGTATGTCATTGTGCCTGTTACAGGCATACACTAGTTTTCAGAAAGCATGGCCCCCGCCCATCAGGGCCCCGCGAAATAGATGGGCTGCCTAAAGCCTCCATGGCAGAGCTGCTAGTAACTAAGCAGGAACTGAATTCATGTGATCGGGTCGGGTAAAATTTGGAGGCAATGTCTCTAAACTACTGAAATATTGTTGACTTATATAGCAATTCATTCAGTGGATTCAAAAGTCAAGCGTGGTCTGAATTCAATTCAGTTAGAACTGGCCTATCCACCTATGAAGTATGTGATGATAATTTGGATGCACAGATATAGGTAACGCGTATTAAATTCATATTATTCTTATAAAGATTTATTAAATATAAAACAAAATTCACTTTGGCTGGTGACAGTCAGCTGTCAATAGCTACTTTCTATTTTAAATCTAGTGGCAGTTTGGCAAATGCCCCCAATTATGTTCTTTGTGTGGTCTTCTGGTTTGCTTTGTAAGGCCATCCACTATAATTTTGAATCAATTGCCCTGACAATTATCAAAAATTGTTGCATGGCAGACATATTAATTAACCCTTGTCCTGCTGAACCTGGATATATTCTGTTTTGCAAACAGTGTAGATCCAGATCAGTTGGCTTCTGAAGAAGCCAATTGATCAGGATCTGCACTGTTTGCCATCAAGTATGTAAATTTGTAACAACAGTCTGGATCAAGTAACCTGATTGGCTGAAAATTAGAAGTGGGCGTGGCATCTTAATTTATTCAGCAGGACATGGGTTAAGTCTCCCTAGTTTTTGATGATCACTTGTTTTTTTTGCTCCAAAACACAGTGTTTTGGTAGGCCTTGGTGGCTTAGTCAGATGTGTATCATATTTGTGAACAGGAGGTCCCGGCAACAAACCCCCATTGGTTGGCAACATTTTTTGGTGGAGAGTGATCATAAAATATTTTCTATGCTCATTCTCTCCCTTCTGCTGATTCAGTAAGGGCAGTTATCAGTTTGTGGCAGAAGAATGTACTGGTTAAGCCTACCCAGGACAAGTATGGTTAGGTAAACTGACTGGCTCGACTCTAAACATGTTTTCTTCAAGAAAGAAGAAAAATGTGGATATTTTTTGTCCAAAAAGCACCTTATCAAGAGCTATGTGCTGTATGAATGGCAAACATTGTAGACCTCAGTTGTAGACCCAGATCAGAAGCAAGAAGTGGGTCTGCACTGTTTGCTTAGGCCTGTCTGTCCTGATACTTTAGCTCTGATACTTTAGCTTTATTATGCTATATACTTAATTTCATCATTTGAAATGTGAAACAGTAATACATTTTACAGGGGTATATGCAAGTTTATAATCTTTTAGAAAGCTTGATAGACATCTTTGATAATTTGATACAAATGTTTTTAACACAAAGTGCCAATCTCAGCTGCAGCAGACAAAAATTTTGATTTTTTTTTATTATTATCAGAGAAAAGTCTTGACAGTTTATGTGAATCATCTGCCAAACAGACAATTCACATGAAATATCAAGACTTATTTACTTTGATGAATAAAAAATATAAAATTTTTTTAGACTGTTGACTGTTACAAATTTTGCTTTGCACTTTAAGGGTAAAGTATATGCACATTTTTCGCATTCCAGGAAACTTGTTTAGAATAGACTTCTGCTCAGATGGAAACATTCTGTTATGTTATCAGTTTGTTTCAAGTTTAATACTTAGCACTTTGGGTAAAAATTTCAGCATAGGACATTTTGAAATATTTTATTATTGTTTTTTCCAGAAAAATTGATAGGCTTTAACATTTTCATGCAAATTATCTTCTCTGGAGACAATTTGCATGCAATGTCAAAACCTATTTTATGGGAAAAATAAGAAAAATAATTGTTAAAGATGTAACTCAGAGTGCTTAGTGTTAAAGTTGAACTAATGAGCCATATTTTCCATAATGCTTAAAGCGCCAAGCAAAATTTGTAGCAGATGACATTCTAAATTATTTTTTTTTTTATTTTTCAGAGAAAACAAGTCTTGACATTTCATGTGAATCACCTGCATATTGGAATACCTTAAAACCTGACCTTGCTTATCCTAAAATTTGAACAATTGTCCTTTTTTGTTGCATCAGTGCTTTAGCAAGCAGGTCATTTAGGGATCACATTGGACCGTTTGCATTGTTGTTGTCATTGTGTATTTAGCTTCATTTCTCAAACACCAAAGCTTCTTGGCTAATAAAATTTCATATACACATCTGCCATGATGCACCCTGCCCACTGCCATCAGCTGTTACTGACCATGACTTTTCACCATTGGCTGATTATGTTTAGTCTGTGTATTTAGTTCTGTTTATCAAACACTGAGGCCTGTAGGCTAATGAAACAATACACACATCTGCCATGATGGACCCTGCCCACTGCCATCGACCATTACTGGTCATTCTCTCGCTTCAGCTAATTCAAGAAGGGCAGTTGTCAGTTTCTGGCAAAAGAATGTGCACAAGTACTGGTTAACTGCTTAGAGGACTAAGCCGTCCCAGGAAAAAGTGTGGTTAGGTACAATCTCCATGAAAGAATGTTGCAGACACAGCGGGGGTTGAACCTGCAACCTCCTGATCACACATCCGACTGAGCCACCAAGGCCATTAGACATTTCATTTCATGTATCCAGTCTAACGAAATTTATAGCAGACAATACTCTATTTATTTTTTTTTCCAGAGAAAATCAGTCTTGGCATTTCATGTGAATCATCTGCATGGCAGATGACTCCACTCCACTTGACCTTTAGCTCATTCTGGGCAAACAGTAAATGATAAATCCTAAAAAAATTGGTTTGACATTTCATGCAAATTGTCCTCTTTTGTCTCAGTTTGCGTGATGTCAATGCCTTTATTCTTAGGAGATAATTCACATGAAATGTCAGAACCTGTTTTCTGAAGGAAAAAAAAAATGTAATATACTCCCAGCAGATTAAAGGTTTTAACAGAACTGAACAGAACAGAAATTTATTTTTTGTTATGATTTTAAACAGCTCATTGTTTTAACCTATACGGACACGTTCTGGGCTAATTCGGCAGACAATAAATTGATACTATCTATTTTCTTGTTTTTCCCAGAAAAAAGGTTTTGACATTCATGCAAACGGTCTCCACTGGAAACAACTTGCATGAAATGTCATCTTGCTTTCTGGGAAGAAAAATATTTTAAAATGTTATTTCTTGAAATTTTTACTTGGGAATGTGAAGCGTTTAACTAAAACAGTATAGGAGGGGTAGCTAGATAATTAACATGAAATATTATTATGTTGTGGATACTCATGCTGAATAAATTAAGATGCCACGCCCACTTCTAATTTCCAGCCAATCAGATTACTTGATCTGGGTTTTGATAGAAATTCACATATTTAATGACAAACAATGCAGATCCAGATCAGTTGGCTTCTTCAGAAGCCAACGGATTTGGATCTACTCTGTTTGCTAAGACAGGGCATTTCGTATTCAGCAAGAGAAGGGTTAGAATCACTTTGCTCAGACACTTGTTTGTGAAGTAACCAACACGTTATCTAGGAGAAATAAGAACAAGAATTCCGCCAAAGACTATGTTGAGCCACACAAATTAATAAAGCCGGTGAATCCTGAAATATATAGGTTGAGGTTAAGTATGTATACTCAGAATTGACATCCCAAAGTGCAAGCTTATACCATTAGTATCATCACTCTTGCCTTTAACCCTTGTCCTGCTGAATAAATTAAGATGCCACACCCATTTCTGATTTTTCAGCCAATCAGATTACTTGATCCAGGGTGTTGATATAAATTCATATACTTAATGGCAAACAGTGCAGATCCAGATCAGTTGGCTTCTTCAGAAGCCAACTGATCTGGATCTACACTGTTTGCAAAGGCAGGGTATATCTGGGTTCAGCAGGACTAGGGTTAAAGTTCTTAGGAAATTTGAACTTGAACATTAGGGTCGAAGTTAGGGTTGACGCAAATGTTGATGGATTGACAGACAAACAGACAAACAGATGTAGGGAAGAAAAACGGTATCCCTATATTGCGCTGTGCTTAAAGCAGGTGAAACAAAATTTTCAATATTTTTCGGCCTTTTCTAGGACAATGACTGCAACAATAGAGGCCCTTTGAATAATATTTAATGGTATGGTGCTTTGAACTCAGGCATCTATAGGGTGATGCAAAAGTTAGAATAACAAAATTCTATACATATAGGTAATTTTTGAAAATTAGGTTTTTTTATGTACAAGTTATAATAACAAAATTCTATTTATAAGTAATTTATTTATAAGTAATTTTTGAAAAATGAGTTTAACCTGACTGTCATTGAACTGTGTGAGTCCTTGAAACAAGTTATTTTAGCTGTAGTGCTGTCACTCCTTTTTCTACCGAAAAGAAACTGTCAGCATTCTTATGATTTTAACCCTTGTCATGCTGAATAAATTAAGATGCCATGCCCACTTTTAATTTCCAGCCAATCAGATACTTGATCTGGGTTTTTGTTGGAAATTCACATATTTAGTGACAAACAGTGCAGATCCAGGTCAGTTGGCTTCTTCACTGATCTGGATCTGTACTGTTTGCTAAGACAGGGCATGTCATGTTCAGCAAGAGAAGGATGTATGTTTTTGAGCAGAAATAAGAAAAATAATGTATACCTCTGTAAACCCCAGTTTTACCATATAAAAGTGGGGTTTAAGAGTGTCAACATTGTATAGGCTTTTTTTTCGTGATGGTGCTGATGACTTAGAGTAATGGATTCCCGGTGTAACGGTCAGTTTCTTCCCGCATCCAAATCTTCCCCCGGGGGAAGAAATGGACCCGTTGGTTTCTTTCCCGGGGAACCATCTGATCTGGATCTACACTGTTTGCTAAGGCAGGGCATGTTGTGTTCAGCAAGAGAAGGGTTAATCTTTAATGTGTTGAATTAAATCACAGCTGCAGCGGATGACATTTTGACATTTCTTTTATTTTACAAGAGAAAATAAGCTTTGGCATGCTGGGCAGATGATTCACACGAAACGCAAAGACAGAATTTCTCTGAAAGAAAATAATAATAAAACAGAAAAAAATAGAATATTGTCTGCTACATTTTTGCTTAGCACTTTAAGGGTTAAGTCCTTTTACTTTTTCCATTCATAAAAATATAAATCTACCGAAAAAAACTATATATAGGCTTTGACAGTTCATGCAAATTAGCCTGTTTTCTGGGAAAAATAAGAAAAATATTTCACAATATCATCAGCTGAAATTTTTACCCTGCATTCTGAGCCTTAAGTGCTGCTCGTACATGTTTTTCAATGGATTTGTCAATATTATAACTAAAGATTTGATGAAACTTATTTATATCAACCAGATATTTTGTATAGAAACAAACCATTACTATGCAGTGGACAAAATTATTAGCAAACAACAGAATTTAATGATTTTTTCAGCAATAATAGGCTTGACATTTCATGCTAACTTTTTGCATGATGCATGAAATTTCAGAGAAAAATATTTGAAAAAAAATAGAAATGTGTCAGTATGATACAGATGCCCCCGCCCAGGGCCATCCTCACCCACATGCAGGCATTTTGCAAAAAATGAAGTTGAAAAAGGGCTATAACTCTCATAATAATTGGCAGATTTTACCCTAAATCAGTGACCATATTTTATGATTATATACCTCTGTATAAAATATGAATCCAATACACAAATCAGTCTTTTTTAAAAAAAAATATCGGAAGGAAAACATCTTTTGAAGGTGCAAAAAAGGGACATAACTCCCAAAATAATGGGTTGATTTTACCCTAATTGGAACTTGACCTCCATTTTATGATTATATACGGTAAATGTCCTAAAATTTCGAACAAAATTAAATAATTTCAGTTCTTACTGTTCGAAATTTTAGAAATTATGATTTGCTAAAAAATTTCCTGTTCGAAATTTTAGGACAGATTCACTTACAGCCAAAATTGACCTGGCTATCGGACGCTTTCGGACACCCGAAACGACAAAAAAGTACCTACACGACGAAAGGGTTTTCTTATTTGCTATGTGTAATTGGTAAACTGAATGTGAAATTTTATGAACTAAAACATATAAATAATTACCATACTGATGTTTTGTTTTCAATTCCATCCAATTAATTCTATGTCGAATAATATTTCTCATAACAAAACAATTAATTGTCCGGTACACTAATTAATCGCCAGATACTTTTGTTCGGCACTCCGGGAATGTGCCATTTTCTTAAAATAGGCTGGCTTAGTCCACTGTCTTCTTATGTAACAACCCTCTTCACTTTACCACACTGAGATACACAAGCTGACCAAAAAATACTTCAGAAGGTTTACGGCACGTTTGTTCTTGTTTGAGCAACTACAGAAAAACACAAAAGTCCCTTTCCTTTCCTCAAAGGTGAAGTGTACGGAGTTTAAATGTGAAAAGCGCAGACTGATTAGAATTTCCGCCGTTTTGAAGCCCAGTATTCACACTGCTTGCTGACATAATGCATTCTGTTGGCGATATGCATAGACCCAGATCAGACCGCCCCGATACATAGACTGCGTGGATGCGCATGTTGATATTGTCTATGCTGGTTTCAAATGTCATAAGGTCGTTTCTGTTGGAAAGGACTCATACATAAACGAACAGCGCGGACATCCAGATCTGGATGCAGCCTGATCAAGATCAAAGATTTTAGCTCTACACCTAACTGAGCTACGTATGCCAAACCTGTGAACTGCCATTATATTTCTTTCTTTAAAAAAAGAGTATTGTCGTTTAGAATTCGGTGACGAAACTTATTGCAAGAATTATCTGTCATTATTTGATCCCTGTTCAGGTGAAAATGTCCCTTTGTGTGTATGTGTAAGTCACATCAGAGAGCGAGACGCAGTCTAGTGCAGGATAGTGTCCACTCAATTCGCTGATTAGGTCATTGGTATAACACACTGTAATACATGAATCGCAGTCTCCAGCAAGTGCACAGACTGAACACATTTGTAACAAATGATTAGGTTCATTTTGGCTTGTTGGGACCTATCATCTCTGTTGGGACCATTACCTGTTCAAATAGGATGCACTGAGCATATCATGACAATCGCGCGGTCAGACTGGAAATATTTTGCTGGAGGCGTTAATCCCCACGACGAAAACGTTTTCGGCGTGCTTATTGAAACCTTTGGCACGCTGAACTTAAATATTAGCGGCAGATATTGTCGAAGGACAAAGTGTGTGGACAAGCAGGAACGACCCAGATCAGAATGCGCGGATGCACATGCTAATTTACAATTTCGCGTGTAGCGCTTTCTTGCTATCGCATGTGCGTCACGCTTTGCAGAAATGATCAGATCAACTTTGGAAGTCTGGTGTAGCGGTCACACGACTTACCGAAATACCGGAATACTACCGAAATACCCGTGAAAAATACAGGAATACCTGTGAAGACACCAATACTGGCGAATATACTCGGAGGATGATCTTGAAAAGCCCAGAAGCCAATTTCCCTATTCCCCCAAATTAGTTTCAGTCCCTTGTTCTCTGCGGCATCTGATCTGGGTCTATGCTGTTTGCATAGGCCTATCTGTTCCAGTATTTAGGTTCTTTTAAATTTTTGATACATGCCAGTTTTGTATGTATTTCTAACGAGAAAAGGCTCTATAAAATAAGTTTGTTTTTCTCCCGAAGAGGTTTCCCGGCACGATTTCACGTGACGTACTGCTATGAGCACGTGGTTTCTTAATGCAGGGCAAGGGAAATGTTGCTTTGTGACTGTTCATTTTCTGGGTATATTAATAATTATAATATTCCCAATATATACATCATGTAAAAGAATAACAGTACTAATATTTATTTATACCCTGGTAAATGCGGAGTAAGGTCCTCACTATTTAGGTTTTACTGTTTAAAGGGAGCTAATTGCATATGCCTTGATGATGAATTTTACGAGTTGGACCCAGCATTTTTTATGAATCAGGAGCGGATGCAGGATGATTTCTGAAGGGATTCGATTTGATCGAATTTCCATACATACTCTACGTATTCGGACAGACAGGACTGAGCAAACAGTGTAGACCCAGATCAGACGCTGGAGAACGCATGTAAAACCTTCACTGAAACGGTGATGTATTTAACCAAAGATTTGTAATCTCTCCAAGTGCCTGTGTTACCACAAACGGCAAAATCTGATTGCCCTTGCATCAGAAGATGATCTGAGTCTTCACTGGTCACATGTCTTATTGTCCTAAAAGTGTTTTCCAAATTTCCATGTTCCCTGTTCCCCTCTAACTAGTTTCATATCCTCTTTCTCTGCGGCGTCTGATCTGAGTCTACAGTTTGCATAGGCCTATCTGTCCCAATACTTAGGTTCTATTTTTAATACCTACTAGTTTCATATGCATTTTTGACGAAAAAAAAAAAAAGCTCTATAATTTAACGAACATAAGTGTGTGTTTTCCCTCTAAGCGGTTTCCGCCACGATTTCTAGTGACGTTACCGTTACGAGCACGCGGTTTCTTCATGCGGGGCAAGGGAATGTGACTCTTGCATTTTCTGTATTTTCACATATATTTTTAATATCGATACTGGAAATGAGACTGTCCCAGAATTGCGTGTTGTCGCCCGGTGGCGTATCTGAGAAGACCCATGAAAACCTACGTAGGTAAAGCAATAAGACATACGTTGTGGTGATATACACGAACAAACAGCAAATAGTCGGATCGTACAGCGCGGATCCATAGATTTTATCCTGGCCTTCGTTTTTCAACTGGAATATTTATCATGTCTGCCACAAGCTAACAACAGTTCTAGATCGCCTGCGCATAATCTAACCCTTATCACGCGGACATCCACATGATTGTCGCATGGAAATGGCTAACATTGTGATGGAAGTCTCTCTCTCTTTTTTTTTTTTTTTTTTCTTTTTGTCTTCTGAATTTTCAGTCAGTATCTCCTGGATTTGTATAAAATTAAAATACGGTTCCCATGCCATTTATGTACATAAAAATCGTTATGACACTGCTGTGTGCATTTACGTTTTGCGGTGGCTTTCAACACTACTACTTTAGTTTCCGGTTCCGTAACGGAAAAAACGTTATCGAAATTAGAATGTGCCGATAAAAAATTACTTGAAGAAAACTGTGTTCGAAATTTTAGAAATCCCCTTTTTGCAAAACTGCTACTGTTCGAGATTTTAGGACATTTCCAGAAATTATTTTGGGCAAAAATATTAGGTGTTCGAAATTTTAGAGTGTTCGAAATTTAAGGACATTTACCGCACCTGTGTGTTTAAATATGAATTCAATACACTAATGATTTTAAAAGATATCGAACAGAAACTATTTTTCAATGTTGAAAAAGGCCCATAACTCCAAAAATAATGGGTGGATTTTACCCTAAATCAAACTTGACCTATATTTATTAATTATATGCTTGTGTATAAAATATGAATCCAATTTGCCGGCCTCGGTGGCTCAGTTGGATGCGCCGTCCGACTGGAGACCAGGAGGTCGCGGGTTCAACCCCCGCCGAGGTCGGTAACATTCTTTCGTGGAGATTGATCATGAAATATTTTCTATGGTCATTCTCTCCCTTCCGCTGATTCAAGAAGGGCAGTTGTCAGTTTCTGGCGAAAGAATGTGCACAATACTGGTTAACCGCTTAGAGAACTAAGCCTGCCCAGTAAACGTGTGGTTAGGTAAACTGACCGCGCTCAACATGACCCCACTGGGTTGACAGGGCCGTAAAACCTCAACACAAACAAAATGAATCCAATTTACTAATCTTTTCAAAAGTTATGGATAGAAAACCATTTTTCAAAGTTTGAAAAAGGGCCATAACTCCCAAAATAATTGGTGGATTTTACCCAAAATTGACTTTGACCTACATTTTATGATTATATACCTGTGTATAAAATTTGAATCCAATACACTAATCTTTTCAAAAGATATCGAACAAAAACCATTTTTCAAGATTGAAAAAGGGCTGTAACTCAAAAATAATTGGTGGATTTTACCCAAAATAGAACTTGACCTATATTTTATAATTATATGCTTGTGTATAAATATGAATGCAATACACTAATCTTTTCAAAAGTTATGGAACGGAAACCATTTTTCAAAGTTGAAAAAGGGCCATAAATCCCAAAATGATAGGTGGATTTTACTCTAAATCGAACTTGACCTATAGTTTATGGTTATATACCTGTGTATAAAATTTCAATCCAATACACCAATCCTTTCAAAAGATATTGCAAGGAAACCATTTTTCAAAGTTGAAAAAAGGCCATAACTCCCAAACTAATTGGTGGATTTTACCCTAAATCGAACTTGACCTACATTTTATGATTATATACCTGTGTATAAAATTTCAATCCAATATACCAATCCTTTCAAAAGATATCGCACGGAAACCATTTGTGTTAAGTACGGGATGGACGGGATGGAGGTACATACGGACAGCGGTGATACTATATCCACCCCCCATTGAAAATGGCAGGGGCATAAAAAAGAAATGCCGTCCTCTGAGTACATTTCAATTAAGGCAGCAGGTGTAGACAAAAACTGCAAAAGGGTATTAGCACTTTTTAGAAGTTGATGTTATTGTTGAAAATGGTATTTAAATACACACCTGGGGTTAAGGGCAGTACTGTAATATTACACAATAATTGTACAATAATGTACAGTTTGTTTGTGTTGAGGTTTTATGGCCCAGTCAACCCAATGGGGTCATATCAAGCGTGGTCAGTTTACCTAACCACACGTTTACTGGGCAGGCTTAGTCCTCTAAGCAGTTAACCAGTATTATGCACATTCTGTCGCCAGAAACTGACAACTGCCCTTCTTGAATCAGCGGAAGGGAGAGAATGACCGTAGAAAATATTTCATGATCAATCTCCACGAAAGAATGTTGCCGACCTCAGCGGGGGTTGAACCCGCGACCTCCTGGTCTTCAGTCGGACGGCGCATCCAACTGAGCCACCGAGGCTGGCGTAATGTACAGTTAACATTTACCACTCTCTGTGCAAATTCAGCAGACGACAAACTGATGATATTTTTCTTATTTTTTTTTTCCAGAAAATAGGCTTTGACATTTCATGCAAATTTTGGAGACAATTTGCATGAAATGTCAAAACCTATTTCTGGGAAAATTAAGAAAAATAGAAAAATATATTTCAGAGTGTTGTCTGCTGAAATTTTTTACCCAGCATGCTTAGTGTTCTTACATGCCATTAGCTGTTAACAGAAATCTGTGAGATTTTCCACATTTTTAGGGGAGATTTGATGAAATTCTGTGAGATTTTTATGAAAATCACTTTCAAGCTTACATAAGTAAGTTAAAAGCCATTATTTTAATGAATTAAGCTTGGGATAGCCATGTTAATGTGTGATTTATTTCTAGTTCTTCAAAAAATAGCTTATTAAATGGTATGAAAATTCTGTGAGATTTGAAAATCTTATGGGAAATGGGGTCCAGAAGGGCCAAAATTCTGTGAGATTTTGTCTCACAGTGTGAGGTATGGCATGTATGAGTGTTAACCCTTATCTTGCCTTTCGCGACAATAGTCGCGCTGGGGGGGTCTGTCAACTCAAAAGCCTGTCATACTTACAATATGCCACATGCAACCATTCAGAGCAAGTGTTCCTATACAGGAGTGAACCTACTTTCATACAAACACGCCACTTTTCATTAGATAGTCAGGTGCTGGATTTTACCCACACTAAAAAAGACCGAGAATACCAAATTTCAAGCTGCCATTAATTTCAGCACTCACTTCAACAAATTGATCAGGCTTTTCTGGAAAAAAAGCCCATAACACCTGAATCATTTCCAGTGAGGAAGAAGTAGGAATAACAGTAGAACCTATGTATGTCACTCGTTTCATTCGCAATAGTACACAGTAGGCGCTGGGCTCTTGTAATTTTTTTTTTTTTTTTTTTTTTTTTTTTTAAAGTGTCTTAAACGGTTCCCGGTTTACACATGACTGTCACATGACTTTCTAGTCACGTGACCATCCTTTCTCCGGTAAAATGGCCACCTAGGATCGGCAAATTATATGTGAAAATTTCATGAAAATCGAGGTAAAATTCAGGGGGTAATGACTTCTCAAGTAGAGGTACCCCCTCTTACAGGCCTGATTCATTTTATTTCCGGCAAGAGAAGGGTTAAGGGATTTTTTCTGTCAGGGCTTGTTTTATGACCCCAAATTTGGACAGTGTAGCTCTAGATAAGAGTATTTCTGGAAGGAAAGTGTCAAGCAATACCTTTGGTTTGCAATAAAAGAAATCTCTTGCAATTCTGACAAGTAGGTACAAAAATTTCCACCAGGAAAGTATTTTTATCATTGTTATTGGAAAGGGAACAGGAAAATAGTTGATGGGTCAAGTTCTTAAGGGTTTGACAAGTGACAGTAATGATTGGTTGTTTGCTTTTTCCTAGTAAAACTGTTCCATTAAATTGATGAACAAGGAAAAAAAATCAACTCTAAATGGTTGACATTGACATATTAAAAAAAACCCCAGCTCACTTAAAGGTTGTCAATCTTTCAATCCTACTTTCAATCACTTATAAAACCATTGATCCCTTTATTTGAAAGAAAAGAAGTTAATGAAGCAATTTGTTAATTAATACATGTGCATGCATAGACTTAGTTCTTATTTTAGCAGGCATACACATAACCCATTTGAGAGCAACCATTTGATATTTATTGGGAGAGGTTAGAAAAATATCATGAACTAGAAATGTGTCCACAGTACACGGATGCCCCCACTGTGGGGGTACCAGATATTAAAACTGCAAAATTCTTCCTGGTACAAATGCCTTAACCTGAGTCTAACAGGATCACGTACATACGTACCCACATTCGTACAGAAGGATGTACATTCGTACGCACATACCCATGTATGGAAAACCGAAAAAAACTATATGCCCCCAGCGTCATCCGATCCGGGGGCATAAAAACAAATCAGGACCAGAAATATGTATAAAAAACCCGCAAAAAGCCGCTAGGAAAATTTTCTAATAAGAAAACAAAAAAAAGTAGGATAACACTATTCCGTAACAGAAGCATCCAGGTGGCAAAGCAGTTAGTCATTATGAAAACAAGCCTATTCAAATGTACTGAAAATTTTACCACCAAAAAATGAAAATTTTCAGATAAAAATTCTGATGTTTTTCATATTTCTGCTCAAAACATAGATTGTGAGTACTCATTAGAACTGCCTCAATGATGCATTTCTAACAAGTACCCACAGTCTATGTTTTTGAGAAGAAATAAGAAAAATAATGTATACCCCTGTAAACCCCAGTTTTACCATATAAAAGTGGGGTTTAAGGGGGTCAACATTGCTTAGGCCTTTTTTTTTTTGATGGTGCTGATGACTTAGGATAATGGGTTCCCGGGTTTGAATCCTGCTGGAGGCAGAGCTTAACTCATGATTGTATTCAATGCAATCACAGAGCCTGAGAAATAGAGCATGTTTTGTTTGTGAAAGAAACCTCATCTTTGTTGACTTTGAGATCAAGGTTGCAAACTTAGAAATTCTTCATAATAGTAAAAGCAAAAAGCGGTAAAAGCATATGTGAAATTTTGATTTCCTGGATGGATTTGATTGGTAATAACCTTTAAAGTGGTAATGATATATTTTTATTTGTTTTTCAGAGAAAATAATGCTTGACATTTCATGTCTAGCAAGAAAAATTAGAATGTCATCTGCTACAATTTTGCTTAGCGCTTGAACCCTTGTCATGTTGAATAAATTAAGATGCCACACACACTTTAAATTTTCAGCCAATCAGATTACTTGATCCTGGTTGTTGATACAATTTACTTACTTTGTGACAAACAGTGCAGATCCAGATCAGTTGGTTCTGAATAAGCAACTGATCTGGCTCTACACTGTTTGCAAAGGCAGGGCATACTCAGGTTCAGCAGGACCAGGGTTAAGGGCTAATGATGATAATAATTTTGATACATTGTACAATGTTTCATTCAGAGAAGACTCCTGGTGAACCCCCAACCCTTCAGTGGCTTTGAGATCAAGGTCATTGACTTAAAAAATGTTTATGAGGTGGGCATGTACATGCCAGGCAAGCGGTCCTGTCCTAGGATTGATCTTGTTTGACACAGTCCATATTTTTCCCCATCTATACCAGGCATGTAGTTCTATATGTTCATTGTCTGTGTAATCTAAGGTATCATGATTGAAAACTGGTATATGGGCTCTGTCGAGTGAAAAAGTGCCTTCAAATGTGCAAAATATGCAGATTCAGTTCATCCTGCACATGTGCTAAGTATGATCTGGGCATTTGCTTTCCATTCATACATTCTGTAGTAGCAATGATTCTGTTAGCAGACAGTGAAGGCCCTGGTTAGACTGTGCAGATGCACAGGCAGATCTGGGCCTTGCTCTCTGCATGTGCCTGAAGACAGGTTTTCGCATTGCACTGCCCATATAATATCATGCTTTATTATTAGGGATGATCTAAACCACAAGTATTTTTTTTTTGTATAGAAGGATATTACATGCATATTTTATTAAAAAGTCACAAACTGAGATAAGCAATACTTTTTATGCATTAGATTGAATTACATTTGGGTTGAAATGAGTGGAAAAAAACGTAATTATAGCCCCGCTTCGAAAAAGTGGGGGTATACTGGATTTGCCATCTCCTTCCGTGACTCCCTGATTCCGTGACTGCAAAATTAAAATGCATTTTGCTTAATAACTTTTATGTTTGTGATCCAACTTCAATGAAACTTATACTACACTTGGTCTCTAAGGTGTAGTTGCAGAATAGTGGCCAAGGGCCCATAGCTCTTGGAGTTGTGTCCCTTGGTAGATTTTCAAAATTTAAAATGCATTTTGCATAATAAATTTAATGTTAGTGGTCCTACTTCAATAAACCTTATACCATACTTGATCTCTAAGATAAGAAAGGTGTAGTGGCAGAATGGTTGCCAAGGGCCCATAACTCTTGGAGTTATGTCCCTTGATAGGTGTTCAAATTTTGCCATTCTTGAAAATTTTCGTAACAGATTTCTCGGGAACTATCAAAGCTAGAAAGCTTAAAGTTTGTATAAACATGGACGATGACTGGATGTATCGTGTACACCGGAATAAGGACCAAGGGTCCATAACTCTTGAAGTTATGTCCCTTCATAGGTTTTCAAAACATCAAAATGCATTTTGCTCAATTATTTTTCTGTTTGTGGTCCTACTTCGATGAAACTTATAGCGCACTTGATCTCTAAGGTAAGGAAGATGTAGTAGCAGAGCAGTGGCCAAGGGCCTATAACTCATGGAGTTATGTCCCTTTGAATTTTTTCAAAATTTTGCCATTCTTGAAAATTTTCGTAACAGATTTCTCAGAACCCAAGAAAGCTGACTATATAGAATTAACAGCCATGTTGTATCCAAACTAAAATGTACTAAACAAATTACTATAAATGGTCATAAATGATCATTTTTCTGTTTAATCTATATATAAATTTTGTGTACAACTTCTTTCCTGTCCATCTTTAAACTGCTTCATATCCGAAATTGTCTTAGGCCTAAAAAAAAAAAAATGTTATGTTTTCAATTTCCTGACCAACTGGTCAAAATGTAAGCCGACAGTAATTTTTGGGTTTTCTGCACACGAAAAAAAAAAAAAAAAAAAAAAATCCACGACAGACCAGACAGTCCAGGTTTTTATATACGTTCGTTACATAAAATTGTCAGTGCCGATTTTTGGATATATTTTGGGTCTTCATCAGGCGTCTGTTTATTTCCAAT
This sequence comes from Anodontia alba, assembly GCA_964016985.1. NCBI lineage: Eukaryota > Metazoa > Mollusca > Bivalvia > Lucinida > Lucinidae > Anodontia > Anodontia alba. The sequence goes on from OZ024824.1 coordinate 5,793,935, forward strand.
ATGGCTGCGCCCTTGCATGCCAGAACAAGCACATTAATGCAGTTAATTTCAAAGCGTGCAACCACATCTTGGCCTAAAATAAAATAAAAGCTGTTTAACACAGGGCCCCTTTATCATCGGTATTCAAAAACAGTCAAATGTTGCGAAAGAGAAGTAAAAATATTTTAAGATTCCATCGAAAAAATTTATGATTCACCGACTTAAAAAAAAAAAAAAAGGAGAGAAAAAATAAAAACTAGATCGGGCAGTCGATGGCAAGCCATCGCAAATCCCCACGCTTCTGGCAGAAATTGTCCTTGTACCACACAGCATAAAGCAACCAGGTTTAAAAAATGGAATATTTTTATGGAATTTAGAGTAATTCACTTGTCAATAACTTTTCTGCTGATAAGTTGTACTAGGATATTGTTTGTAACCATCTTCATCCAAATACAATAATGTTACATCAAATATAATAATGTTACATCAAATATAAATATGCCACATGACCATGTTGTGAAAAACTTAATTTTTGACCCCGCCCCACCTCCAAGTCCCACCCCAAGGGTGTTCCTGGGGTCACGAAGTAAATTCCATTCAATATGTCTTACATCTATCACTACTGAGTATATGTGCAAAATTTGGCATTAAAGTCTTTTTAATTTCAATATTTTGACCTTTGACATTTTGACCCCTCCCCAGAGCAGACATGTGACCTTTGGGTCAAAATTCTACTTGTATGTTATTCTACACATCATTCCCTTCCATTTTGGTATGCCACATGACCATGTTGTGAGAAACTTAATTTTTGACCCTGCTCCACCCCCCCAAGTCCCACCCCAAAGGGTGTTCCTGGGGTCACAAAGTAAATCCCGTTCAATATGTTTTACATCTATCACTACTGAGTGTATGTGCACATTTTCGCATAAAAATCTTTAAAATTGACTTTGAAATTGGAAATTGTTAATATTTGACCTTTTGACCCATCCCCAGGGCCCCTGTGGGCGGGGCCAAAAATAAACGTGCTCTTGCATGCCCCACTTGTGTAAGCAAGCCACTGACCAAATTTGGTTGGATTCTGTCCAGCGGTTTGGGAGGAGATAGCATAACAGACAGACGGACGGAGGCGATAACAATATCCCTGACGCTTTTTCTAAAAAGCGTGGGGATAAAAAGTAGCAGACCTACTGACCCTATAGGAAAGTGGTGATGAAATCTGAAATCATTTTTAGCTCACCTGAGCTCAAGGTGAGCTGTTGTGATCGCCTGTGTCCGGCATCTGTTGTTTGTTGTCCGTCATTCGTTGTTCATCATCAACAATTTCTTCAAATGACATCTCCTCCTACGCCAGTCAGTCAATTTCAAAATAATTTGACACAAATGTTCCTGTTATGCCCCATTACCAAAATTGCTAAAATGGTTCCACTCCATTGAACTAGATGGCAGCCAGAGCTAAAAATAAAAAAAATCTTTAAACAACTTCTTCTCCTTGGCCAGTGGCCAATTTCAAAGTAATTTCACAGAAATGTTCCTCTTATGGCCCTCTACCAAAATTGCTAAAATAGTTCTGTTCAGTAGAACAAAACGGCTGCCAGAGCTAAAAATAGATTTCAAAATAATTTCACAGAAATGTTCCTCTTCTGGCTCTTTACCAAAATTGCTAAAATGGTTCTGCTCCGCTGAGCAAAATGGCTGCCAGAGTTAAAAATAGAAAAACCTTTTATGACATCTCCGTGGCCAGTGGCCTGATTTTGAAATAATTTCACAGAAATGTTCTTGTCATGGTCCTTTACCAAAATTGCTAAAATGGTTCCGCTCAGCTGAATAAAATGGCCTCCAGAGTTAAAAGTAGAAATAACGTTAAACCACATCTCCTCCTAGGCCAGTGGCCCGTTTTTAAACTAATTTCACAGATATATTCCTCATATGTCCCTTTACCAAAATTGCTAAAATGGTTCTGCTTGGCTGAACAAAATGGTCGCCAGAGCTAAAAATAGGAAAAAAAATCTTTAAACAACATCTCCTAGGCCAGTGGCTCAATTTGAAAATAAATTTCACAGAAATGTTCCTCTTATGCCTTTTTAACAAAATTGCTAGTGTCAAGTTTTAGTTTCTCTGAAAAATAATTTAAAAAAAATTCAGAATGTCATTTGCTAGTTTTACTAAGCATGGTAAGGTTAAGGTCACATTTACCCTAAATATTTGGACAGGCATGCCTGAGTAGACAGCTTGTAGTACCAGAGAAAGTTTGTCATTCATCCAGTACTTTACTGACACATCACAGCCGGTCAGCCTGGATAACACTGAGGCATGTCTTTCACTTTTCCCCTGGCATTCTGCTTTCCTCCACCATGCATGACAACAAAAAGCCAACATCTGCGCCTATGAGAATGCATCTTTAACTCTTGTCCTGCTGAACCTTGATATACCCTGCCTTTGCAAACAGAGTAGAGCAAGATCAGTTGGCTTCTTCAGAACCAACTGATCTGGATCTGCACTGTTTGTCATTTGATATGTAAACTTGTATCAAAAACCTGGATCAAGTAATCTGATTGGCTGAAAATTAGAAGTGGGCTTGGCAGCTTAATTTATTCAGCATGACAAAGGTTAAGTTCTCTGAGCCTTCTGTGTATTTGAAGTAAAATAAAGAAAGTTTCAATTTAGTCAGGCAGACTCTTCCCACTTTCTGTAGACAGAACTCAAATGACCAACAAGGGTTGGTGTTATTAAACCACAACACAACCAAGAGCTATCATTGGTCAACCCTTGAAATGCTAAGCAAATTGTAGCAGACCAAATTCTATTTTCCTTATTATTAATTATTTTTCAGAGATTTCTTGTGAATCAAAATGTCATTTGCTGCAGTTGTGATTAGCAGTATATGACTTTAAAAATCTGATGTACTGTCTTGACAGCATTGACTTGTTCTTAACTCTAGTCCTGCTGAATCCTGCTATACCCTGCCTTTGCAAATAGTGTAGATCCAGATCAGTTGGCTGATCTGGATCTACACTGTTTGCCATTAAGTATGTGAATTTATATCAACAATCTGGATCAAGTAATCTGATTAGCTGAAAATTAGAAATGGGTGTGGCATCTTAATTTATTCAGCAGGACAAGGGTTAATGTGTGGCATGTTGGGTAAAACTTTCAGCAGATGACACGTAGAAATATATTTACTTATTTTTCCAGAAAATAAGCTTTGATATTTCTGCAAATTGCCATTTAGACTGACCGTTTGCAAGCAGTGTTAAAGACTGGAAAAAAAAAGTAAGAAAAGATATCAGTTTGCCCGCTGAATTTGCATAGAGAGTGGTAAAGGTTTAAACTCCCTAATATCATATGACAGTTTAATGACCACTTTGTACAGTAACCCTAATTTGATGTTGGAAAAGTTACTGAGATATGTGTCAGCAAAGGGATTTTCATACTTACAAGGTAACAAAATCCCTTCATCTTATTAAAGGGGATTATCTTGAAATATGGGTGCTATAACTATCCTAAATATTCATATAAACAGGCCTTGTCAAACAGTGTAAATCCAGATCTGTTGTTGTGGAGCATGGCATCTAATTAGGGTCTACACTGTTTTCCAATCATTCAATAGTTTTTGGAAATATCAATAGGAAGTGAAATTGCCTTGTTCAAATTTTAGGAACAATGTGGTAAGGCGTTATTAACGGACATGACCAGTGTGGGCTAATTCAGCAGACAACACATTGATGATATTTTTCTTATTATTTCTAGAAAACAGGATTTGACATTTCATGCAAATTGTCTCCTTTAGGAGACAATTTGCATGAAATGTCAAATCCTGTTTTCTAGGAAAAATAAGAAAAAAATATTCAATAATGTTATCTGCTGAAATATTTCCCAGAGAGCTAAGCATTAAGGAGTCTGAAGATTTAAGACAAATACAGTAGTACTGGTATACTTAAAGTAACCAAGAGTCATATAATTTTGATGAATGGTGACATTTTGGATAACAGACAGCTATTGTAGGCACTTTTGGTTACGTGTAGGGGTCAGTATTTGGTGGTATTGACCCTTAGCACCCTGGGTAAAATTTTCAGCAGACATTATTTTGAAATATTTTTTTTCTTAGTTTCCCCAGAGAAACAAGTTTTGACTGTGCATGCAAATTGTTTCCAATGGCGACAATTTTGTATGTTGGGTAAAATCTTCAGCAGATCATATAAAGATTTATTTTGTCATATTTTTTTAAAAAAAAAAAAAAAAATAGAATTTGACTTTTCATAACATTGAAGAATAATTTTTGACAATTTGCACGAAATGTTGAAACAATATGAAAAAAACATCAGTTTGTCATCGGCTGAATTTGCTCAGAGAGTGGTAAAGGTTTTAACACCACTATGTACCACAACCCCAATTTGATGAAAATTGCCAAAATTGTTTCAGCAAAGGGATTTTCATACTTATAAGGTACCACACACACCCTCATTATACTGAAAGACATTCATTATCATCTTGAATTAAACTAAATATTCAGATAGGAAGACCAAGTCAAATGGTGCAGACCAAGATCATATGTTACAGAGCATATATGGCAACTAAGGGTCTGCACTGTTTGTTAACCCTTGTCCAGCTCAACCCGGATATACCCTGCCTTTGCAAACAGTATAGATCCAGATCAGTTGGCTTCTTCAGAAGCCAACTGATCTGGATCTGCACTGTTTGCCATTAAGTTTGTGAATTTATAGCATAATCAAGATCTAGTAATCTGATTGGCTGAAAATCAGAAATGGGTGTGGCATCTTAATTTATTCAGCAGAACAAGGGTTAATTTGATAGTTTTTATACGCCCGTTTGAAAAACGGGACTTATTATGTTACGGGGTATGGCGTCCGTCCGTCCGTTCGTAAACTTTTTCATTTCCGGCTAACTCTTCCTACAGTTTACATCCAATCAAGCTGAAACTTGGTATATAGTTAAACCATGATGTGGCGCAGCGCATTTTGTTTCGGGGTTACAGTCCACCAAATGTTTGCAGAGTTACGCCCCTTAGAAAATTTCTGTAAACTTTTCATTTCCGATTAACTCCTCCTACATTTTACATCCGATCAAGCTGAAACTTCATATATAGTTAGACCATGATGTGGAGCAGCGCATATTGTTTCGAGGTTACAATCCACCAAATATTAGCAGTTATGCCCCTTTGAAAATTTCAATAGACTTTTCATTTCCGGCTAACTCCTCCTACAGTTTACATCCGATCAAGCTGAAACTTGGTATATAGTTAGACCATGATGTGGAGCAGCGCCTATTGTTTCGGGGTTACAGTCCACCAAATGTTTGCAGAGTTACGCCCCTTAGAAAATGTCTGTAAACTTTTCATTTCCGATTAACTCCTCCTACATTTTACATCCGATCAAGCTGAAACTTCATATATAGTTAGACCATGATATGGAGCAGCGCATATTGTTTCGAGGTTACAATCCACCAAATATTAGCAGTTATGCCCCTTTGAAAATTTCAATAGACTTTTCATTTCCGGCTAACTCCTCCTACAGTTTACATCCGATCAAGCTGAAACTTGGTATATAGTTAGACCATGATGTGGAGCAGCGCATATTGTTTCGGGGTTACAGTCCACCAAATGTTTGCAGAGATATGCCCCTTAGAAAAATTTCTGTAAACTTTTCATTTCCGATTAACTCTTCCTACATTTTACATCCGATCAAGCTGAAACTTCATGTATAGTTAGACCATGATGTGGAGCAGTGCATATTGTTTCGAGGTTACAGTCCACCAAATATTAGCAGAGTTATGCCTCTTTGAAAATTTCAGTAGACTTTTCGTTTCCGGCTAACTCCTCCTACAGATTACATCCGATCAAGCTGAAGTTTCATGTATAGTTAGACCATGATGTGGAGCAGCGCATATTATTTCGAGGTTACAGTCCACCAAATATTAGCAGAGTTATACCCCTTTGAAAATTTTGATTAATATCTAGTTTATGGCTAAATCCTCCTACAGTTTACATCCAATCAAGCTGAAACTTCATGTACAGTTAGACCATGATGTGGAGCAGCGTGTATTGTTTCGAGGTTACAGTCCACCAAATATTAGCAGAGTTAAACCCCTTCGAAAATGTCTATTAATTTTTTGTTTCCGGCTAAATCCTCCTACAGTTTACATCCGATCAAGCTGAAACTTGATTTGTAGTAAGACCATGATGTGGAGCAGCGCATATTGTTTCAAGATTACAGTCCACCAAATATTAGCAGAGTTAAACCCCTTTGAAAATTTCTATTAATTTTTTCTAAATCCTCCTACAGTTTACATCTGATCAAGCTGAAACTTCATAAATACTTACACGATGATGTGGAGCAGCACATATTATTTTTAGGTTACAGTGCACCAAATATTTGCAGATTTATGCCCCTTTTAAAGTTTTTGTAAACTTTTCACAGCATATTGTTTAGAGGTAATAGTGTGCCAATGGCTCATATGAGCTTATAATATAGCCATGCTTCTGTGGTGTGTCCTCCGTCAGAAAGCACTTCTCCCTAGAAGCAGTTTGGACCCTTAGGTTACAGTTCACCAAATATCAGCAGATATTATGCCCCAATGAATTTCTTTTTTAATTTTTTTTTTTTTTTTTGTAATTCCACTTACAGTTTATATCCGGAGCACTGAATTATACAGGAGCCAGTTAATGTGCTGCATCTTATTACTTGCCACGGGCATATAATGCCCCGCTTGGAGGAGCTCTTGTTAAAAAAAAACATCAAATAGTAGTAAACTTGTTTCGTTCTGTGATAAGGAGTTAACATTTACAATTCAGGACTAATTCAGCACGGCAAACTGATGATATTTTTCTTATTTTTGACTTTTCATGCAATGGAGACAATTTTCATAAAATGCCTAACCCTATTTTTCTGGGAAAAATAAAAAATATTTTAAAATTTCTGCTGAAATTTTTACCCAGCATGCTAAGCGTTAATTTTTCAGAAGTCATTTTGACATGATTGTTTTGTAAACATTTTTCTGATAGTGACACAAAGAACTCGAACAAACAAAAGATTATAATCATTCATCATAGGGAAACCTTTCAAAAAAATGTCATGAAACAATGTCTGTTGTGTAGACCCTTTGATACAAACACAAAATAAAACCTTTACCATTTTGATCCTGGTTCTGCTTGCTGTTAATGCTTAGCATGCTGGGTAAAAATTTCAGCAGATGACATTGACTTACTTTTCTTATTTTTCCCAGACAATAGGATTTGATATTTCATGCAAATTGTCTGCCTGTGAGCCCATATCAAGACATGGTCCGGTATGCTAGCATTATTCCTCTGACACCAGTCATTGCCATGGATGCAAGAAATAATCCCCTGATAATATATCAGTCAAGGCCATGATGAGGTCATATCTGAGGTCATAGATCCAAGCATTATTTCTCCAATACCAGTGAAAGTCATGTCATACCTCTGATACCAGTGAGTCATGTCAGTGTCAAGGTCATGGGTGCAAGCAGTAATTTCCTGGTATCTGTCAAAGCCAATGTCAAGACCATAGATTCACACATTATTCCTCTGATACCAGTGAAAGTCATGTCTGTGTCAAGGTCATGGGTGCATGCTGATAGCTGTCAAAGCCATAGATCCAAGTGTTATTCCTATGATACCAGTGAAAGTCATGTCAGGGTCAAGGTCAAGGTCATGGGTACAAGCAGTAATTTCCTGATACCCAATGGAAGTCATGTCAAGGCCATAGATTCTAGCATTATTCCTCTGGTACTAGTGAAAGCCATGCTAGTGTAAAGGTCATAGGTGCAAGCAGTAATTTCCAGATATCTATCAAAAAAACATGTCAAAGCCATAAATCTAAGCGTTATTCCTCTGATACCAGTCAAAGCAGTGCCAGTGTCAAGGTCATAGGTGCAAGCAATAATTTCAAGATACCTGTCAAACAACCATGTCAAGGCCATAGATCCAAGCTTTTCTCCTCTGATACCATTCAAAGCAGTGCCAGTGTCAAGGTCATAGGTGCAAGGAGTAATTTCCAGATATCTGTCAAAAAGCTATGTCAAGGCCATAGATCCAAGCATTATTCCTCTGATACCATTCAGAGCAGTGCCAGTGTCAAGGTCATAGGTGCAAGCAGTAATTTCCAGGTATCTGTCAAAAAGCCATGTCAAAACATTAGTCCTCTGATACCTTTCAAAGCCCTGTCAGTGTCAAGGCCAAGCAGTAATTTTCTGGGCCCAGTTGTTTAAAGCGTCGTTAGCTTAACGAGCTTGTTAAGGGCCATTTCGTTAACTATTTTAGCAGATTCAGTATACAATTTTCTGAAATTTTTTGCTGAAAAAATGTGAGTAGCTTTTGCACTGCAAAAGCTACTCACATTTTTTCAGCAAAAAATTTCAGCATATTTGCATATCACTGTGTAAATTTTAACCAATCGTTAGCTAACGACGTCGTTAGCTTTGAACAACTGGGCCCTGGTATTTGTTGATTATTCCTTTGACACCAGCCAAAGCTTTGTTAATGTCAAGGCAGTGGGTGCAAGCAGTAATTTTCTGATATCTGTCAAAGCCATGCTAAGGGCATTGCGAGAGCCAAGCATTATTCCTTGAATACCAGTCAATACCAGTCAGTGTCAAGGCCATGGTCAGGAGTACCCACAACATATATTTTTGTGGAGGAATAAGAAAAAAAATATCTGGATACCTGTTCTGTCTGGAGCTATACATTTTGTGGGGTATTTATTACCTTTCACTTTATTAAACTGCTTCATCTGCACTTTAAATGTCCTCCTTTGTTACAGTTTTGCACTGCATAGCCTGCAGATGTGAAGTATATCAACACAGTTTGGTTTCAGACAAAGAGACTAATTCAACAACTGTCCTTGAAAAAACAAACAAATGTCATGTTGATGACAGTACTTCAAAAGTAACAGTCACAACTTTGGAAAATGTTGCTTTAACCCTTGAAGCATCAATCACACATGCAGCGGATGACAGTTTTGATTTTTTTTTTTGTTTTTTTGAGAAAATAAGTCTTGACATTTCATTTGAATTGTCTGCCAAGCAGATGATTCTCATGAAATGTCAATACTTATTTTCTCTGAAAAAAAAATCTGCTACAAATTTTGCATGGCATTTGATGGGTTAGTATACTATACTTGCAAATACATGTAGTGTGTACTAATAAATTTTAAGGCCAAAAAATATTAAATATGTGGTTCTTGTTAGCTCACCTTATATTGATGATGCCATCACTTGTTGTCCGTGGTCCGGCTGTCTTTTAGCGTTTCACATTTTTAACAGCTCCACCGAAACTGTTGAATAGATTGATTGTAAGCTGGGTTTGGGGCATTTGGGTGACTTGAAGATAAAAAATAGCTAAAACTGAGCCGAATCAAAATCCAAGCTGGCCTCCATGGCCGCCATCTTGAAAATCTACTTTGAACTTCTTTTCCTGAATGGAAAGGGCAATTGACATGAAACTTGGTAAGAAGTATCAGCTTGTCAGGGTGACATGTAAATTAAAAACAGCTAAAATCATTCCCATCAGAAATCCAAGATGGCCACCATCTTGAAAATCTATTTTGAATTTGTTGTTCTGAACTGAAAGGCCAATTGACTCAAAACTTGGTAAGAAGAATCAGGGTGAATTGAAGATAAAAATATATAGATAAAATCGTTTCGATCGGAAATCCAAGAGGGCCACCACGTCCGCAGTCTTGAAAATCTATTTTGAACTTATCTTGACCAGAAAGGCAAGTTATCTTGAAACTTGGTAAGAAGTGTCAATATGACTTGAAGATCAAAAGTAGCTAAAATTGTTTCGATCTGAAATGCAAAATGGTCGCCACGGCTGCCATCATGAAAATCTACTTTGAACTTCTTGTTCTGAACTGAAAGGCCAGTTGACTCTAAACTTGGTAGGAAGAATCGTAGATAGGGTGACTTGTAGATTGAAAATAGCTATAATCATTTTGACCAGAAATCCTAGATTGCCGCCATGGCCTCCATCTTGAAAATCTATTTTGAACTTCCTGTCATGAACTGAAATACCAACTGACTTGAAATTTGGTTACAAGTGTCGGGGCAACTTTTTGATCAAAAATAGTTAAAATAGTTTTGATCAGAAATCCAAGATGGCCCATAGTCGCTTGAAAATCTGTTTTGAACTTCTTGTTAGTAATACTTCTCCTTAACCAAAAGGCCAATTGACTCAAAACTTCATTCGAAGTATCGAAGTAACTTGTAGATAAAAAGTAGCTACATGTAACAGAGTTTAGACAGGAAATCCAAGACGGCCTCCATAACACTATCTTGAAAATCTCTTTTGAACTTCTTCTATTTAATCAAAAGGTCAGTTGGCTCGAAACTTGCTAGGAAGTATCTGGGCGACTTGTAAATCAGAAATAGCTAAAAACTTTTCTGGTGGGAAATCCATCGCCACCATCTTGAAAATCTGTTTTGAACTTCTCCTGAATGGAATGGCCAATCATCTCAAAACTTGGCAGGAAGTATCAAACTGTCTTGTAGATAAAAAAATGCTGAAAATTGTTTCAATCAGAAATGCAGGATGGCTACCATGGCCGCCATTTTGAAAATCTATTTTGAACTTCTGAACTCAAAGTCCAGTTGACTGGAAACTTGGTAGGAAGTATCAAGGTGACTTTCAGATAAAAAAAAAAAAAGCTAAAATTGTTAAGATCTGCAATCCAAGATGGCCACCACAGCTGCCATCTTGAAAATCTATTTTGACCTTCTTCTGAATCTAAAGACAAATTGATCCAAAACTTGATAAGAAGTATCCGGGTGAGTTGTAGATCAAAAATAGCTAAAATTGTCCTGATGGGGAATCCAAGATGGCATTTGCATGTTGTTCCAGGTGAGCGATCTTTGACCGAAAGGGACTCTAGTTTTATTCAGGTTTTATATTACTTTCATCAGTCTTTCAGTCATACCCAGTAAGCATTCTACATAAATCTATAGCGGGCCGTTATCGGCCCGTCAGGGTAGCTGACAGGCCGATAACGGCCCGCTATAGATTTATGTAGAATGCTAGCTGGGTATCGTGACAATATCTGGATATGACAGGGAGCTCAATGCTAACCTTTAGAGTGCTGCCTCACTGAAATATCACGCCCCAGACACAACATGATATTCCTCCCCAGTCACATTATACTGACACCTAGCTGACCAATTCTAGCTCTACTGTCTTAATACTGTGCATCAAACAAGAGCAGCTAGTACCATTTATAAAGCCGCTGGGGTTTGGACCCACAATATCCCGGTCACAAAGCAGATGCTCTACCAAATGAGCCACTGTGCCAGTAAATATGTGGTTCTTATATTATTCTTAATCCTTAGAGTGCTAATCTTAACTGCAGCAGATGACATGTTTATTATCATTATTATTTTTTTTTTTTTCCAGAGGAAATAAGGCTTGACATTTCATATGAATCGTCTTCCTAACAGATAATTCCTATTGAATGCCAAGTTTTAGTTTCTCTGAAAAATAATAAAAAATATTTGGAATGTCATTTGCCACAATTTTTCTTTACAGTTCAAGAGATAAAGCTTACTGAACAACATAAAAAAAAAAAAAGATGAAGTTTACACTAAATAAATATTATACATGTATTTGTTCTGCGCAAAGTAAGAATTGGGACAATTCCGGAATTGTCCTGCGCAAAGTAAGAATTCTCACTTTGCCGGGGGAAGTAGAAATTCTTACTTTGCACAAGACGGTTCCGGAATTTCTCCTGCGCAAAGTAGGAAATGAGGACAAAGTGAGAATATCTATTGTTGTACATTTATTTGTTATTAGTGTGGGAGTTTGTGGGCATATTAAACACTACCGTATTTACACTAAGTATTAAGACACCATAACTCCTTACCATACTTGTTCTAAAATTTAAAAAAGAATATAATTTACTATCTGTTGATATGTTTAAAATAGCGCTGAATGAGTAGCAAACAGAATTAACCCTGATCAGACGCCGCTTTCTTGTTACATAATGTTGTGTTTACTCTTCCACTTGGTGCCACTGGAAGTCTATAATGTTTTTTATAAGTGCACAATATTTTTACACATATATTTTTGCACAGTTTATTTCACAAACTTAACTCTCTTGAAAAAGGCTTTAATCAGCCGAAACCTTGAGATTTGTTTGTGAAATTGTAGCGTGAAACCAGTATAATGGTTTTGTTGTTGCATCGAGCCATTCAGGATTTTACAGTTACAAGCAAACATACGAAACGTTCATCTCTGGAAAACAACCAAACAGTAATCTCCTTGGTTAAGCAAACAAAAGTGACCTTATCTCTTTTAGTGTTGCGGAAATACGAGTCAGGTACTGGTGAATATGATTGGTTGTTTCTCAGAGGAAATTAATCACAGGGATGCTTATAAATGTCTAATTGAAAGAATAAAATCAAATGTCGTTTGCTGTTTACAACATCATAGGTTAACAATTAAAGCAAAATTAAGCATTAATCAAGTCCTTTGAAGTATGCCGATCTGTCGATCTCTCACTCTCTCTCTCTCTCTCTCTCTCTCTAATCAAGAAACAAAGAATAAATAAAAAAAAGAAAAAAATGAAACTACTTTTGTCATGATGGTACATGTACATTCTGTTTCTAGAATTATGGTAAGTGCCTGTAAGGAAGAAATCTAAAATTGTAGGGGCGTTGTTAGTTGGTAGTAGGAGCTGGGTCCCGGAAAACTTAGTTGAAACTAATTCTAATTCCATCTTTCCACTAACCAAACTACTAGTTTAACCTATTCTCACTTTATCCAAACTATTCCCACTTTGCGCAGGCACATGTACCTTATTTATCACCTACAAAATCTTCTGCGCAATTCTAGAATTGTCCGGTGCATTTCCGAAATTGGCGGACAAAGTGAGAATTCTTACTTTGCCCAGGACAATTCCAGAATTGTCCCGATTCTTACTTTGCACAGAACATATTCACATGACATGTCAGTCCTTATTTTCTCTAAAAAATGAAATATTTTAGGCTGCCATCGGGGCACTTAACCCATTTTAGTCTGGAAACCACCAGAAGAGTAATTGGCAAGCAGTGCAGACCCAGATCAGACCCTGCAGAATATGGCATCTGATCAGGGCCTACACTGTTTGCATTAAACACAGGAATTTCTATAAACCATAGAAATAATAAAAACTAACCAGACATTCTGCTGTTGGAAAAAGATTGGTCCAAAGACTTGTGGGTAAATTACAGTTTAATAAGTCCATTTGATTGCAAACAAGAGGTATCTTTAAAGCAAAACAGATAATCGTTGAAGGCAAAAAGAAGTTTTGATAAATTCTGAGCTTTGCATTTTGGACAGGTTTTTCATGGAAAAATTATATCCTTTAAAATGGCGATGTCTGGGCTGTCTGGCGTCTGGTTCGGGCGGGCTTCGTGCAAGGTCTATGTTTTTCATATTAGGACTGTTGCTTCATTGAAGGGACCTGTTTCATATACATGTTCGAGACATGGGTAGTTCGAGCCACTGAGGGTTAATCATGGCACCAGTTCAGGAAGCAAATAGCAATAATTTAGGAAATCTTTTCAATTTTTTACACAATGATTGTATGTTGAGTGTACTCATTAGAATTGCCTCAATGAGGCAATTCTAATGAGTACACACAACATACAATTCCATGATAAAATAAGAAAAAATCACTAAATATTTGTTTTCTTGCTACTGGAAGAATTTTGTAGGGACTGAAAAAAGAAATCAAATCATCCACGGTAAATGAGCCATCAGTGTTCGAGCCATTGAAGTTATACTGTATTTGGGATAAATATGGTTATCTGTCATTCTACTAAGTATTCTAAGACACAACTGCATAAAAAGCAAAATTTAGGCAAAAATTGTATGGAAGAAAGTATTCAAAGTTTTCGGACATTAACAAAATTTTGTCCTATTATCTGGAGCTATGATGGTTTTACCTAAATGTGAGATTGTCAAAGAATTATATGTCAGCAGATGCTTTGTTTGTGTTGCGGTTTTACGGCCCAGTCAACCCAGTGGGGTCATGTCAAGCGCGGTCAGTTTACCTGACCACACGTTTACTGGGCAGGCTTAGTCCTCTAAGCGGTTAACCAGTATTGTGCACATTCTTTCGCCAGAAACTGACAACTGCCCTTCTTGAATCAGCGGAAGGGAGAGAATGACCGTAGAAAATATTTCATGATCAATCTCCACGAAAGAATGTTGCCGACCTCGACGGGGGTTGAACCCGCGACCTCCTGGTCTCCAGTCAGACGGCGCATCCAACTGAGCCACCGAGGCCGGCAAACACAAAATATGGTGGTATAGCACTGCAACTAATACAGGAACCATTTTATATAGTAATAAACATATCCAGATTCTGCATGCCTGTCTTCTAAAGACTGCCACCCATGCTTTCTAAGCACGTGTGTAACTAAATAAATAAGGTACTTCAATTTTTTCAACAGCAAGATAACTACTTTCCTAATTTCTCCACAAAAACCTGTTGTTGGTACTCGCTAGAAGCAACTTTTCAAGACATTTCTAATGATTACCTACAACATATGTTTTCATGGAGAAATAAGAAAAATATTTTCCCAATATCCCCTCTTATCTGGATCTATGAAACTGCTGATGGTTTGGTATTTTGCATCCCTTTCAATATTACCATATTTACCATAAGTATTCGGACACTTCAACTCCTTACCATATCTGTTCTAAAATTTGAACCAGTACAATTCACTACCCGATGTTGTGTCTAAAAATTGCTGGATGAGTGGCAAACAGTGTAGACTCAGATGAGACGCCGCGTTCTGCGGCGTCTCATCTGGGTCTAAACTGTTTGCTCAGGCCTGTCTGTCCGAATACATATGGTAAATACGGTATTTGAGTCATATCAAGCTGATGGTAGGGTGATAATGAGAGGATATGTGCAATGAACTGCTGTAAGCTGAGTTATGGGCTGATCGAATTTCTCCTCCAGCAGGATTCGAACCCAAGACTTTGTGATCTGAAAGTGACTAAATTGTTTGTTCAGGCCTACCTATTTGGGCCCAGTTGTTCAAAGCATTGTTAGCGTAACAAGCCTGTTGATGATAAACTATTAATTGTTGTAGCTAAAGTATTTTAAAATTTTTACAACAAAAATTATCAGTATATTTGCTGCATTTCAAGATAGAAATTTCAACTACACTTTAGCTAAACAACTACAACTGGTACTGAGTATTTAGTGTAGATATGGAAGAACGCATCAACAGACTACCACCACATTGGTACCAGAATATGAGTCCCACCCTCGGTCCCACCAATAAGCATCTTTGAGAAAACAATAACATGTAGATTTTTAATATGAATACTAATGAGAATGAGTTCCACTTTTTAACAGTGTACTTTTTATAATGCTGAAAGGACTGCATTATTTGATAAGGCAACTAACATTAACCCTAGTCTTGCTGAACCAGGGTATACCTTGCCTTTGCAAACAGTGTATCAATCTGGATCTGCACTGTTTGCCAATAAGTATTTGAATTTATATCAAAAGTCTGGATCAAGTAATCTGATTGGCTGAAAATTAAAGTGGGCATGGCATTTTAATTTATTCAGCATGACAAGGGTTAATAGTAACTTAGCATTGCTAAACAATGTTGATCATGACAAAACTAGAAATCAGTACAATTTGTTGGCATTTGAATCTTATATCCATTGTTGTTTTGAAAAAAGATGGAAAAAGTTCTAAACTCTCCTTGTATTTGCCATTAAATTGTTAGACCTACGACATATATCATGCACCTTTTCTCATTACGAAAACATGCCTATTCAAATATATTGAAAATTTCACCTCCAAAAACTGGAAGTTTTCAGATAGAAAAAATCTGATATTTTTCATATTTCTGCTCAAAACATAGATTGTGGGTACTCATTAGAACCACCTCACTGAGGCAGTTCTAACGAGTACCCACAATCTATGTTTTTGAGCAGAAATTTAAAAAATAATGTATACCCCTGTAAACCCCAGTTTTACTGTATAAAAGTGGGGTTTAAGGGGGTCAAAATTATAAGCGGGTTTTCGTGATGTGTCATCATACTGATTTGTTGCAGCATCTGTGTGCTCTGCTGTCGAACATGTTTAGTGGTGTCTTACATGTTTGTTGTAATATTCATGTGTTATTTTTTTTTCAGTCAAATTTTGTATGCAGTTTTTATACTGGTATGCCCGTGACGGTCCTTGATTGGTGAATGAAAATGTTCTGTTCTATTCTACTGATTGCTTACAAGCAATCACACAAATTAATTTAACTTGGCACAAACAGTAAGCATTGACACTTTTACTTTCATTACAGGGGTAAAATCATTAAGCTGGAATTTCATATGCTGTAACATTACTCCAGATTAGATGCTTTTTTTTTCAACTGAAAAAGTTCTGATGTTTTTCTTATTCTCAAAAATATGTTGTAGCTACTCATTACTCACTGAGGCACTTCTAATGAGTACCCACAGCATATGCTTCTGAGGAGAAATAAGTAAAATATAAAATATGTGGATACCCCCTTTTATCTGAAGCTGTGTACAGTGAAACAGAGCAATAAATCCCACATTGGCATATCTGGGTACTGTCTTAACCCTTGTCATGCTGAATAAATTAAGAAGCCACACCCATTTCTAATTTTCAGGCAGTCAGATTACTTGATCAAGGTTGTTGATATAGATTCACATACTAAATGGCAAACAGTGCAGATCCAGATCACTGGCTTCTTCAGAAGCCAGCTGATCTGGATCTACACTGTTTGCAAAGACGGATTATATCCGGGCTCAGCAGGACAGGGGCTAAGCAATGTTCAGTTAATTAATTACCATCATAATTTATAATTATACTGGGTTTAAGCTGTGCATGGTGCAGCAAACCGGCCCAGATTCCATATTCAGCACTATCTCTAGGTAAAACTGGGACACCCAGATCGATATTATCTTATTTTTACCACAAAAACATTATGCTGTAGCCTTGTGGGTACTCATTAGAACCATCATGGTGAGTCACTTCTAATGAGTACAATAATATATTATGCTTTCATGGAGAATGTTTGTTGAAAAAAGTGCCTAATTATTTATAGCTTTGATTTTATTAGTAATCATTAATTTACACAAATTTGCAAGCCTCAGTGGTAATCAGTTTGTTACATCAAAGCCTTTATATGACAAAGCTGCCATTAACTGAAGGTATGATTTGAGTTTATCATGCAACATCTCGCAAATTTGGAGGCAACTGAAATATTCTTAACTCTGATGTTACACTGCAACTATTGCATTAAATGAAATGTGATATCCTTGATAAAATACATGATCGGTGTAAACTATGGTCAGTCTCATTATGGCATCTGTGAGATATGGTTATAATGATTATTGCGACAAATGGGTTATTGCATGGTTTTAAAATTCTCGCCTGATGGCTCGAAATTTAAAACTAAGCAATAACCTATTCATAGGGCACTCTTATTGTATTGTCTTAACCCTTGTCCTGCTGAATAAATTAAGATGCCACACCCACTTCTAATTTTCAGCCAATCAGATTACTTGATCTGGATTGTTGCTATAAATTCACATACTTAATGGCAAGCAGTGCAGATCCAGATCAGTTGGCTTCTTCAGAAGCCAACTGATCTGGATCTACACTGTTTGCAAAGACAGGGTATATCCGGGCTCAGCAGGACAAGGGTTAAATTATCAGAAAGAAAAAAAAAAGTTGGAGTACAAAATGTACACATAATTTTTCACTTTTAAGATCTCCAATTTTTTTCTTCACTTTTAGCTAATATTTATCTACACAATACCCTTTAATATACATATCTGTTGAAGTTTGCTGTTTGATGTAATGACGATCTCTGGGCTAATTCAGCAGACGACAAAACAATATTTTCTTATTTTTTGAAAATAGGCTTTAGCATTTCATGCCAAAGCCTATTTTCTGGGAAAGTGGAAAATTAGAAAAATATTTCAAATTGTCGTCTGCTGAAATTTTTACCCAGCATGCTTAAGATTAATCTATAGTAAGGTATTGTCTCTATGGGTCCAGCTGTATGTGAAACCTTGAGCATAGCAACAGATAAGGTGCTTTTTTCATCTGAAAAATGCTGATATCTTTCTGAGGCGCTTCTAATGAGTACCCACAACATGTTTTTGTGGAGAAATAAAAAAAATATTATTATTATACCCCATCTTATCTGTAGTTATGCTTGAGTCTGTAAAGACCTAATTATCATTGATTTGCTGGGTTTGGTGGGGTTGGGGATATTGCTCTAGCTGTGCTGGTCTGTCAAATGAAAAATTTTCGAGCCAAATCCAGGCCACTATGAGGTGTGGGACTTACACTGAACAAATCTGTGGACAAGTATCTTAACATCAGTCTTCAAGTCTCCGCTACATCCAAGAAATCAAGATACATGTAATTACATCTTCAAACATTTTAACCTGAAAGTGAATGCTTAGCACTATGGGTAAAATTTTCAGAAGAAGATATATTGTTTTTTTTTTTGTTTTTGTTTTCCCCTGAAAACAGGATTGATATTTCATGCAAATTATCTCCATTAGAATCTCATTTTCTGGGAAAATATCAACAATTTGTTATCTGCTATATTAGACCAGAGAGTGGTAAGGTTAAGCATGAAAATTCTGTCTGTGATATTTGTGATGGCTAGGTACCCTCTGACTGAGAGCAGTTTCATTGTCTGCCTCTTAAGTGGGATGCATTGGACAGGGGCAACTACCATGGTCTCAAGCTGACAGATTAGGTCATGAAAGTCCTGGAGAGGATTGTGGATGGCCTCATCAGACAGTTGGTGTCAATCGACAATTCCTGGTTTGGCTTCGTTCCAGGCAGAGGCACAACAGACGCAATCTTTGTTGTCAGGCAGCTGCAAGAGAAGTATCTAGCTGCCAACAAGAGACTTTACATGGCTTTTGTAAACCTGGAGGTGTTCGATTGAGTGCCTTGGATGGTCATCTGGAGGGCACTGAGAAAACTTGATACGGAGGAGTGGATTATGAGACTGGTCCAGGGGATGTATGCCAATGTGCGGAGCCATGTCAGTGTTCGTGAGGGGTACAGTGAAGAGTTTGAAGTGAAGGTCGATGGTCACCAAGGCTCGGTACTCAGTCCGCTGCTCTTCATCATTGTGCTTGAAATCTTTTCAAGCGAGTTCCACTCTGGAGTCCCCCTGAGAGGACCTCTGTGCCGATGACCTTGTTATCATCACTGAATCCCACAAGGAATGTGTCAGGAGGCTCTTGACTTGAAAAGAAGCAATGGAGGAGAAAGGGAGGAGAGTAAATGCAGGAAAGATGAAGATCATGATCTGTGGTACAAGCCTGGACCTCCTGCAGAGTTCAGGTGAGTTTCCATGTGCCATATGTTGCATTAGAGCGGGCAGCAACAGCATCTTCTGCAATGGCTGCAAGCATTGAGTGCACAAGAAATGCAGTAGGCACAAGCGCTTGACAAAGGACCCTGTATACAGATGTACACGGTGCTAGGAAACTGCACATTGCTTGGACGGCAGACCACAGAGGGAAGTCCGTCAGACAAGCTAGAGGTGGTCGCTTCCTTTTGCTATCTAGGAGACATGCTCTCAGCAGCCAGTTGCTGTGAACTTTCAACCACAACATGTGTAAAAACCGCCTGGAAGAAGTTCAAGGGGCTGCTACCAGTTCTCTCTTCGCACCACCTCTCTTTCAAGACATGTGGTCGCTTGTACAGCTCTTGTGTGCGGAGCACAATGCTCCATGCCAGTAAGACTTGGCTATTGACAAAGCCAAACCTCCAAATGTCTGCAGCGGAATGACAGGGCAATGATCAGACAGATCTACAATGTCAGGTCACAAGACATTCTCACCATCAGGTCCTGTGAGCTACTTGTACAGCTTGGCATTGGGGATCTGGACCTCATCCTGAAGGAGAGAAGTCTCCACTGGTATGGACATGTGGAACCCTCCAACAGTGCAGTCAAAACAGCCTGTGACATACAGGTTGATGGAAAGCGTGGGCATGGGAGGCCCAAGATGACATGGAAGCAGTTGACAGAGGGATCGCAGAGGGTGGAAGCTCTCGGTTACTCGAACACTGTGGTATCATTTCATGACTATAACTCACTTATGATAAATTTGTCATTCTTTACATGAATTTTGAACTCATTTATGATACCGAAGTCACCAGCATGTGCAATATCGACATTGGCTTCCAGTGGAAGTCACCAGCATGTGCAATATCGACATCGGCTTCCAACGGAAGTCACCAGCATGTGCAATATCGACATCGGCTTCCAATGGAAGTCACCAGCATGTGCAGTATCGACATCGGCTTCCAATGGAAGTCACCGATATGTGCAATATCGACATTGGCTTCCAGTGGAAGTCAACAGCATGTGCAATATCGACATCAGCTTCCAATGGAAGTCACCAACATGTGCAATATCGACATCGGCTTCCAATGAAAGCCATGTCGATATTGCACATGCTGGTGACTGTCGGTTTTATAAATGAGTTCAATGGAATTCTTGTGATAAAGTTTTTCTTACATTCTTTTGACTTTCTAATGAGTCTCTTGTTTTGTTGGGGAATAGCTCACATTATGGTAGGCTGATATGGATAACTTTGATAATGGATAATTCTAACATTAAATTGATAATGTCTGAAGTCCAAAAACACTTTTCACAATTTTATTTTTGTTATTTTTACTTTGTATTTTTTCCACATATTTACAATACAATATTTTACAGTTTATTCTCACATGTGTAAATTGTTCCAGGTAATGGCCAACAGGCCACTGCCTATTTTTAAAACTTGTAAAGCTACATTATTTTAGTGTCCACATCTCAAGAAAATGAACTCCTGGACTTATCAGTCCAAGCACATCATTAAAACTTCTCAATCTTGGATGCATGATAAAGACCTATCAGGCCAAGTGCAACATTAAGACTCCTTGACCTGGTCTTCTTCTAATTTTCTTTGGGCCAGTCAAACTAGTTGTTGCTTAGCAACCAAATTTAAGCACCAACCAAAGTTTGTATTTTAACTTTGACCTGTCACTCAAGACTTAGTTAGCAGAATTTGACATTTTTTTATTTGACCATACTGTCCTCATAAAAGATTGACTTACTATTATTAACACTTACAATTTTCACACATACCAGTGAATGAATTATTTAGTTTGTATCTTTTGTAAGAAAAAACCTCATAATGCATATATTTAGCACAATCACTTATGAATATTAGATGAAATGAAGGCTTGATCTTTTCGCAACAAAGAAGGCAAAACAAGTTTTATTTATTTGGTTAGTACAAATCAAATTATTGTGCATCTGTTTACATACATGCCATTAGCTATTGACAGAAATCTGTGAGATTTTGCAAATTTTTAGGGGAGATTTGATGAAATTCTGTGAGATTTTTATGAAAATCACATTCAAGCTTACATAAGTAAGTTAAAAGCCATTATTTTAATGAATTAAGTTTGGGATAGCCATGCTAATGTGTGATTTATTTCTAGTTCTTCAAAAAATAGCTCATTAAATGGTATGAAAATTCTGTGAGATTTGAAATTCTTATGGGAAACGGGGTTCAAAAGGGTCAAAATTCTGTGAGATTTTGTCTCACAGTGTGAGGTATGGCATGTATGTGTTTACTGAATGTACAAAGCTCTTTGTGATAGTTTAGCCTTCTGTTTAAGACTGAGACATTTTGTCACAATGAAAAACTTGAAATATTTTACTGAAATTAAAATTAAATTCAAATTTCAGTAAATTGAAATGTCATGCAAATTTTCCCTGTTACATTCTTGTTGTTTAAGAAGGTAGCACAAAATGAAGCCTGGTTTTAGTTAACATTTTCCAATCTGAATCTTAGTATAAAGGATCAGGAACTCAAGATCTACCAAATTTGTTCAAATGATGATCCTAGGATGAACTTTGACCTTTCTATGTCAAGGTCAAGTGTGCATCTCCATATCCTTGTCTGGGGAAAATGTTGAAAAAATCATTTTCTGAAAAATGTACTAAAGACTAATGGCTGAAACTTGTAATTTATGATTAGAGAAGTAAAATATTTTAGTTACAGTCAAAATTTTGTCCCCTGAGAGTTATACACCCTTGCCCCTTGCCTATATACATGTTTAAAATCATGTTATTTTTAGACATCTTCTCTGAAACCGTCTTCTTCTCTGAAATCGCTTGACCAATTTTCACCAGATTTCATATGGGCCTTGTCGAAGGGATATTAACAATTTGTTCAAATGGTTCCACACCATTGAACAAGATGGCTGCCATGCCCATATATGGTAAAAAACCCTTAAAAATCTTCTCTAGAACCAAGAAAACTTTGAGACTGAATCTTTTTATATAGCATCAGGGACTCAAGGTCTACCAAGTCTGTTCAGATGATAATCCTAGGATGACCTTCGACCTTTTTATGATGTCCAATGTTGAAAAATCATTTTCTAAAACTATTGAAGACCAGTGGCTGAAACCTACAATGTATGATTAAAATAGTAAAACTTACCATCAAAATTTTATCCCCTTGGGGAATCTGCCCTTGCCCCTGGGCTATGTACATGTATAAATCATATAAATCTTTACATGTCTTTTTCTCTGAAGCCCTTTGCCAGTTTCACCAGATTTCTGATGGAGCATTCTGTCCAAGTAGTACATGTGCTAACAATTTGTTCAAATGGTTGTACTTTATTGAACAAAATGGCCGCCATACCCATATATGGTAAAAACACTTAAAAATCTCTTCTCCAGAACCAGGAAATCTTTGAGGCTGAATCTTGGTATATAGCATTGGGGACGCAAGCCCTACCAAGTTTGTTCAAATGATGATCCTAGGATGACCTTTTCTTTTTTAATGGCACTATCAAATTTCTGTCCTAGTTGCTGTGGCATTTAATATTGGAAGAATGTTGCTTGGCATCTGCAGATATGCAATATGGCTCAGATGAGCAAATCGTGGCCTATGGGCCCCTTGTTTATGATGTCATTGTGATACAGGAACACAAAGCTTAGCACTTTTGGTAAAATTTTTAGCAGACAGCATTTTGAAATATTGTTCTTATTTTTCCCTGGATTTGACATTTCATACAAATTGTCTCAAATGGAGACAATTTGCATGAAATTTCAAATCCTGTTTTCTGGGAAAAATAAGAAAACTAATCATCAGTTTGTCATCTGCTGACTTTGACTAGAGATTGGTGAAGGATAACTCCTTATATTTGTCCTAAAATTTGAACAACTCTGATTTTATGGCCTGTTGATGTGTCTTAAATTTCTGGATGAGTTGCAAACAGTGTAGCCCCTGATCAGATGCTGCAGAATGCAATTTCTGATCTGGGTCTGTGTTGTTTGCTGTTTGTAACAATACTTTGGGTACACATGGTATGTTCCTTATAACAGTATTTAGCAATGAAAAGTTATTTTGGAAGATTTGCTCTCTGTCCTGGGCTGTAGTCAGTCTTTTTTGGGGAATGAAACTGAGAGCTTTGTGATTCAAAGTTGGGAAGGTTAAGCACTTGGCCATGCGGACGCTTCTGTTTATTCTGACAAAACTGCTCATACAACAGGCTGTACTTTGTACTCCTGACCCTAGAAAGGTCCAGGTGGCCAAGATATTGGCTCTCCTGACTTCAGATCAAGAGGTACTGGTTTCGAATCCCGCTAGAGGCTGGAATTCAGCTCATGACTGTATGGCCCTTTATTGTACAGAGCCTTTCATTATCATCCTTCCATCGTCTCGGTGTGACTTAAACAATGTTGAAAAGGATGAAGGAACACCAAACCATTATCAGGCCAAATAAAAAAAAATGTGTGTTTAGGGTAACATGTAAGAAAAAATTAGGTAGAGTAGGAAGGGATTCTTTTTTTATTTACATTTTTTTTATGAAGAATAATACCATAATTACCAAATATATTTTGGACTTCGCGCATAATTCACATAAAATTTTACCAAGTCTGATTGATCATCCTTAAGTGTTCCAAAAGTACTCATAGAATGGCAAACAGTGTAGACCCTGATCAAACTCCTTGTCCAAATGTTTTGCATAATTTTTTTTTAGCTCACCTGAGCAAAAGCTCAGGGTGAGCTATTGTCATCACCCTATGTCCGTCGTTCGTCGTCAACAATTAGTTTGTTAACACACTAGAGGTCACAGTTTTGACCCAATCTTGATGAAACTTGGTCAGAATTTTTGCCTCTATGAAATCTAGGTCAAGTTCGATACTGGATTACTTGGGGTCAAAAACTAGGTCACCAGGTCAAATTAAATGAAAAACCTTGTTAACACACTAGAGGTCATAGTTTTGACCCAATCTTGATGAAACTTGCTCGAAATGTTTGCCTCTATTAAATCTAGGTCAAGTTTGAAACTGGGTCACTTGGGGTCAAAAACTAGGTCACCGGGCCAGATCAGCAGAAAACCTTGTTAACACTCTAGCGGTCACATTTTTGAAGCAATCATCATGAATCTTGCTCAATATGTTTGTCTTGATGATTTCTAGGTCAAGTTCGAAACTTGGTCACTTGGGGTCAAAAACTAGGTCACCGGGCCAGATCAGCAGAAAACCTTGTTAACACTCTAGCGGTCACATTTTGAAGCAATCATCATGAATCTTGCTCAATATGTTTGTCTTGATGATTTCTAGGTAAAGTTCGAAACTGGGTCACTTGGGGTCAAAAAATAGGTCACCGGGCCAAATCAGCAGAAAACCTTGTTAACACTCTAGCGGTCACATTTTTGAAGCAATCATCATGAATCTTGCTCAAAATGTTTGTCTTGATGATTTCTAGGTCAAGTTTGAAACTGGGTCACTTGGAGTCAAAAACTAGGTCACCGGGCCAGATCAGCAGAAAACCTTGTTAACACTCTAGCGGTCACATTTTTGAAGCAATCATCATGAATCTTGCTCAAAATGTTTGTCTTGATGATTTCTAGGTCAAGTTGAAACTGGGTCACTTGGAGTCAAAAACTAGGTCACCGGGCCAGATCAGCAGAAAACCTTGTTAACACTCTAGCGGTCACATTTTTTCAAGCAATCATCATGAATCTTGCTCAAAATGTTTGTCTTGATAATTTCTAGGTCAAGTTGAAACTGGGTCACTTGGAGTCAAAAACTAGGTCACTGGGCCAAATCAGCAGAAAACCTTGTTAACACTCTAGCAGTCACATTTTTCAAGCAATCATCATGAATCTTGCTCAAAATGTTTGTCTTGATGAGTTCTAGGATGTATTTGAAACTGGCTCACGTGGGGTCAAAAACTAGGTCACCGGGCCAAATCAGCAGAAAACCTTGTTAACACTCTAGCGGTCACATTTTTGAAGCAATCATCATGAATCTGGCTCAAAATGTTTGTCTTGATGATTTCTAGGTCAAGTTTGAAACTGGGTCACCTGGGGTCAAAAACTAGGTCACCTGGCCAAATCAGCGTAAAATCTTATCACTCTAGCGGTCACATTTTTCATTCAGTCGTCATGAATCTTGCTGAAAATGTTTGTCTTAATGAGTTCTAGGTCAAGTTCGAAACTGGGTCACTTGGAGTTGAGAGCTAGGTCACCGGGCCAAATCAGCAGAAAACTTTGTTAACACTCTAGCGGTCACATTTTTTAAGCAATCATCATGAATCTTGCTCAAAATGTTTGTCTTGATGATTTTTAGGTCAGGTTCGAAACTAGGTCACCTGGCATCAAAAACTAGGTCACCTGGCCAGATCAGCAGAAAACCTTGTTAACACTCTAGTGGTCACATTTTTTTAAGCAATCATCATGAATCTTGCTCAACATGTTTGTTTTGATGATTTCTAGGTCAAATTTTAAACTGGGTCACTTGGGGTCAAAAACTAGGTCACCTGGCCAAATCTGCAGAAAACCTTGTTAACACTCTAGCGGTCACATTTTTTAAGAAATCATCATGATTCTTGCTCAGAATGTTTGTCTTGATGATTTCTAAAGTTTGATTTCTAGGTCAATGTACTTAGTACATGCATACATATTAGCATGGCCTCTTGAGTGCAGTCATCTATATTTGACCTTGACCTTTATTTCACAGTCCATTAGACATGCTACATTGTCTTACTTGTTAATATTATCATTTTGAACTTTGATCAGAATGTTTGCCTTGATCAGTTCTAGATCAGGCTTTCAAAGTGCTATGTTGCTCAGGTGAGCGTTACAGGGCCATCATGGCCCTCTTGTTTTTTTTTTTGAGAAAACATGAAAAAAATTGCTACGTTTCACCAGGAAAATTAGGTAGGGTAGGGTTACCCTAAACACACATATTTTTTTATTTGGCCTCAGTTGTATTGGTTGGTATGGAGGAGTATTTGATGATAATTCTGTGATAATTTTCTGTATTATTTTCCATAAAAAGATATGTTGTGGGTACTTATTAGAAGTGCCAGTGG
Source organism: Anodontia alba (assembly GCA_964016985.1). Classification (NCBI taxonomy): domain Eukaryota; kingdom Metazoa; phylum Mollusca; class Bivalvia; order Lucinida; family Lucinidae; genus Anodontia; species Anodontia alba. The sequence goes on from OZ024824.1 coordinate 5,820,339, forward strand.
TAGGGCCATAACAACAAAAGCAAAGAGTCAGGGCACTGCATTTCCAACGTGTGTGTGTTCTTTGAAAAAACCCAAACTGTCAGAATATTCTGCATCTGTAACTCTGTGCAGCTGGTTTGGGCCATTTGCTACTGCAGCTTGCCACAATTATGTCGGTGTGTCCTACCATCTTAGATACAAAGATATGGCAAAAAAAAGTGCTGTAGTTGTAGAGAGTTGCAGTGGGCTGAACCGGACTTTTTTTTCCCATTTTACCTTTCTCTTTCCCTCTGTTTTGCCATAATGCATATCTCCAGATAAGGCCCTTTTTTCAGTCAAAACCAACATATTTTCTTCGTGTCCATGAAAACATGTTTTGGGTACTTATCTGAAGTATGGCGCAGAGGCACTTGTAATGGGTAACCACAATGTATGTTTTTGTGGAGAAATCAGAAAATTATTTATATGTTAATACTGTAACTGTACATTTTGTTAAAATCATTCCTTAACCTTTACCACTCTCTGGGCTATTTTTCAGCAGATGACAAATTTGTGATATTTTCTCATTTTTCTCAGAAAATAAGTGTTGACAAAAGGAGACTATTTGCATGAAATGTCAAAACCTCTTTTCTGGAAAAATAAGAGAAATATTACAAATTGTTGTCTGCTGTAATTATTTGCATGAAATGTCAAAACCTCTTTTCTGGAAAAATACGAGAAATAATACAAATTGTTGTCTGCTGTAATTTTCTACCCACATGCTAAGCTTTAAATAGATATTCTATAATTGTCCACTAAAGTAATCCCTTAATGGTCCCCAGACCTGTTTGATAACTTTTTTTTTAATTTTGCTCTTTTTACCCAAAACCTATCTTCTGCATACTCATTGGAATTGCATCAGTGAGGCAATTCCAATGAGCACACAGATGATAGATTTTGGATAAAAACAAACTGTTTTAACCTGCTTTTTAACTTCACTTCATTACTAACTAACACCTATCCTCACTGTGCTTTTATAAATCTTTACTTTTATTCTTAACTGATTGCGCCACTGCACATCCCAGCAAATACACAATGTCGCAATAACGTCGTTACAACGTCGCTGCAATGTCACAATGTTGCAGCGATGTTGCAGCGACATTGTAAGGATGGACTGTCTTGGTGGTCGCCTTATCTGGAGCCGTGTAAACAGACATCACCTAAGTTAATGAGCATTACAGTTAGAGGCAGGTCATTATGACTGACAGTTAATGGCCACCTGCAAGTAAGAGTGCTAATTTTGAACTGATGAGATTCTATCTAGGTACTTGTATATGTTGTATGTTCTTCTTATCATCATCTTGAACATTTGCATAGCTCCAGATAAGGCACTTTTTTTTCAAAGGATAAATGTTGATTTTTTTCTTATCTCCACCATAGCATGTGTTGTGGTACTCATTAGAAGGGCCTCACTGAGGTACTTCTAATGAATACCCACAACATATGTTTTGTGGAGAAATAAGAAAAATATCAACTGGATACCACCTGTTTGTTATCTGGAGCTATGATTTGTTTATTTGCCTGATGCAGACCATCTATGATGCTTTAGCCTTTACCACTCTTTGGGCTAATTCAGCAGATGACAAACTGATATTTTTTCCAGAAAACAAGATTTGACATTTCATGCAATTGTCTCCATTTGGAGGCAGTTTGCATTAAATGTCAAACCTCTGGGGGGGAAAATAAGAACAATATTTCGATGTACTGTATGTTGTTTGCTGCCATTCAAACTTACACCAGATGACATTCAGTTTTTTTTGTATAGAAAATACAGGGCTTAACATTCCATGTGAATGGTGCCAAGCAAAATGTGGTTCTTATTTTCTATTAAAAATAAAAGAAAATAAGTTCTTAAGTGTCATGAGTGCAAATGTACAGACCAAGAGCTCATCAGATTGTGATGAGCTACTTGTACACATAGGTCTAGATAAGGGAGGGTATCCGGTAAATATTTTTTTTATTTCTCCACAAAAACATATGTTGTGGGTACTCATTAGAAGCGCCTCAGTACCCACCACGAAAACATATGTTGTGGTATTCATTAGAAGCACCTCAGCGAGGCGCTTCTAATGAGTACCCACAACATGTTTTTGTGGAGAAATAAGAAAAATATCAATACTTTTGGATTGAAAAAAGCGCCTTAACTAATGCTATGTGTACACTCTGAGCTTGTACAAGCTAATTATTTAGCACTTTGGGTCAACCTTTTCTAAAAGCTGGTACATGTACTTGTATGTTTTTTGTTTGTTATTTTTTTGGTTTTGAATGGAGCTCATCCTTTTATTATGTATTGAACTCCCTTGTGATCTTGAGTCAAAACACAGTGAATGGAAAATTACCAGTAGCAGATAATAACAATAACATAGGAAGAAGTATTCTTGCTGAAACATGGAAAAAGAGCCCTTATGCATATTGTTTGTTTGTGTTGAGGTTTTACGGCCCAGTCAACCCAGTGGGGTCATGTCGAGCGCGGTCAGTTTACCTAACCACACGTTTACTGGGCAGGCTTAGTCCTCTAAGCGGTTAACCAGTATTGTGCACATTCTTTCGCCAGAAACTGACAACTGCCCTTCTTGAATCAGCGGAAGGGAGAGAATGACCGTAGAAAATATTTCATGATCAATCTCCACGAAAGAATGTTGCCGACCTCGGCCCCTTATGCATATAGTAAACATACCCATTATTATTGCATAGCTCCAGATAAGGCAAGCGGGCCTTGGTGGCTCTGAAAGTGAGTTGGATGCATATCCGACTGGTGATCAGAAGATTGCAGGTTCGACCCCCACTGGGTCGGCCCACTGGGTCGGCAACATTCTTTCGTTGAGATTGATCATGAAATATTTTCTAAGGTCATTTTCTCCCATCTGCTGATTTAAGAGGGGCAGTTGCCAGTTTCTGGCGAAAGAATGTGCTTAATACTGGTTAACCGCTTAGAGGACTAAGCCTGCCCAGTAAAAGTGTGGTTAGGTAAGATGACCGTGATAGACATGACCCATAATACGAGTTGACTGGGCCATAAAACTGTCATCTGCTGTGGATAGGGCTTTAAATGTTCCAAGGACAAACCAAATGTATGTGACAGAAAAGTGCAACAACAAACTGAGGGTTACCCAGCAAACACACAACGTCGCAACAATGTTGCGGCAAAGTCACATCATTGCAGCGACGTAACGACGTTGCAGTGAGGTTGTGTGTTTCCTGGGTAGCTATATATAGCTCTATATTAGTCTTTTTTTTATCTGAAATTGATTGATACATTTGTATTTTTCTCATTCATGCATGAATATAGGGAGGGTGCCATTTACAAGTGTATGGGCAAGGTGCTTCCAATGAGTACTGCTAGACTGGCTCCAGTCTCTAGTGACAAAATAATTTTTCTTATAATCTGTTTAATAATCCACTAAAATAAAACCAAAGTAATATCATGACTATAGAGGCTGGTCACTAGTGACCAGCCTTTATAGTCATGATATTTTTTTGGTTTTATCTTAGTGGATTATCAAACAGGATTATGAGAAAAATAATTAGTCACTGGAGACTGGAGCCAGTCTAAAGTACTACCAACAACATATGGTTTTCATGGAGAAATAAGAAAACTCTTTATCTGGCTACCCCTCTTATCTGGAGTTGTGCTAGCATGAAATGGGTTTTTGGGAGACAGAATCATCTGATAGCTTTGGCAGATTGAGACTTCTGGTTTCCCTGACTAGCACTGATAAGCCACTAAGTGATTTTTAATGTTTACTCTGCTTAATTGTCATATAAATTTTCTAGTGCATTTCCTCCTGGATTTAAACCACACACTCCCACTAATGGTATCCCTCCTCCATAACTCAAGATAATATTTTTCTTATTTCTGGATGAAAACATATGTTGTGGGTATTCATTAGAAGTGTCTCATTAAGGCACGAATGAGTACCCACAACATATCCTTTTGTGGAGAAATAAGAAAAATGTCAGTAATTTTTGGTTGAGTAAAGCAACTTACCTGGATCTATGCATTTTGTGCCCCTCACCCAATACTTATCCCTACCCCCCCCCCCCCCCACTAGGCCCAGCACTGGCCCAGCACCAGGTAAAGTTTAATTTTGATCCTTACCCCCACTTTAAATCCCCAGCCCCTTTGGAACAATGCCATTCAATTTAATTGAATGCTTGTTCTTCTTGTTTGATATGCTATATGACCATGTTCGGAAAATAGCAATTTTAACATTCATCCCCACCAAGAGGCTTATGACACTCTTGTCCCCACCCATTCTTAAATACTGGCCCAGCCATACCCATCCCTACCCTACCTAATTTACCTGGTAAAAAACCTAGCAATTTTTTCCTGTTTTATTTGGATAAATTATTTATGCTATAAAACATTCATACAAGTATGTCCAAGCAAAATGTGTAGGCTCAGATCAAACAGCTCCTACAGGAGCAGTTATATAGTAAAATTTATGTGAAGTATGTGCAAAGTCCAAATATATATGATAATTTTGGTATAATTCTCCACAAATAATGTAAAATCCCTACCTACCCTACCTATTTTTATGCCCCCAACTGCAAAGAAGTAGGAGGGGCATATTGCTTCTGGGTTGTTCCTCCGTCCGTCCTTCCGTCCGTTCGTCACGCTTTTTGATGCTAGCATAACTTTAGAACCGTGAATGCTACTGTTTTGAATTTTCTTATATGGATTCCTCATGAAAAAATAGCTGAAACGTATTTTTTTTCTTGACAGGATTATGCCCCTTTTTCTGAGTTATGGCCCTTTGAAAAAATACGGATGCAATCTTTTCAGCAAAATATCTCAAAAACTATTGAAGCTAGAGCCTTGAAACTTGCTGAATAGACTGGCAGTGATGAGTAGACAACCTGATTAAATTTTGAAGAAATTTTGAAAAATACTTCTTGAGTTATGGCCCTTTGTAATTTTGGGCATTTGGCCTCGGTGGCGCAGTTGGATGCGCGTCCGACTGGAGACCAGGAGGTCGCGGGTTCGACCCCCGCCGAGGTCGGCAACATTCTTTCGTGGAGATTGATCATGAAATATTTTCTACGGTCATTCTCTCCCTTCCGCTGATTCAAGAAGGGCAGTTGTCAGTTTCTGGCGAAAGAATGTGCACAATACTGGTTAACCGCTTGGAGGACTAAACCTGCCCAGTAAACGTGTGGTTAGGTAAACTGACCGCGCTTGACATGACCCCATTGGGTTGACTGGGCCGTAAAACCTCAACACAACAACAATTTTGGGCATTTATACCTTGTCAGCAAAATATCTCAAAAACTGTTTGAGCTAAAGCCTTGAAACTTAGTAAATGGATTTGTAGTGATGAGTAGATGACCTGATTAACTTTTGAAGAAATTCTGAAAAATACTTATTGAGTTATGGCCCTTTGTAATTTTGGGCATTTTTACCTTTTCAGCAAAATATCTCAAAAACTGTTGGAGCTAGAGGCTTGAAACTTCATGAATAGACTGATAGTGATGGGTAGACAATCTGATTAACTTTTGAAGAAATTTTGAAAAATACTTCTTGAGTTATGGCCCTTTGTAATTTTGGGCATTTTTACCTTATCAGCAAATTATCTCAAAAACTGGTAGAGCTAGAGCCTTGAAATTTAGTAAATAGATTTGTAGTGATGAGTAGTTGACCAGATTAACTTTTGAAGAAATTCGGAAAAATACTTCATGAGTTATGGTCCTTTTTTTTTTTTGATTGACTTTTGAAGAAATTATGAAATATACTTCTTGAGTTATGCCCTTTGTCATTTTGGGTATTTTTACCTTGTCAGCAAAATATCTCAAAAACTGTTAAAGCTAGAGCTTTGAAACTAAGTAAATGTATTTGTAGTGATGAGTAGATGACCTGATTAACTTTTGAAGAAATTCTGAAAAATACTTATTGAGTTATGGCCCTTTGTAATTTTGGGCAGTTTTACCTTGTCAGCAAAATATCTCAAAAAGCATTGGAGCTAGAGCCTTGAAACTTAATGAATAGACTGGTAGTGATGAGTAGACAGCCTGATTAACTTATGAAGAAATTTTGAAAAATACTTCTTGAGTTATGGCCCTTTGTAATTTTGGGCATTTTTACCTTGTCAGCAAAATATCTCAAAAACTATTAGAGCTAGAGCCTTGAAACTAAATAAATGGATTTATAGTGATGAGTAGATGACCTGATTAACTTTTGAAGAAATTCTGAAAAATACTTCATGATTTATGGCCCTTTGTAATTTTGGGCATTTTTACCTTGTCAGAAAAATATCTCAAAAACCGTTAGAGCTAGAGCATTGAAACTTGATGAATAGCAGTAGTGATGAGTAGACAACTTCATTAACTTTTGAATAAATTTTGAAAAATACTTATTGAGTTATGGCCCTTTGTAATTTTTGACATTTTTATCTTGTCAGCAAAATATCTCAAAAACTGTTAGAGCTAGAGACTTGAAACTTGGTGAATTGGTTGGTAATGATGAGTAGATGACCTGATTAACTTTTGTGTAAATTCTGAAAAAAATTTCGTAAGTAATGGCCCTTTGTAAATTTGAGCATGTTTCCCTTGTCAGCAAAATATCTAAAAACTATTGAAGCTGGAGCCTTGAAACTTGATGAATAGATTGGTAGCGATGAGTAGATGCCCTGATTATGACCCAATTCCAAATGAAATTGATAGGGCCTATTATTTTGCCTTCAATTGTCCGTCTGTCTGTTTGTCCATTCGTCAAGCTTTTTTGTGCATGCCATATCTTAAGAACCCTGCATACTAGGGTTTGAAATTTTATATTTGGATTCCCAATGAAAAAATAGCTGACGATTATTTTTTACCTTGTCCAGCATGTTTGTTTAGAGTTATGCCCCTTTGAAAAAAATCAGAATTGAATCTTGTGAGCAAGATATATTGAAATGTATTTAAGCTGGGTTCTTGAAATTAGATATAGTGAGTGGGAAATGATGTGTAAATTACCTGATTATATTTTGAGAGAATTCCGTGAAAATATTGATAAAGTTACGGCCCTTTGCGGTTCTGCGCATTTTGACTTTGTCAGCAAGATATCTTGAAAAGTAAGCTAGGGTCTTGAAATAATATATGCTGATTGGGGATGATGTGGAGATTATCTGAATTGTTTTTTAGGGAATTCCATGAAAAATCAGTGCAGTTACTGCCCTTTGTAGTTCTAGGCATTTTGACCTTGTCAGCAAGATATCTCAAAAAGTATTTAAGCCAGAGCCATGATATTTGGTGTACTGATTGGGATTGAGGAGGAGATCACCTGATTAAATTTTGAACCATTTAAATGAAATGTTGGAGTTATGGCCCTTTGCAATTTCTGACCATTTAATGTAGTTGCTTTATTGTGTATAGCATAAGTTTAGAACCATGTATGCTAATGTTTTGAAATATCATATTTTGATTCCTCATGAAAATAGGTGACCCATATTTTTTTCTTATCCCAATTATCTCCTATTTTAGAGTTATTTCCCTTTGATAAAATAACATTGAAATCTCATATATTTGTACTGTTGTTACCGTCATGGGCAAGCAGTGTTGGAGTCAAGCAGTGTTAGAGTCAGGCAGTTGGGGGCATAGTGTTTTACAAACACCAGCTCTAGTTTTCTAACATGTTACCCTTAACACACATATTTTTTTATTTGGCCCGACACAACAAACCTTTTAGTGAATACTTGTTCTGCACTTCATGCCATTTGATTTGATATGCTGCAAGGCCAAGTTTGGAAAAAAAGTGTAATTTTGACTATCACATCCCCACTAGCCTGGCCCCCATGTGTTGAATCAAACATTTTAATATGCCCATGCATATCTATGTACATTTGTATCCTAAATGCATGTCTAAGTTTCTAGTATGTAACAGGCTAAGGATCCGGACCCAAATGGGACATGGGACAGTTGTTAATCCACATGTGTTTGTGATGCCTGTTTGCGTGCTGGGCGCGCGGTTGTAGATATTAAAGTGAGGGATAGGGGTGACTGCAGAGTTTGGTCTGTCTATGCTCAGTACAAACCAACGTTGCCATGAAATTTTTCATCACTAAACGAGTTATGTTAGTGTAATGAGCACTCTGCTGCCCGTATGTCTGAAAATCCCAGTCCGTATATCGCATCAACAAATGCATGTTATGCACGTCATCTACATGTATGTATATATGTATTGTTTGTTTTTTTTTTCTCATATGCCACCTGCGCATGGCCTGAGGTTTATTACCAAATAAAGTTGTGTTGTGTTCTGTGTTCTGTAGTTTATTAAACCCTAATGATTCAGGAAGAGATGGCGTCAATTACAAATCGAGGGTTGAGCGCAAGACTATGGTAACTCAAACGTATTTTTGAAACCCTTGTTTAGGGGCAACTTGGACCCCTTTGTAAACAATGCAAATTTAGGTGCCATTGCTCATACGAGCAATGGCACCTAAATTTTCATTGTTTACAGAAAGAAATGTTGTAATCTTCATAACGCCTTCATGGTGAGGAGATTAGGTTTGGGGAAAAACAATCATCTGACTTACGATAGTCTTGCGCTCAACCCTCGAAATGCAAAGCTGCATGGGCAGACTGGCAGGTGAGTGGTATCACATGATCCCCAGACGTTTTATCCACAAAGGTGCAGGGATAATCCAATCAGATTTGAGGCATAAATTTTTTCTTTTGGAATTTTTAACGTCTTCAAATATTTTGAGTGGTTACCGTAAAATTCTTAACACATTAGGTTTTGAACCTAAGAAAGAACTGTAGTAAGGTGAATTATATCAAAACACTGAAGTCACCTCACGGTACGCCGTAATTATTGTAAATTTTTGTCCAGATATTTTGGGCGGGTATGGTAAAATTCCCATTACATAAGGTTTTGGAGAAAGACTGGTACTGAGGTAGATTTCTAAAGACTGAAGTCACTTCAGGCAATGCACCACAATTATGGTAAATTTTTAGACACCAAAACCCCTTACTATAGATTTCCATTTGACAACAGTCCAATACTAAGGGTAAATGTAGTCTTATTTAACAGATAGCATGTTATGGGCAAAGCCAGCAGATGACCAAATGATGATGTTTCTTTTGTTTTTTCTCAGAAAATAGGCTTTGACATTTCATGCAAATTGTCTCCTAAGAGACAATTTGCATGAAATGTCAAAGTCTATTGGAAAAAAATATTTTAGAATATCGTCTGCTGAAATTTTTACCCAGCATGCTAAGCGTTAAAAGATTAGTTGAATTCAAAAACAAATATTATGTTTGGAAGCATTTGTTAGTAGGTCACTTCTGAAATGGTCACTTTTCTTTGTGTCCTTACTAAAGGCCACTTGAACTCATTTATTAACATGATTGTAGCATGTCAATTAAAAAATTTCAGCAGATGAAATTTTGAAATATCATTATACTTATTTTTCCAAATAAAATAGGCTATGACATTTCATGCATTTGTCCTTAGGAGACAATTTGCATGAACTTTTAAAACCTGTTTTCTGGAAATCATCAATTTGTCTGCTGAAGTCACCCATAGAGTGGTAAAGTTTAATCAGGAGATCTGCAATTTCATGTGTGACCTGCAATCTTGTGCCAAAATTCTTTATAGTCTACCACTGAGCTTTTATTGGGCCAGCAGTTCAGTGATTTATAAGTAAATGTTCTGTTAATACCCAAATTTATAGACAGAAATGACCAAGCAAACAGTGTAGACCCAAATAAAAGTATATGTATTGAGTCTGATTAGAGGTGTCCACCATGTTTGCCAGTCAGCCAGCACACTTCTAACACATCACTAGGTACCATATTTATCCCAAATATTTGTACTCCTTAATAAGCAGCCTGGGTAAAATTTTCAGCAGGTGGCATATTGAATTCTAAGCTCAGCTGAGCTACCTGAGCTATGCTCAGGATGAGCTATAGTGATCACTTTTTATCCATCCGTCCCTCCATCCGTCCATGCATCTGTCCATTAACATTTTCAGAGGACTTCTCCTCTGAAGCTGCTGAGCCAATTTTGCTAAAATTTCATATGGAGCCTCCTTAGGTTGGGGGCAGGGGGCTGGGGGTGGATGGTGATGAAAGATTGCTAAAATGGTCCCAGTCAGTTGATCAAGATGGCCGCCATGCCCATATATGGTAAAAACCTTTAAAAATCTTCTTCTCCAGAACCGAGGATGCCTTGGGGCTGAGTCTTTGCGCAAATCATCGAGGAGGTCTACCAAAGTTGCTAAAATAATGGTCGTACATTGATATTTAACCTCTTTAAGGCGAGATCAAGTTTGCTTCCCTATGCATTTGTATGGGCACCATTCATTAATTGTATGGGAAAAATTGAGAATTTCAAATGACTTCTCTGAAGCCTCTGGGCCATTGTTGCTCAATTTTCATGTGGAGTCTCCTTGGGGCAGGGGAATGAAAGATTGCTAAAATGGGCGAGGTCCATTGACCAAGATGGCCACCATGCCCATATTAGTAAAAACCTTTAAAAATCTTCTCCAAAACAGAGGATGCCATGGGGCTGACTCTTTGCACAAATCATCGGGGATGTAAGGTCTACCAAAGTTGCTGAAATGATGGTCGTACATTGACGTTTGACATTTATACAGCGAGGTCAAGGTTGCTTCCATATGCATTTGCATGGGCCCTATACATTTGTATGGAAAAAATGGTGATAATTATAAACAACTTCTCCTCTGAAGCTTCTGGGCCAATGTTGCTCAAATTTCATGTGGAGCCTCCTTGGGGCAGGGGAACGAAAGATTACTAAAATGGTCATGGTCCATTGATCAAGGTGGCTGCCATACCCATATATGGTACAAAACTTTAAAAAAATCTTCTTCTCCAGAACCAAATAAGCCCTGGGGCCTAATCTTTGCACAAGTCATCAGGGACAGGAGACCTACCAAAAATGCTAAAATAATGGTCCTATGTTGACGTTTGACCTTTTTACGGCAAGGTCAAATTTGCTTCCTCATGCATTTGTATGGGTCCTATACATTTATATAGGAAAAATGTCGAGAATTCATATTTTGGACATCTCTATAATCCAGTTGAATAGGAACTTGATGATGAGCATTAGGGCGCTTAGTAGACACAAATTAGCTAAATTAGCCGATAGAAAATCCAAGATGGCCACCACAGCTGCCATCTTGAAAATCAATTTTCGACATCTCTTCCAAACCTTCGGTAGCCTTGAGCCGAAACTTGCTCTGTAGCAACAGGATGACTTCTGGATCGAAACGAGCTAAAATTGTGTTGATCAGAAATCCAAGATGGCCACAGTGGTTCCGTTCTGTTGAACAAGATGGCCACCAGAGCTAAAAATAGAAAATCTTCAAACGACGTCTTGTCCTTTGCCAGTGGCCTGATTTCAAAATATTTGCACAGAAGTGTTCATCCAATGGCCCTTTACCAAAATTGCAAAAATGGTTCTGCTTGGCTGAACAGAATGGCGGCCAGAGCTAAAAATAAGAAAAACCTTTAAAAGACATCTCCTCTGCAGCCAGTGTCCTGATTTCAAAGTAATTTCACAGAAGTGTTCCTCTTATGGCCCTTTACCAAAATTGCTAAAAAAGTTCCACTCGGCTGAACAAAATGGCAGCCAGAGCTAAAAATAGAAAAACCTTAAACGACATCTCCTCTTTGGCCGGTGACCTGATTTCAAAATGATTTCACAGAAATGTTCCTGATTTAACCCCCTTTACCAAAATTGCCAAAATAGTTCTGCTCTGCTGAACAAAATGGTCACCAGAGCTAAAATTAGAAAAACCTTTAAATGACATCTCAGTGGCCGGATTTCAAAATAATTTCACGTCACCCCTTTGCCAAAATTGTTAAAATGGTTCTGCTTTGCTGAACAAAATGGTTGCCAGAGCTAAAAGTAGAAAAACAACCTTTAAAGGACAGGATAAGTAGATGAAGCAATTAACAATTGCAGAAACGACTGGAGCCAGTCTAGTCCTTTCCTCTCCCGCCCATGCCCTTCACCCCACCCCTCCACAGGAGAAACAGGATTGTAAATCAGGTTGGCATAAAAATGTTGTCAGAACTTTGTGTCACATATTCATGTTAGCCCCATTAACTCTTTGGGGGGGTTGGGGGTGGGGGGAGGTGTGGGTGGATACAAATTTCAGACTACATTAATTTTGTGGTCTGCTTTGTTTTGTTAACATGTATAAAGTTGAAAGACTGAATGTCAAACAGGTAGATCCTGATGAGACTGCTCATTATGAGCGGTCTCATCTGGATCTACACTGTTTGTGAAAGCCTATTGTTATCGCCTCACATACCAGTGAAGAGATAAAGCATTAAGCAAAATTTTAGCAGAAAACATTCTAAATTCCTTTTTTATTATTTTTCTGAAAAAAATAAGACTGCATTTCATGTGAATCATCCGCCTATTAGACAGTTCACATCAAATGTCAAGCCTTATTTTTTTTTTTCTGAAAAATTAAAAAAAAAAAAAAAAATCATCAAAATGTCCATCTGCTGCATTTGTTTATATTGTATCAGTAACCTTCATTACCTCTATGACTTGGCAGATACATATGTCACTGGCTGAGGGTTATTTGAATTTTTCAAGGCCACACTCAGTTCATTAAGGTTTAACGTTAACCTGCTGCAGCAGGAAATAGCAGCTGACAAAATTGATTACCACAGCTCCAAATAAGTGGGTGCCCTCATAGGTCTAGATAAGAGTGGGTATCGGTTAAATAGTTTTCTTATTCCTTGATGAAACATATCTTGTGGTATTCATTAGAAGTGCCTCACCGAGATGCTTCTAATAAGTACTCACAACATATGTTTTTGTCAAGAAATAAGAAAAATATAGATAATTTTTGGTTGAAAAAAGCGCCTTATCAAGAGCTATGGCCCTAGTAAATATATTTCTTATTACTGAAAGAAAATATATCTTATTGGTACTCATTAGAAGTGCCTCAGCTAAGTTCTTCCAGTGAGTACCCACAATATACATTTTTGCACAGAAACAAGAAAGATATCAATACTTCTTGGTTGAAAAAGAGCTATGTAGACTACAGACTGGCTCCGGTCTCCAGTGACTATGTAGTTTTCTTATAATCCTGTTTGATTATCCACTAGAATAAAACCAAAATAATATGACCAGCCTTTAAAGTCATGATATTATTTTGGTTTTATTTTAGTGCTGGTCTATGACTAGCCTCTATAGTCATGATATTATTTTGGTTTTATTTTAGTGGATTGTCAAACAGGATTTTAAGACAATATATTGTCACTGGAGACTGGAGCCAGTGTATATAGACTGATACAATTTTTTTTCTTTTCTGAAGTTAGGACTGGGCATTTATTTGAAACACATGTGAGATGATATGAAAAAAAAAAAAAAAAAAATGTTGCAAAAATTACCGTAGTTGCCCAAAGTTTTCGTATACCTACTCCTTTAATATAGTACCTATCCTACGATTTGAAAAAGTCCCATGTAGTTCAAGATGGTATTAACCCTTAAAGCGCCAAGGAAAATATGTAGCAGATGACACTCGAAAATTTTTTATTTTTTTTATTTTTCAGAGAAAACAAGTCTTGATATTTCATGTGAGACGATTCACATGAAATGTCAAGATTTGTTTTCTTCTGAAAACAAAAAAATCAAAATTGTCGTCTGCTTTAATTGTGATTGGCACTTTAAGGGTTAAAATATTTTTCTTATTTATCCATAAAAAACATATGTTGTGGGTGGCATTTCTAATGAGTACCCACAACATATGTTTTGGTGGAGAAATCATAAAAATATTAATACCTTGGTTTGAAGGTTTGAAAAAAAAAGCATCTATCAAAAGCAATGAAATCCTTTTGACGACCTGTTGGTACCTGATCAGAAACATTTTAACAGCTTCTATCTGGTTCTACACTGCTTGCTAAGGCTTGGCAGGCCGAATACTTACCGTAAGTTTAAATACACATTTGTTGCTTATCAATAATTGTAATAAAAACAACAAAAAAAAGCAGATGTGTATTCGTTTTGTTGCTGTATGTACCTTAAGTACACCAAGCGTGAGCAAACATTGTAGATCCGGATCATATGCTGCAAAATCTAAGGGTCTACGCTGTTTGCCACACTTCTTGCAGTTTTTAGACACTCATCTGGCAGTTTTTAGACACTCTTCTGGCAGTTTTTAGACACTCATCTGGCAGTTTTTAGACTCTCATCTGGCAGTTTTTAGACTCTCATCTGGCAGTTTTTAGAAACTCATCTGGCAGTTTTTAGACTCTCATCTGGCAGTTTTTAGACACTCATCTGGCAGGTTTTAGACACTCATCTGGCAGTTTTTAGACACTCATCCAGCAGTTTTTAGACACATCCACAGGCAGTAAAATGGACACTGAAATTATAGGACAAGTACATGTATGGTTAACCCTTGTCATGCTGAATAAATTAACCCTTGTCCTGCTGAACCCGGATATACCCTGCCTTTGCAAACAGTGTAGATCCAGAACAGTTGGCTTCTGAAGAAGCCAACTGATCTGGATCATCTGGATCAAGTAATCTGATTGGCTGAAAATTTGAAAAAGGTTAGGCATCTTAATTTATTCAGCAGGACAAGGGTTAAGATGCCACACCCAGTAGTCAGATTACTTGACCCAGGTTATTGATACAAATTCAAAAACTGAATGGCAAACAGTTCAGCAGGACAAGGGTTAAGAGGTTCACTGTCTCAGTGTTAAGCATAAATACAGTAATTCATATTTGGAGATGATTTGAAGGAAATGTCAATCCCTATTTGCAGACAAAAATAAGAAAATATTTTAGAATGTTGCTAGTTTTTAAGAGGCGTCCTTCAAGGTGAAAGCTGACAGGCTGTTATTGGGTTCCCACTAGACTGGCTGCAGTCTTCAGTGACAAAATATTCTTATAAATCCTGTTTGATAATCCACTAAAATAAAACCAAAACTAGAATGTGCAGTCAATGGCACACCATTGGAAATCTCCACACCCCTTGCTAATAGCATGACTGACAGACGGTCTTGCTCTCGCACATCCTTACCATGAGGGAAGGTCATGTAGCAACTTTGGTTAAATTCCACCCTGTGATTTAGGAGGAGATAGTGTGATGGACAGATGGATGGACACATGAATGCATGGAAAAATAATGTTGCTCTCGCAACCCTTACCATGAGGGGAAGTGATGTTGAAAGTTTTGTTGAATTCCACCTAGTGGCTTAGGAGGAGATAGCATGACAGACAGATGTACAGATGGACGGACACACAGAAAAATAATGTTGCTCATGTACACCCTTAACATGAGGGGAAGGGATGTAGCAAGTTTAGTTTAATTCCAACCAGAGGTTTAGGGGATAGTGTGACGGATAGATGGACAAAGGCAAGGACAGATGGATGCACAGAAAAATAGTGTTGCTATCGCACACCCTTACCATGCGGGGAAGTGATGTAGCAAGTTTGGTTTAATTCTGCCCAGTGGTTTAGTAGGAGAAATATTGATTGGCAGATTGATGGATGAACAGAAGGATGGGCACACAGAAAAATAATGTTGCTCTCACACATCTTACCATGAGGGACAGTGATGTAGCAAGTTTGGAAGAATTCCACCCAGTGGTTTATGAGGAGATAACATGACGGACGAACGGACAGATGGGGGTTGAAAATGCATTGGGATAAATATTAAGTCACTAGAGACTGGAGCCAGTCTAGGTTCGGATATATTTAATGCCCATTTGTACTGGGTATACTGACTGAGCCTAGCCCTAGATAGGGCATGTTTTTTTCAACCTTTGTCATATTTCTAACACGCACACACAGGCACACACACAAATATTTTGTAGGTAGAGATTAAAAGCACATCATTGAAGCGCTTCTAATGAGTACCCATGGCATATTTTTTATGGAGATGAAAGGAAAACATGTTTTTGTGTGGAGAAGTAAGAAAAATATTTATGTGGATATTGATTCATCTAGAGCTGTACATTGTGTAAATAAGTATTGTTAACCCTGAATGTGCCAATTACAAATGCAGCAGACGACATTTTGAAATATTTCTTTTATTTTTCAAACTCTGAGATTTCAAATAAAAGACGTCAACATTTCATGTGAATTTTCTGCTAAGTAGACAGTTCACATGATTTGTCAAGACTTATATTCTCTGAAAAATAAAATTAGAAAGTCATCTGCTAGAAATTTTACTTGGTGCTTTAAGGGTTAAATATTCAATCAAATGGGTCAAACTTTTTTGGGGGTCAGGATTATTCAGATTACCAGTAATATTAGGGCATGGTGGATAAAATTTTTCTGCAGATGACATTTTGAAATATACATACATGTTTATCCCCACACTTTTTAGCTCACCTGAGCTATGCTCAGGATGAGCTATAGTGATCACAATTTGTCCGTCGTCTGTGTGTCCGTCCATTCATTAACATTTTCAAACGACTTCTCCTCGGAAGCCGCTGAGCCAGTTTTGCTCATATTTCATGTGGAGCCTCGTTAGGTATGGGGACGAAAAACTGCTAAAATTGTCACAGTCCGTTGTCTAAGATGGCCCCCGTGCCCATATATGGTAAAAACCTTTAAAAATCTTCTTCTCCAGAACCAAGGATGCCTTAGGGCTGAATCTTTGCACAAATCATTGGGGATGAGAGGTCTACCAGATTTGCTAAAATGATGGTCGTACATTGACGTTTGACCTTTTTATGGCGAGGTCAAGTTTACTTCCCTATGCATTTGTATGATCCCATACGTTTGTATGGGAAAAAATGTTGAGAATTTCAAACAACTTCTACTCTAAAGCCTCTGGGCCAATGTTGCTCAAATTTCAACTGGAACCTTCTTGGGGCAGGGGAATGAAAGATTGTTTAAAAAGTCAGTCCATTTACAAAAATGGCTGCCATGCCCATATATGGTAAAAAAACCTTTAAAAATCTTCTTCTCTAGAATTAAATAAGCCCTGGGGCCTGATCTTTGCACAAATCATCGGGGACAGGCGGTCTACCAAAATTGCTAAAATGATGGTCCTTCATTGACTTTTGACGTTTTTACTGCAAGGTCAAATTTGCTTTCCCATGCATTTGTATGGGCCCTATACATCCTATACATTTATATGGGAAAAATGTTGAGAATTCATATTTTGGGCATCTCCTCTGAAGACTATGATCCAATTGAATTGAAACTTGATGAGGAGCATCGGGGTGCCTAGTAGACACAAAATAGCTAAAATTGATGAGCCAATCGAAAATCCAAGATGGCAGCCACAGCCGCCATCTTGAAAATCAATTTTCAACATATCTTCCCAAACCTTCGGTCGATTCAAGCCGAAACTTGCTGTGTAGCAACTGGACAACTTCTGGATTGAAATGAGCTAAAATCGTGTTGATCGGAAATCTAAGATGGCCACCACAACTCCCATCTTGAAAATCTGTTTTGGACATCTTGCAAACCACAAGGTGAATAAAGTTGAACCTTACAATGTAGCAACAGGCTGACATGTACATGTAGATGAAAAAAATAGCTAAAATCATGCCTATTGGAAATCCAAAATGGCTGCCATAGCCGCCATCTTGAAAACCAATTTTTGACTTCTCCACTCAAACCGTTGGGCCATTTGAGTTGAAGAAACACACTGTAGCAACAGGATGACCTCTAGATCGAAAATAGTTATATTATAAAAAGAATGATCTTTGAGATCAATGAACACACACACAAATACAAAAATAACTGAAGTGTCTAAAACTTACAATATATGATTGAAGTAGCAAAACCATAAAGTTAAATCAACATTTTATTCTGCTAGATTTATCTTCCCTTGCTCCTATGCTGTATACATGTATAAAATCATGATATTGTTAAACACTTTCTCTTCAGAAATCAGTTGGCAATTTCCACCAAGCTTCATTTAAATCCTAGTGTTGAAACGGGATTGAGAATTTGTTCAGTTGACAGGATTGGAAAAATGGTGCATAACATCTGCATATCTGCAGTGGCTATTTCACTCAGGTGAGCGAGCCATGGCCCGTGGGCCTCTTGTTTAAAAAATGTGCATCCATCTGTCGATCTATGCATCCAGCGTCCGTCCATCTGTTCATCATGCTATCTCCTCCTTAACCACTGGGCAGAATTTAACGAAACTTGCCACATGACTTCCCCTCATGGTATGGGTGTGCGAGAGCAACATTATTTTTCCGTGTGTCCATCCATGTGTCCAGGGTGCATGACCAGCTGTCTGTCACACTCTCTCCTCCTAAACCAATGGGCAAAAAACCAAGCTTGCTATATGACTTCCCCTCATGGTAAGAGTGTGCGAGAGCAACATTATTTTTCCATGAGTCCATCAGTCCGTGCATCTGGCATCTGTCTGTCTGTCTGTCTGTCTGTCATGCTATCTTATCCGAAACCAATGGGTGGAAATGAACCAAACTTGCTACATGACCTCGCCTCAAAGATGGTTTCTGGCCTAGAAATTTTTTTGCAATGCAAGCCTCTTTTTAGTCACATTTTTTTACAAAGCATACAGTAGCATTTACCCTGTCTTGGCTATTTTTTTTCAGGCAAAAGAAAAATGGTCACTCCCTAAGCTGGGCCAAGTTGTTTGAAAACCAGTGTGACATGTGCTTGTACTAGTACATTAAGACTTGGATCAGTCTGTACATCCATAGTCTGATCAGAGTTCACTGTTTAGATTTCTTAAGATACAGTGTTCATTGCTCTTGACAAGGCTCTAATTATTATGACCGGAAAGTACTGGTATTTTTTCGTACTTCTCCATGAAAACATAATTTGTGGATACTCATTAAAAGTGCCTCTGACCGATGCTATGGGTATATGATGTAGATTTTTCATGTAGACTGTAAGGAATACCATACTTACCCTAAATATTTGATTAGACAGCTGACATGCTCTTGATTTGAGAAATCTGGCCCCGAGTTTATAACTCAGCTGAGCATGAAATTTGTCATGCTAATGGATCTCAAACAACTAACTATTGCAAATTCTTTGACCGGCACAGTGGCTCAGTGGTAGAGCGTCCGCTTTGTGACCGGTAGGTTGCAGGTTCGATCCCCGGCCGGGTCATACCAAAGACTTTAAAAATGGTACTAGCTGCTCTTTCGCTTGGCGCTCAGCATTAAGAAAGTAGAGCTAGGAATCAGAACTGGTCAGCTCAATGTCAGTATAATGTGACCGGGTGGAATATCATGTCAAAGTGTCTGGGGCTTGATATTTCAGTGCGGCAGCACTCTAAAAGTGAGCATTGAGCTCCCTGCCACATCCAGACACCGTCGCGATATGACTGAAAGATTGTTGAAAGCGACGTTAAGCCCAAATCAAACAAACAAACAATTGCAAATTCTTTCTTGCTAAACATAGCTGAGCATGAGATTTTCTCTGCTAATAAAGATCAATAAATATGAAAATGCCAACAATTGTTGGCATTTTCATATTTATTAGCAGAGAAAATTTCATGCTCAACTGAATTTAACAAAATAGAGATGTTGCAAAGAAGGGCAGCTCGTTGGGTTTGCAATGACTACTCACCATATAGTAGTGTGACAGACATGTTGAGTAATCTTGGATGGCGGTCGCTTGAGCTTCGGCATTATGATTCGCGTATCGCGATGTTTTATAAAATTGTGTATGGACTGGTCGCTATACCAGTTCCTCATTATTTTGAACGTACCATGGTACAAACACGCCATCATCCTCTTGCTTACAGGCAGATCCATATTTCTTTCAGTTATTACTACTATTCATTCTTTCCAATGACAGTTATTCTCTGGAACAGGTTACCAGCTGATCTCATCCTTGATTCAGATCTTGACTCGTTCAAACAAGGAGTCAGCAAGATCAACCATACACTCCCTTAGGCATATACTGTTTTTATCTTGCTTTTAAACTCTTCTTCCTAACACTAACCCTATCATCTATGCTCACCATAATTTTACACTTTATGCTGCACTATCTCACGTTTTGGCTCACCTGAGCTATGCTCAGGATGAGCTATTGTGATCACTTTTCGTCCGTCGTCCGTCCATCCATGTGTCTGTCCGTTAACATTTTCAGAAGACTTCTCCTCTGAAGGCCCTGAGCCAATTTTGATCAAATTTCATATGGAGCCTCCTTAGGTTGGGGGAACAAAAAATTGCTAAAATGGTTGTGGTCCATTGACCAAGATGGCCGCCATGCCCATATATGGTAAAAACCTTTAAAAATCTTCTTCTCCAGAACGGAGGATGCCTTGGGGCTGAATCTTTGCATAAGTCATCAGGGATGGGAGGTCTACCAAAATTGCTAAAATAAGTATCGTATATTGACATTTGACCTTTTTACGGCAAGGTCAAGTTTGCTTCCCTATGCATTTGTATGGGAAAAACCTTTAAAAATCTTGTTCTCCAAAACCGAGGATGCCTTATTGCTGAACCTTTACATATATCATTGGAAACAGGAGGTCTACCAAAGTTGCTAAAATAATGGTCGTACATTGACATTTGACCTTTTTACGGTAAGGTCAATTTTGCTTCCTTATGCATTTGTATGGGAAAAATGTTCAGAATTTCAAACGACTTCTCCTCTGGAGCCTTCGGGTCAATTTTGCTCAAATTTCATTTGGAGCCTCCTTAGGTTGGGGGAATGAAAGACTGCTAAAATGGTTGTTGTTCTTTGACCAAGATGGCCGCCATGCCCATATCTGGTAAAAACCTTTAAAAACCTTCTTCTCCAGAACAGAGGATGCTTTGGGGCTGAATCTTTGCATAAGTCATCAGGGACGGGAGGTCTACCAAAATTGCTAAAATAAATGTTGTATATTGACATTTGACCTTCTTACGGCAAGGTCAAGTTTGCTTCCCTATGCATTTGTATGGTAAAAACCTTTAAAAATCTTCTTCTCCAAAACCGAGGATGCCTTGTGACTGAATCTTTACATATATCATTGGAAACAGGAGGTCTACCAAAGTTGCTAAAATAATGGTTGTACATTGACATTTGACCTTTTTATGGTGAGGTCAATTTTGCTTCCTAATGCATTTGTATAGGAAAAATATTCAGAATTTCAAAGGACTTCTCCTCTGGAGCCTCTGGGCCAATTTTGCTCAAATTTCATATGGAGCCTCTTTAGGTTGGGGGAATGAAAGATTGCTAAAATGGTTGCAGTTTGTTGACCAAGATGGCCGCCATGCCCATATATGGTAAAAACCTTTAAAAATCTTTTCCTCCAGAACGGAGGATGCCTTGGGGCTGAATCTTTGCTTAAATCATCAGGGACAGGGGGTCCACCAAAGTTGCTAAAATAATGGTCTTACATTAACATTTGACCTTTTTACGGCAAGGTCAAGTTTGCTTTCCTACGCATTTGTATGGGGAAAAAAACATTTAAAAATCTTATTCTCCAAAACTGAGGATGCCTTATGGCTGAATCTTTGCATATATCATTGGGAATGGGCGGTCTACCAAAGTTGCTAAAATAATTGTCATACATTGACATTGGACCTTTTTTATGGCCAGGTCAAGTTTGCTTCTGTATGCATGGGCCCCGTACATTTGCATGGAAAAAATGTTGATAATTTCAAAATGATTTTTCCTCTGAAGCCTCTGGGCCAGTCTTGCTCAAATTTCATGCAGAGCCTCCTTGGGCAGGAGAATGAAAGACTGCTAAAATGGGCATGGTCCATTGATCAAAATGGCTGCCATGCCCATGTATGGTAAAAACCTTTAAAAATCTTCTTCTCCAGAACCAAATAAGCCCTGGGCCCTAATCTTTGCACAAATTATGGGGGACAGGAGATCTACCAAAATTGCTAAAATGATGGTTCTATGTTGAAATTTGCTTCCCCATGCATTTGTATGTGCCATATACATTTATATTGAAAGTATCGAAGAGACTTGTAGATCAACAGTAGTTAAAATTGTTCTGATTGGAAATCTAAGATGGCCGTCATCTTGTTTATATTTATTATATTTCCCTGCCACTGTGCTGTTTACATGTATAAAAGCATGATTCTTCAGAAATCACTTAGCCAATTTCCACCAAATTTCGCATTGATCCTACTGTTGAAATGTGATTGATAGTTTATTCAAATGATTATGCTCCATTGACTGTCAGGCCCATATATTCTTCTTCAAAACTAAGAACTGCTCAAATGATGATCTTTTCATTGGTTGCGATGATAGGATTGGAAAAATGCTGCATAACATCTGCATATCTGCAGTGGGTATGTCACTCAGGTGAGTGAGTCGTGGCCCATGATCCTCTTGTTCTTCTCTTACTAACACACCATGCGCAGCACATTCAAATAATACTGGTAAGAGGGTTTTGAATTATGAGAAGATAGATAGAGATATAACCTTGGGGCCAGAATTTGCTCTGGATTTGCTGTTCATACACAGTGGGATATTGTTTTGGTGTGCAATATAAATATAATTGGTAAAACATAAATGTCCACAGTGTCACTGTGGGTGGTGGTTTATTATACCTATTTGTGCATATACATTGTATTTGGTGTAAATATTTTGTCTATATTAACCCATTTTAGACTGGATAAACTTGTCCAAATTCAATTTTATGTACATGTATGTCAGGCTATGTGAATAGATATTCCTAGGGGAAAAAGGGCAAATTATTTACAGTGGAGATCCTGATCAGATGCCACAGAGTGTGGCACTCTGTGGCATCTGTTAGGGGTCTGCAGTGTTCGCCATTTACCTTTTTGTGGGTCACCAGACTAAAATGGGCTAACCTCAACTCTCTTGGGGCAAAATCAGCAAATATTGTAAAGAGTTTCCTGGGGAAAAGGGTTTGACTCTTTTATGCAAATTACCAAGAGGACAATTTGCATGAAATGTCAAACATATTTTTTGTAGAAGATAAAATAATAGGAAAAATATTTCCCAATTTCGGCTGCTGATTTTTTTTCTTTTTTACCCAGACTGCTAAGTATTAATGGTCAGGCAGTTTTGTTTGTCAGAATGCTTTGTCGGGTGACAATTAATTTTTATCAAACGAGGGAACGGGGAAACAATTCGGGCAGGACTTGATTGGTACAAAAAAAAAAAAAAAAGAAACACACACACACACAAGGATGGTGAAGTCAGGGGTAGTTACCATATTAGGACAGACAGTTCTGAACAAACATTTACAGACCCAGCTCAGAGTATAATGTTTGATCATGGTCTGCTCTGTTTGTCACTCATCTTGAAGTTGTATAATATGTAAAGGTTGTAGTAATGTTAGTTCCCTGTACCCGGAGACCTTGGACACTCCTCCAGTTTTCTCCAATCGATTATCGTCTTGTATTTACAATGAACTCGAAATCCAATGAAATAACTCGTTAATTTCCGTGACTCTATCAGCTGTGGAAAAGTACTGGAAAGAAATCCAAATATTCTTTTCTTTGCATTACTGATGTATTTTATGGTAGAATCCAGTTCATTTGCAATGTTTTTGATTAAATAACGGCGTATATCACCTGAAAATGTCTATTTGCAACTTAGTTGTTTGTCATAATTGC
This sequence comes from Anodontia alba, assembly GCA_964016985.1. Taxonomy (NCBI): domain Eukaryota; kingdom Metazoa; phylum Mollusca; class Bivalvia; order Lucinida; family Lucinidae; genus Anodontia; species Anodontia alba. The sequence continues at coordinate 5,843,811 of OZ024824.1, forward strand.
ACCGGCCGGTAAAAAGTGCGTTCTATTTTTAGACTCAAAACTCCTCCTACTGACCTTTGCATACATTAACTTACTTCTGTCAGCTGATCTGAATCAAAGCGTAAACAGCTAAAGGCCGGCATATATTTGGTCAGTTTGTTGCCGCTCGTTCAGGAAAGGATGACAGTATTCTTTAACGGATTTAAGGCAAAATATTAACAATTTTCCTGCGTACGTGAACTTGACAAAAACGGATATTATAAATACCATTGGATCTTTGGACAATGAAGACGATTATTTGGTTGTGCATAATCAAATGAGAGCTCTGACTTTGTGTCCAAACTGCTCCGGCAGAAAATCGCGGAGAAAAGACAAGGTATGAATTGAATATAATAATTTATTATTATATCACTGCGTGTCTTTTTTTTTTTTTTTTAGCAATTAATGTATACTTTGTTTTCTTCCTATTTTATGGTATGCGCATGCAAAAAAAGTCCGTCTTACTGTTTTGTCTTATTCGTAGTTTCGATGGGCACATGACATTTTTACAACGTCGCATGTACGTGACGTCGGCGTTGCATCGACGTTGTTTCAGGGCTGCGTCAGCTTTGATGGATCAGCTTTCAGGGTTGCTGCGGTTGCATCTGTGGTCGGTTGTCTTTAAAACTGACGGTCCTACTCGAATGAATAATCTTGTGAAGCGTTTCCGTTTCTCAAAAAATCAGTAGGTCCATGTCTGCGGCCCCCACTCCCCACAAACCAGGATGAATGTGATCAAACAAGAGGTCGTAGTCGGGGCTTCGGCCTTTGTGTACGTGAACAAGAGCAGAGCTACGGAATTGTATGCCTTTTCCCTGGGGCGCCTCACGTAGGCGGAGCTTACTGTTATCTATTATTCAAGGTCAGGGGTTACCGATCAGCTGGGATCTGTCAGAGCATGAATAGACAAAGCTGGTCGGTTTGGGAAAACAGAATAATTTTGAGATAAAATAATAATAATAACAACAGCTAATTTGTTGAATAATTTATAAAATGATACCCATCAACGACTTCTTTATTAGGCAAATGGAAATTTGTGTAAGTACACCCTTTTATTGTTTGAATTGTCTATAATAAAACCTGAACAACTGGACAAGCATCTTTCTTTGTCTGCAGTTTTGCTGACGCTGTTTTATTCTTAGCTTAAACTATTCAGTTTCATGCTTATTTTCTCTTGCTTTGAAATAAAATTAAGAATGAGGTTAAAAAAAAAAAAAAAAATTTGGTTACCTTGTACTCCTTTAACCCTTACCACCTTCAGACAACATATTGGTGATATTTCTCACACAAAATAAGTCTTTGTCATTTTATTTATTAAGATGAAATGACAAACCCTAATTTCTGGATGAAGTCTGCAGACGACAAACTTATGACACTCATAAGGAGACAGTTTGCATGGAATGTCACATCCTGTTTTCTGGGAAAAATATTTAAAAAATGTTGCCTGCTTAAATTTTTACTGAACTTGCAAAATAAATTCTTAGGTAAAAACTATTCTGAGCATTTCTTGTTATTTTTTTTCTTGCATTGAAATGAATTTTAGAAAGATGTAAACAAAAAAAAAAAAAACGAACTTTGTTCCTCTGCATTTTTTTTTTTCACACTCCTTTATTACTTCACAACTTTATGGGCAAATACAGCATACGACAAATTGATATTTTTCATGTTTTTCCCAGACTGTAAGCTTTGCCATTACATGGAAAGAGTGGGGTGGTTGGGTGAGGCAAAGGTGTCATGTATCTTGCATCACTGGGGCGTCCAACTGATATTGGCATGCAGTTGAGCAAGGCCTGCTATCCTTGCAGCAGGCTTGGACCTAATAATACCTGGACTTGTCACTAATGGAACTGCCAAAATATGTTGTCTTGGCTTGATTTTAGCGCTATTTTACAGCACTATGGTCATTAAAATTGATTTTGGGTAATAAATGAAGTTGTAATAAACTGTTTCTAATAGGTTTGGTTGAAAAAATGTTAAGTCACAATTGATAAATTTGATGTTATACTATCAATTAGGATGAATTTCTGATGATTTTCTGCTAAAAGTGCCAAAAATAGCTAAAATGGGTACCTGGGTTTCTTGTTGATGTTTACAAAAAACTGTTTGATTTTCCTTGAATTTAATGCTGCAGAGTCTTAAAGGTAATATATTGAACTATTGGTTTTTGAAAACTCAGATATTTAGAGTAATAATTGAAATACATGTATGAGCAATTGAATTCCATCATACAAAATTATGAAAATTCAGCCAAGACAACATATTTCCAATAAATACAATACCTGTACCATAGTTACCAGTCCATTGTATATTGGGTCCAAGCAGCAGGTAAGGGTAGAGTAAGAATGTTTTTATTTCTTCTGTTTCTTCACTGCCATTCATTTTCCTTTCTCCCTTGCCTTCTCTTTCATCTCCTCTACTGTCTCTTCTATCTCTGTTCTCCCTTTCTCTGCGAGATGACACAAAATGACCCACTTGGGTTGATATGTTGTTAACCCTTGTCCTGCTGAACCTGGATATACCCTGCCTTTGGAAACAGTGTAGATCCAGATCAGTTGGCTTCTAAGAAGCCAACTGATCTGGATCTACACTGTTTGCCATTCAGTATGTGAATTTATATCAACAATCTGGATCAAGTAATCTGATTGGCTGAAAATGAGAACTGGGCGTAGCATCTTAATTTATTCAGCAGGACAAAGGTTAAACCGGCAAACACAATCAGTCAGTACATGCAAGGAGACAGTTTGTATCATTAATGTTAAATACTATTTTCTGAAAAGAAAAAAAAAAATCAAAATGTTGTCTGCTGAAATATTTACCCAGCATGCTCAGCATTTAAGTTTTACTTTTATCTTTTTCAGATTATTCCTCCTGATACAAACAAGGAACAGGTAAAGTTTATTCTAATATCACTGCTCAGGCACCCTTAAACCCTTTCAGCTGGCAGACCAATACACAAACCCTTGCAAACAGTGTAGATCCAGATGAGATGGCTCATAATGAGCCATCTCATCTGTATCTGCACTGTTTGCCATTCTGTTCTAGAGTTTTGACTGATATCCTTATATGCAACAATGGATCTGTCAAAATTCAAAGATAGAAGAGTCCATTGTAGAAACGTAGGGGTGAAAGGGTTTAGTGTCTAAAATGTTGACTTCCTGATGATAGGTAAAAAAATTGCTGTCTGCGGGCCTTGATTAAACTGCCGTTTGATCCGAGAGTGCACAACATTCCTTTTCATATCTGTCCCGAAAGTTGGGATAAGAATAAGGGATTAATTGTGACAATAGGGTAATTATTTGTTCTTTTTGCACCAAAAGCTGGCCTTTTGTATTTAGGTATTTCTATAGAATTTGCCACTTTAAGGAAGTGAGTTCTTACAAAATATGTTGGGTTTTTTTTTATTATTTTATTCGCAAAACAACAAAACATTTATACACTAAATATTCTCTTTAACTGCTAAGCAAAATTACAACAGAGAGACAGGTGTAAGCAAACATTGTGGACCTAGATCAAACTGTTTCCGAAGGAAGGTAATCAATAGCTACATATTTGGCCATCCTATCACATATTTTTCAGATATTTTCCCATCAATTTGCCATGTGAACCTGTTCAAATTCTGTGATAAGTATATGATATTTAACCCTAGTCCTGCTGAACCTGGATATACCTCCTTTAAAAAACAGTGTAGATCCAGATCAGTTGGCTTCTGAAGAAGCCAGCTGCTCTGGATCTGCACTGTTTGGCATGAAGTATGTGATTTTATAGCAACAATTTGGATCAAGTAATTTGATATGCTGAAAATTAGAAGTGGGAGTGGCATCTTAATTTATTCAGCAGGACAAGGGTTAAAGAAGTTCAGGTGTCAGAAAAGACAATGCTTTCTGAATGCATAGTAACCTTTTTTACAAGATGTATACAAACATGTATAGATTATAAAGAAAAATGAGATTTATGGTCATTTTTATGGTCATTTTTTCTCTATAATCTATACATTTTTGTTTGGCCACAACACAGTTATTTATCAAACATGGTTTTTGCTTTGGATCCCAGCAATAGTCAGTAGCGTTTTAAAGGGGTTTGTGCATTTGGCCCCCTATTGGGACGCTGAAAAATACAAATATGCAAAATGTCTGCTCAGGCTGTCTGTTTAGGATGGGTTCGTACTGACCCAGAAAGAGTTGCTACTGATATCTGCATACCAAGATTATCTTAGATAAAATTAAATAGCTTATGTTGAAGACTGTCATAGATAGGGTGCCACCAACAAGGCTTTTTATCTTGTGAAAACACAATTCAACAATCAACATTTCTATACAGAGACAAATTTGAGCTAGAGTCTTGCCAGTCAATACAAGAAGGCAATTCACACCAAATGTCAAGTTTATTTTCTCTGGAAAAAAAAGAAGAAAAAAAAAAAGAAATCACCCGCTACAAACTTTGCTTGGGGCTTTAAGGGTAAAGTACTGACAGCCATATTCATCCTAGATATTCAGCTACTTATTCCTGACCATAATTGTCCTAACACAGCCATTTAATTAGAGTAGCATATGTAGACCCTGATCAGGTGCCTCATTCTGCAGTGTTTGATCTGAATCTACTCATTTTACTCAGGCCTGTCTGTCCAACTACATATGGTAAATATATTTATGGTAGAAGATACTTTTTTTTTTAATTTATTTTTAATCAGTAAATTTTGTTAAAAAGCATTTAGTAGAGTGACACAAAATTTGTAATTTATTTTTAACCTTAGTTTTCTGCAGATGATATATTGGAATGTTTTTTTTCTTATCTTCCCCAGAAAACAGGTTTTAACATTTCATGCAAATTGTCTCTAATTTGCATGAAATGTCAAATCCTGTTTTCTAGGAAAATTAAGAAAAATATCAATTTGTGATCTGCTGAATAAGCCCAGAGAGTGGTAAAGGTTAAATCGGTTAAAATCCCTAATTTGCATGAAATGTCAAATCCTGTTTTCTAGGAAAATTGAGAAAAATATCAATTTGTGATCTGCTGAATAAGCCCAGAGAGTGGTAAAGGTTAAATCGGTTAAAATCCCTAATTTGCATGAAATGTCAAATCCTGTTTTCTAGGAAAATTAAGAAAAATATCAATTTGTGATCTGCTGAATAAGCCCAGAGAGTGGTAAAGGTTAAATCGGTTAAAATCCCATTAAGATGACAGTAAATTTTTTAATTTATTTTTAACCAGTACAGTTAAATCTTAAAATCCCATTTTGTGGGGTGATAGCTGAATAAAAAAATTATGATCAGCTGATGCAACCCTAACTCCATTCACAAGCCATACCCATTTCAATAGATGTTTTTTTCATAGCTGATGCAATGATTTCACCATTCATATACAATGTAATACAATATAAGAAGAAACCCTTAGAGCTCAAGAGGTCATGCATTCAGTGTATGGGGTTTCAAGCTATACTTGTACCAAAGAACCAGATAAATGGGATATTGAGATAAATATTTTTTCTTATTTTTCAACAAAAACGTATATTGTGGCACTCATTAGAAGCCCCTCACTGAGGTGCTTGTAATGAGTACCCACAGCATATGGTATTGTGGAGAAGTAAGGAAAACTCTCAATATTTTTTGGTTAAAATTGGCTTATCTATGCTATGAAGATCACTCAAGGTGCTCCTGAATACTTGGGAGGAAGCCAGATAAAATATTCTTATCATTTCCCAATGAAACCAACCATACATTGTGGGTATTAGAATGGCCACAGCATATGTTTTCCTGGAGTAAAAGAATCACTAGAAAATAGGTCTAAAATTAATTCCTGGGCTGGAGAAAATAGTTTTATCTAGATTTCCCTAATATCAGAGTACTTGGTGAGAGCTCTACCCAGGTAAATAGTTTTCCTTATTTCTCCACAAAACATATACTGTGGGTATTCATTAGAAGTGCCTCCATGAGGCACTTCTAATGAGTACCCACAATGTATGTTTTGTGGACAAATAAGAAAATTTTTCATGTTTGAGAAAAAATGACTTATCTGGAGCTAAAATTCACTGATCATGTACACATTCTGCTGATGCAATACATGGATTTGTATATAATCAGCTGTTTTATATTTCTGCTACACAGTTTTGGTCCATCTCTGTATGAGATATTATGAAGCTTCTATCTTTTCATGTCAGTTCAAGTGTTTTTGCTAAGTTTAATTTTGGAAGGGATCATTGTGTAGAAAAAAGGAAGAAATTACAATTCAGTCAGAAGTTATAAAAAGAAACTTCTTGACTTTTGAGTATTCTGGACTGTTTGAGTGTTGGATTAATACTAAGCAGTAAGTACTCTTTTTTGCATGATATTGATAATTCAGTGTTCCATTTTAATACAGTAGAAGTGTAATTATGTTTATACATGCGAGTGTCCATACATGTCAGCTTTTTGATTCCACACTCTGACATAGCAACAGATAAGGCACTTTTTTTCATCCAAAAACTGCTGATATCTTTGGGTACTCAGTAGAAGCGCCTCACCGAGGCACTTCTAATGAGTACCACAACATATGTTTTCATTGAGAAATAAGAAAACTATTATGTGGATACCCCCTCTTATCTGTAGCTATGTCTGACAAGCAAGTTATACCCCTGGCATACATACTATGCACATGTATAGTTTTTTATTCTTCTGTGTGTGTGTGTGTGTGTGTCTGTTAACTTTTTTCCATCAATAATTTTACTGGAATTACAGCACATAAATCCTAAAACTTGGTACAAATGTTGTGTATGACTCCTGTATTGTGGTATAGAGAACTAACTGGCCTGCTCTTGCTTTTTCTTCCACCTTTGTCCATTTTCCTTTCTCTGCAATTGTTTTTCTTTCAGAAATTTCTCTGGAAAACAATATTTCATGTTTTTTTTGTTTTTGTTTTTTTAAAAAGGGGGACAAGAAACACATGCACACTAGAGAAACATCTTTAGTGAAGGGCTGTTGGGCAGGGGTGTGGCAGGCAGTAGTGAAGGTGACTGGTTGGGGCAGGGGAGGGGGACTTTAGCTGCTATTTTGCATTCTGTTTTGCAAATATAAAGCCAAGAAACAGTATGAAACAACCCGCAAAGAGTGCAAAGAAGTCGGTCAAAACAGTTGATAGAGGATTTTTATGGATAATGTACAAATAAAAAAAACACTTGTAGTGCTTTTATTCTAGAAATAAACAGCCAAGTAGATTAATTTCCCTGATGGAGCATCCTAATGATGAATGGTTATTGTCAGTACAGTTAATGGGAGGTTTATGTCCTAGGCATGCTTACAGATAAGATTGGGTATCCATTTAATTTTCTTACTTCTATGCGAAATACATGTTTTGGGTACTCATTAGAAGCGCCTCAGTGAGGCACTTCTAATGAGTACCCACAACATATATTTTTGTGGAGAAACAAGAAAAAAATATTAGCACTTTTTGGTTGAAAGAAGCACCTTATCTGAAACTATGTAAGAGAAGGATATTGGTGATATAAATATCAGATCCAGATCTTTTTGCCAATTGACCTATAGTAGTACTTCAGATAACTTTGGAATTAAAGAAATAAATAAATAAAAAAAAAATGATGATATTCTGCTGCTTTCTTGGTCAGCTTCAGATAGTGTTCAGAAGGCTTTTTTTTTTTATCAGGCAAGAAGGTGACTTTTTTCTTGTTTTGCCATGGTGAGGTACTTCTAATGAGTACCTTCAACATAATTTTTTTGTGGAGAGATAAGAAAAAAATTATTTTGTGGATACCCCTGCTTAGCTAGAGCTATATGTATACCCTTAATCTTTGGGCTGCCATGTTTGAAATGGAACTTAGCAACACCAGTCTTTAATGGGATGGCATATCATAGCCACAGATAAGAGTGGGTATCAGGTAAACAGTTTTCTTACTTCTCCATAAAAACATATGTTTGGATACTCATTAGAAGTGCCTTGAGGCACTTCTAATGAGTACCCACAACATATGTTGTCATGGATAAATAAGAATACAATATAATATATTTTGGTTGAAAAGGGCGTCTTATCTGGAGCTATGAGTCTCAATAGTGGAAATTTACTGCATACCCATAATCTTGGGCTGTGATGTTTGGAATAATGAAACTTAGCAACAGGTCCTGTTTCAGCTAAATAAAGGTCTTTTATGAGATGGCAGATCAATAACTGAAGGCCTATCTAGGCTGACTCACCAGTGCCTGGTGACAGATCTACTGTATTGGAAACTGGGAGCAGCAGAAAAGTATTTGTTTTGGAGATAAAAAAATATATATTTTTCTTCCCACTACATGAAAACATTTGTTTTAAGATCTCGTTAGTCATCTTCAGTGGATGTTTCTAATTAGGTCCAGTGCACAAGTCATTTTTTGGTGGAGAATTTAGAAAAAAAAATGTTTTTTGAATACTTGGTCTAGAGCCTTGGCTGCCATGACATCAGAAAATGTAATAGCATAGCTTCAGATAAGTGGAGGTATCCACATATTATTTTTCTCATTCCTTTAGAAAAAACATATGGGTACTCATTAGAAGTGCCTCGCTGAGGCACTTCTAATGAGTACCCACAACATATGTTTTTGTGGAGAAATAAGAAAAAATATCAATACTTAAAAGTGCCTGATCTGGAGCTGTGTGTAACAGTTTGTATTCTGATCCAATCTTAATGGAATGTGATTCTTCAGAAAACACATCATATATCAGGCTTTCCCCTCATAAATAATATATAAACACCCATTTCCACAGATTGCTTTTATTAGGAAATTACAAGTATCTCATAATGTATCAGAAAATTGAAATTCTAAACAGTTTTCTGTGTAGTGATGATTTTCAGAGAGCCCATGTAGAGGAATCTTGGGTTTGTACATAGGTTCAGATAAGATGATAATTGTGGCTGTAATTTAACCCTGCAAACTTTGTGTACTGGACTGGGTAAAAATTTCAGCAGACGGCACATTGAAATATTTTTTTACAGAAAATACACTTTGGCATTTCATGAAAAATAAGGAAATTATCATCAGTTTGTCGTCTGCTGAATTAACCTAGAGAGTGGTAATGGTTCATGCAAGCACTTATCACATCTGCAGCGGACAATATTTTGATTTTTTGTGTATTTTTCTGAGAAAATAAGGCATAACATTTCATGTGACTGATCCACCTTGCTAGGCAGATGATTTCAAGGCAGACAAATCACTTGAAATAGCAAGTCTTATTTTCTTGGAAAAAATTTTAAGAAAATTTAGAATGTCATATGCTAAAAATTTGCTTAGCTCTTAAAAGGTTAGGATACTTTTTTTTAAATTTTTTGATTTATATTTATTTATTTTGCACCAAATGTAATTAAGGTAAAGTCCCCACCTACCCACCCAAGTATAGGTGCCTGTCACTCCAGATATTGAGTTATTAATAGGAACCCTTAATGTATAATGGTATATTTTCTTTGAGGTGTCCAGAAGGCGCTAAATAAGGTGCATTTTTTTCCTCATTTTTTTCCTCAACCAAAAATTTATTACATATTTAATTTAACCCTTATCTTGCTGAATCCTGATGTACCCTGCCTTTGCAAAACAGTGTAGATCCAGATCAGTTGGCTTAGCCAACTGATCTGGATCTACACTGTTTGCCATTCAGTATGTGAATTTATATCAATAATTTGGATCAAGTAATCTGATTGGCTGAAAATTAGAAGTGGGCATGGCATTTTAAGTTATTCAGCAGGACAAGGGTTAAAACATTTATTGTGGCTGTTCACTAGAACTCCTTACTGTATTTGCCCTAAAATTGAATATGCTTTTTTTGTACAACCTTTTTATGTGTCTAAAAACTGCTTGTTGAGTGGAAAAGTATGTAGACCCTGATCAGATCCTGCTATCTGTGGCATCTGTACTGTCTTGTTCAGGCCTATTTTGCCAAATACATCGCATTTAAGTTAAATACAGTACTAAATGATTTAAGTCATCTCAGCCTTTTAAAAAGTAACAACTTTTTTTTTTTTTTATTTCACTGTGAAAACGTTATTAGTACTCATTAGAAGTGCCTTGATGAGGCACTTCTAATGAGTACCCACAACATACATTTTCTTAGAGTAACAAGAAATATTTACCTGATACCCACTCTTATTTGGAGCTATTTTTTTCATTTTCTGATTTCAGACCCAGATGTTGTTTATAGACGCGTTTATTCAAAATAACAGACTGGATCACGTCACACAGTTGATGGGGTACCACCCAGAGTATCTGGACTGTTTCCTGAAGACGCAGCAGTACCTACTCCGAGGAGATGGTCCTCTGCCATACCACTTCCGGCATTACATAGCTATAATGGTAAGTCCATTGAAGTTTCATATTATTATAATTATGGTGGAAAAATCAGTAATATTGCACACTGGAGTTATCCGCTGCACGCTGGAGTTATCCGCACAATGAAAAATCAGATCAGCCTGCATGTCTAGTTGTCTATACAGTCCAAAGTTTGTGTAAAAATTTATAGATTAACTAGTTTTTTTTATTGTTTTTTTTTTTTTAACCCTTCTCTTGCTGAACACGACATGCCCAGTCTTAGCAAACAGTGTAGATCCAGATCAGTTGGCTTCTGAAGAAGCCAACTGATCTGGAGCTGCACTGTTTGTCATGAAATATGTGAATTTCTATCAAAAATCTGGATCATGTCATCTGATTGGCTGGAAATTAGAAGTGGGCGTGACGTCTTAATTTATTCAGCATGACAAGGGTTGAAAAAAAAAATATTGATTATTTTACTCTTTTCTCCATGAAAAGACATATTTTGAGAGTACATATTACACTAATGAGTACTCATAAAGTATGTTTTTATGGAGAAATAAAAAATATATATTTACTTAATTCTCTCTTACCTAGAGATACAGAAACCATATACTCACACAATTTTCGCACTTTGTGCTTAGATTTTTTCAAAAATCACTGGAAAAACTTACAGTAAAAGATCCGTCTAATACAGGTACACTTTAAAGAACTTCATGAGGAACGTATTTTATGATAATTATATTTATTTTCCTGACTTTCTTACCAATAGCATATGTTGTTATAAAGAAGTAGATAAAAGGACACTTTTGGTGCGCTTATTGTAGCATGTGCTGTAATTAGGTCGAATACGGAAATATGGGAAAAAGGGAAGATTTTTATGAAGCATGTGAAGATTATAGCTGGTTTGAAAAACTGCTTAATTCTACAAACCTCAAAAATGTAGACGCCTGTCCTGGACCCCTGCACACCCCTTTTCACCATATATTATGGGGGAGGATGGGGGTACATGTTACATATACTCATGAATGTAATGTGAAGATTAGGAGTGAAAATTTAGTCCCCTGCAAGCAAGATGTTCAGATGTCATTTTAAAATGTAGATTGGCTATAAAAGTGATTAAATGACCTTCAGTTAATGATGACATACAAATTGGCATGCATGTCCTAAGGGTTTCGAATCCATTATGACAGAATTATTTACTATACTTAATTTGTCCTGTCAGCACAGTCCCTGTAAAAAAAAACAGACTGAACAATCCAGATTTAACTAAGGAGATTAATTACAGACTAATTAGTTAGAAAATACTTAATAATTCATGGTTTTCATATCCTTCAATTATCCCGTTATTACTTAGTTTGATCTGAAAGAACTGATTAGCTGTAAATCTTGAAACCTTTATGGTCCAAGCATACCTGTAGATAAGATGGGTATTGGGCAAATATCTTCCTTATTTCTCCATGAAAATATACCTTGTGGTACTCATCTGGAGCGCCTCAGTGAGGGGCTCATAATGAGTACCCACAATGTATGTTTTCAAGGAAAATTCTGAAAAATATTGATACTTTATGGTCAAAAAAGTGCCTTTTCTTGAGCAGTGATTCTTGAACCTTCAGGTCTGAGCTTTGATAAAGGTAGATTATTTGTACAAAAACTTTGAAAGGATTTTGAAATGTATCCTTTGACCAGCCTTTGATGTTCTTGAAATCTTCATGCCCTCTGTTGGTACAGGTTTGATATTTTATGGCCAAATTCTTATCTTTTCTAAATAGACATTAACCTCTTTGTACAATTGTTTTTTGTTTCAAAACAAAATTGGTCAAGGTTATATTTATATATAGGGTATTTGTAAAGCTTTTGTAAAGCATTTTTTATACATTTTCTTTTGTTAGCCTTAGCACATTTAGTTAATGTGTAGAGTGCTGGGTAAAATACTCAGCAGATGACATTTTAAAATATTGATAATAAATTGTCAGATTACATGAAAGGTCAAAACCTATTTTATGGGAAAATAAGAATGAAAAAATATTGTCCGAGCTTTCTGCTGAATTTGCCCATAATCTTTAACCCTTAAACTGCCAATCACAACAGTTGTCGTCTGCTTTGTCATCTGCTTGTGATTTTGAAAGTCATTTTTGCAAACAGTGTGGAACAGGATCAGACTGCTCCTAGTCTGGTCAGGGTCCACACTGTTTGCCTGTATGCAAAAATAGATTTGAAAAGTCTGCAAGAATATGCATAGAATGCTGGGTAAAAAATTCAGCAGACGACATTTATGCAAAAATAGATTTGAAAAGTCTGCAAGAATATTCAGCAGACAACATAAACAGACAACATTTTCAGATGCAGGTTTTCTTGGCATTTTAAGGGGTTAACCTTAACCACTCTGGTCTAATGAGTACTGCAGACAACAAATTTATATCTTTCTTATTTTATTCCAGAAAATAATTTTTGACCTGAGAATTTGCATGAAGGTCAAAGCCTATTTTCTAGAGAAAAAAATAATAGATTTTTTTTTTTTTTTTTCAAAATGTCGTCTGCTGAAATTTTTACCAGGAGTGCAGAGCATAAGCTAAAGTACATTTTGTATTCAAATAAATTGAAGGTCATATTTCTCCACAAAAACAATACTTTCAAGTTTAATGATAATAATGTAATGCTATCAATTTCTCTCCACAAAAACAATACACCCAACATTAATGATGATAATATAATGCTGTCATAGCTCCATATAAGCGGGGGTATTCTCTGTGAAAACGATGTGTACATAGCTCTTGATAAGGCTCATTTTTCAACCAAAACGTATCTATATTTTTCTTACGTCTTGACGAAAACATATGTTGTGGGTACTCATTAGAAGCGCCTCACCGAGGCGCTTCTAATGAGTACCCACAACATATGTTTTCGTCAAGAAATAAGAAAAATATAGAAGAAATAAGAAAACTATTTGCCAGATACCCTCTCTATCTAGACCTATGTATAATAGTGTAGGTACTCATTAGAAGCTCCTTGCTTAGGCGTAGTAAGGTACTTTAAGAGGTTTTAGTTATGCTATTGTTTTTCAACAAAACCTGCATTTTTCATCTTATTTAGAATTACCTCACTGGCATATGCTGATCAGATATCACAACATACGTGTTTTTGTTGAATCATAAGAGACCCTATCTGTAAATTTATCTTCAGTTTTGAGTCCTGATTAGATATGCAGGTAAATTTGTCTGAAGGGCTTTTAACCATAATCATTGTCTAAGCTAATTCAGCAGATGACAAATTATTGATATTGTTCTTATTCTTAGGAAACAAGTTCTGACATTTCTTGCAAATTGTCTCCAGTGGAATGGAGACAATGTGCATGATATGTCAAAACCTGTTTTCTGGGAAAAATAAGAAAAATACTTTAAAATGTTTTCAGCTGAAATTTTTACCCAGAGCGCTATCGGTTGAAATCTATGCTTACCTAATGACCCCCTGCTAGCTGTCACGTCATTTTGTATCTATCAATACAATATCAGCTGATACAGGGGTTTTTCCAGCTGATTTGCTTTTCTTTCTTTCTTTGTTATATAGCTCCAGACAATTTTTTTTTCTCCAGTCAAAAAGTACAGATATTTTTCTTATTTCCACATTGAAACATATGTTGTGGGTACTCTTTAGAAGCGCCTCAGAGAGGCGCTTCTGAAGAGAACCCACAACATATGTTTTCGCAGAGAACAAAGAAATAATTTTCACAATACACCATTGACCTTGAGCTGTGGTGTTAGTCACAGTTTACACCTGAAATTTAGTGGTGATGAATTTTGCCTATGTCCAGATAAGATAATAAATGTGGCAATAATTTGGTATGATTGTGTTGTGAGGCGCTTCCGAAGAGAACCCACAACATATGTTTTCGCTGAGAACAAAGAAATAATTTTCACGGTACACCATTGACCTTGAGCTGTGGTGTTAGTCACAGTTTACACCTGAAATTTAGTGGTGATGAATTTTGCCTGTGTCCAGATAAGATAATAAATGTGGCAATAATTTGGTATGATTGTGTTATTTTTGCACTTAAACAACTTGTGGGTAAATATTGAAGTTGACTGAACAACTATTCCAGTGAAAAAATAAGAAAAAAAAATGACTTTCTGAAGACAACTTTTATCTGTTCATAGTTCTGAATAATGAATAAGGCATTCTTTCTTTCTGTTTCTCTGTGTGTGTGTGCATGTGTGTGTGTGTGTGTGTTAACAGTTTGCTTGTGTCTGTCTGCCTGAATACGTTGCATAAATAGAATAATTCTGTGTCAGCTTACTCAAGTATTCAAATTTTTGTTTCAGGCTGCAGGGCGACACCAGTGTTCATATTTAATCAACCTCCATATACAAGAGTTCATCCTGCAGGGAGGCGACCCAAACTGGTTGAATGGGCTACACTGTATTCCACAGAAATTACGTGATCTCTATGAAATTAACAAAATTCTTGCACACAGACCCTGGTTGATACGAAAGTCTCATATTGAGGTATGTATATATAAAGTAGCTCCAGATTAAAGGGTTTGGTAGGAAAATGTTTACTTATTCTGTCCACAAAAACGTATGTTGTGATAACTCATTAGAAGCGCCAAATCCTTTGGTGGAAAAATGAGAAAAAATGTGTATACCCACTCTTTATTTGGAGCTCTGGCCGATTTTTTTGCCTAAACATAAAGTGTATATTTGGAATTGCCTTAGTACCCTATAAGATAATTTTGATGAGAAAAAAAAAAATTATATAAAAAAAAAATCGGAATTAAAAAAATCATTAATACTGACCCAAAAAAGAAACATCACTTTTTAATAACCATAAGTATAAATGCATTTTCACTGATAACAATTGTTATCATGGGAGCATGGTTTGGAAACTTAATCAAACTAGGCCGGCTGATCCTGAATAAGATCACAATGAAATCTTGGTGGTAACTCAAATTTTTCTACTGTAAGTCAAATTGATAATTCTCATGAAATATTTCTTGAAAAATAAGTTCGAATTTCAAGACTGCGTTTCAGTTTTGGGTCAGTGTAATTATCACAACAAAGATTGGTGCAGGAATTGTGAGGTTTGTCAACCCATGAACAATTAGGAATTACACATCAGAAAACATACCTATATAATTTTGATCCCCTTAATCCCCATTTTTATATAGTAAAACTGGGGTTTACAGGGTATACATTATTTTTCTTATTTCTGCTCAAAAACATAAATTGTTGGTACTCTTTAGAACTGCCTCGATGAGGCAGTTCTAATGGGTGCCCACAATCTATGTTTTGAACAGAAATATGAAAGTATCAGAATTTTTTATCTGAAAATTTTCATTTTTTTTGTGTGTAATTTTCAATATATTTGAAAAGGCGTGTTTTGATAATGTGTATTTTAATTTTGGAACACCCTAATTCCTCACCATATTTGGCCTATATGCCGTTTTCTCGGTGATTCGTGCCCCTAAACGTATTTAATGTTATTTGTGCAATGTCAGTTTATGATGAAAATATAACTAGTCTTTCAAATAAATTTGTAAACAATATTTTATAATTCAGCATATCGGAAATGCAACAAATTTGTGTCAATTTCTATAAATAGCTTACCTTAATGTGGGTCATAGCTGATCAAGATCACTTGGAAGCTTTCTCATCAGATTCGTGCCCTTTGTTAATAAACCCGTTTTGGTTGTGTCCCTTTGACCATTGGCTGATTTAACATGTCACATTCAAACTTCAAACACACCTGCAACTTATTAGTATTCCACTAAAATTCAGCTTTATCCCTATTGATAGTTATTGATCATAGAATTACATGACCATAAAGAAATTAACAATTTATCTTATTACTAATGCTGGGAAAAAAAACTAAACTTAAAACAAAATGTACTGCTGAATATTTTAAATAACATATTTACACATTATTAAACTATGAGCAATTTGGGAAAATTAATAATCACAGTGAGGGCATAGAAATTCACTATGCCTTCTCACTACACGTACAGGTGTGCAGAATGCTAGATGAACCCAATGATCACAAACATCACATTTTGCCCATGTTATTATTTTCAGAAACTGTAAATTATTATGACTTGGTGGTGACTTCTGTTTGCATACACAGCAAGTAGTAGCATCATCTTCATCATCACTCATATCTTCATGTTGCAATGAGGTGCTGGTTGGTTTTCCACTGATTCCACTAGTTGAGGGCTTGGGACTTGGCAATATACCACTGGTTGATGGCTTGGGACTGATTGGAGATGTTTTTAGTGTTGTTTTATTCTGTATCTTTTGACATATGGTAGATTTCTTTACTTCATTTTTATCCTTATAAGTTTTCATTTTATCTGTAAATTCCTTTTCAGTTATGGCAGTACCCCCGGGTTTTGGTTTTACATTGCTTTCTTTAGGTCTTTTTAAGTTTTTACATGTATTACATTCTTGACAACTCTTAGCAGACTGTATCCTCTCAACTTTCAGCTTCAAAAACTCTTCAACTGCATCCTTCCCTGTCTTGATGGCTTTTACTTTTTCCAGCGGCTGATCTTCTCTGAAACATTCACTTGGAAATAGCTTTTCTTTGTCAATGACATCCTTTGAAAATGGATAGATTCCTGTCTTGCGAAACCCTGACTGGATGTTGATGGGAGTAAACGCTTTGAGGTAGGCTTTACAAGCCATGCTGCACATGTCATACTTAGTTATGCTCTGCCCAATGTGATTTCTCATGAATATAGCACACTCTGTATAATAAAATGATTTAAATGGACCAAACATAGCAACATCTAAAGGTTGAAGTAGATGGGACGTATGGGCAGGCAAAACAAATAAAATAATGTTATGGTTGTTGGCCCATTCAATTAAACTAGGGGAAACATGTGAGGCATGTCCGTCGAAAATCAGCAGAATTGGTTCACTGCTGCTTGCCTGGGTTCTTACATATGGTAGAAAATGATCCTGTAAATACTGCTTAAATATATCAGAATTAGACCATCCTGACTCTGACATTACACCTTCAGCTCCTGTTGTAGCACCTTTCATTAATTCAGGGTTGTACCTCTTTCCCTTGAAGACAAAAAAAGGAGGCAATGCATTTCCCAAGGCGTTAGCACATCCAATAAGTGTTGTTGTTGTTGATCTGGGTGATGTTATTGCCTGTGGCTTAGTATTAGGGTTGGCTATGACATTTGGTGGTCTATGTTCAGGTTGTAATCCAGTTTCATCAATGTTATAAATATTTTGTGGTTTGTCACATAGGTTGTATTTTGTAATTATTTCTGACAGATTCTCAAAGTATTTGTTAACAGTTTCTGGAGTTGATGATTTTGCTCTGGTTGTTTCTAGCTTCCTAGGATTTAAAGAGACAAGTCTATGTTCCCACCGGTTTAAGAACCCATATAGCCAGTTGTTGCTTAAAGCTTTCATGGACGTCCTCTTCCCAAGATCATAAGCTAGTTCACCAGCTAGATGCTGCAGCTGAATATTGCTATACCCATATCCTAGCTGGGCCATTACTTCTACATGTTCTACAAGAGTCTCTTCTTCTTCAGATTTAAGTATAGTCTCTCCACCTACCTGAAAATTGACTGGATCAATATGCCCTTTTACTCTATCTCTTAGGGTCTGCACTGGGACGCCAAACTGTACAGCTGCTCTCTTAACTGGAGTGCCTGCCTTCACAACTGCTTCGTAAGCTTTCAAAAGGACATCTGGTGTATAATTTCTGTACCGTCTGTCAATATGTCTGGGTTTTACCTGAAAATACAGGTACTCATATTCCCCCATCCGCAAAAAAAATATCCAAAAAGAGAGGAGAGTACATTCAAAGCATAAAGAGAAGAGAGGAGAGTACTTTCAAAGCATAAAAACAACTTCATAATGCAGTTTCATATGGGTATGAAGACAATAAGACAACATTTTTTTAGCAAACAAATTCAAAAGATACATGTACATGAATATATCTGGTGAAACAACTTTCATAAAATACTTAGGTTTTTGATCCATTAGCACAGACTCAGATGCGCGTGTTTCTGTCTGCCATTGGATTGAAAATGGTGAAAACAATCTATGAAATTCATTTAAGAACAAAAAACTTAATTGGACGTTAATTGGCAGGTGAGTCATAGAGGGAATTGCAACATTTATTATTCTATTCAGATTCAGCTGCCAAGCGCCTGCTCACACGGATCAATCGTCCTTGACCTCTATTGTTTAGAAATGAACGCAGATGGTGGAAACGGTTGCAAAGGGCTGTAAAAAGGGGAAAAATAAAGAAAAATAAGAGTAAAGTAAGGGTTCATATAAATCAAAGAATATGGCTTCTTTTGTTCATTTATCTGTGTTTAAATACATATATGAGGCAATGTACCTGCTTTTTCCGCATTTTCTTGGCTTTAACTTCAATACAGCTTCTTCAACAAAACTTTTTTGGAACCGGCACACGTGCAACAGTTGTATGCTCGCGATTTTCACGCGATTAAAAAAGGCACGAATCTGATGAGAAGGCACGAATCCATGAGAAATGGGCATAATTTGTAAAAATCAGGGCCCAGTTGTTCAGAGCTAACGACATTGTTAAATTTACATCGAGCAGTGCAAAGCTACTCACATTTTTTCAGCAAAAAATATCAGAATATTGTATATTGAATCCACTAAAATAGTTAATGAAATGACCCTTAAAGAGCTCGTTAAGCTAATGATGCTTTGAACAACTGGGTCCTGTTCCACTACCTGTTGATGTGTTCTTAATATTGCTGGACGAGCAGCAAACAGTGTAGACCTATATCAGACACCACATTCTGCCATGTCTGAACTGGATCTACACTGTTTGCTTGGGCCTGTCTGTCCCAGTATTTAGGGTTATTATGGTAAGTTAAAAACCAACAGCCACTTCCTGTCCTCAAAGAGAATTAGCCAATTACTGAAGTATTTCTTCCTGTCTTAGAGAGGCATTCATAATTGCTGTGTTTGGTATTGTCCACCCTTACAGAATTCATACCATATGGTAGGATTTTACTATGGAAAA
This sequence comes from Anodontia alba, assembly GCA_964016985.1. Lineage (NCBI taxonomy): Eukaryota > Metazoa > Mollusca > Bivalvia > Lucinida > Lucinidae > Anodontia > Anodontia alba. The sequence continues at coordinate 5,863,106 of OZ024824.1, forward strand.
TTTTTAATTGACAGGACAACAAAATATTCAATGCATTGTAGAAAATTGATTGGATAAAAACAGTACTTTACTTAACCCATTGTAGTCGGGAGACCCGTAAAAGGGTAATTGGCAAAAAGTGCAGACCCAGATCAGATGCCGCAGAACGCGGCATCTGATCAGGGTCTCCACTGTTTGCAGATAGTTTAGCCATTTTTCTTTAGGAATATGTAAATCTCATAGCTGGACGTACCTAAAATTGAAATTGGACTCTTCCAATATATAGTGTGGGAGAATCTATTCGGTATACAATGGGTTAATGCTTAGCACACTGGGTAAATTTTTATATTGACTTTTTTTCCTTATTTTTCCTAGAAAACAGGTTTTGTCATTTCATGCAAATTGTCTCCAAATTGTCTCAAATTGAGACAATTGGCATGAGATGTCCGAGCCTATTTTCTGGAAAAAAAAGAAAAATGTTACAGTTTGTCATCTTCTGAATATGCCGAGAGAGTAGTAAACTTAAACATATAGCCTTTGGAAGGCTGAATTAGCTGTCATCTTCTGATTGCATTCTATCATAGCATTAATAGATAAGAGTTTTTTCAGTCAAACAATATTGATAATTTTCTTGTTTCTCCATATAAATAGATTTCATTGGTACTCACAGTATAATGTTTATCATGGTGAAATAACATTGTTGGAATGTCTTGGTGAGTCCAGTGAGTTCCCACAACATACGTTTTTGTGGAGATATAAGAAAATTATGTGAGTATGCCCTTTTATCTGGTGCAATGTTCATATCTGTGCAGTGGTTTAATTTCCTGGATTTTATGCAATTTTCCTGTATTTCTCTTCTACAGAAATTGACTCAGGGAGAAGCTAATTGGAGTGTTTCTGAATTAGTGCATGCTTTAATACTATTAGCGCATTTCCATGCGCTCTGTAGCTTCGTCTATGGGTGTGGCATATCGACGGAAGTGGATCATGATGGTGGATACTCATACAGACCACAGCCAGTCACGGACAAAAATTGCAATGTGGAACAAAAGTCAAATTCTTCCCTGTCTAGTTCTCCAGAAGTAAGAGCAACTTTCATTTTGCCATTTTTGTTACCATATTTATCTCGAGTATTAGGATAGCCCAGAGGAATTATTAAGGAGGAGTGATAATTCTGGGATAATTTTTCTTATTTCTCCATAAAAACATATGTTGTGGGTACTCATTAGAAGTGCCTCAATGAGGCATTTCTAATGAGTACCCACAACATATGTTTTCATGGAGACCCATAACATGTTTTTATGGAGAACTGGTGAAAATTATCCCATAATTATCACCAAATACTCCTTCTTAACAATTCCTCTGGATACCTTCTCTCATTACAATACTTGTCCTAAATTTTGAAAAGCCCATTTTACTATCTCTTGATGTGTGTAAAAAACTGCTGGATGAGTGGCAAACAGTGTAGACCCAGATCAGACACCACATTTTGCGGTGTCTGGGCTGGGTCCACCATTTGCTTAGGCATGTCTGACCCAAAACTTAGGGTAATTACGGTACCATTTAGCAATAGTTTGGACATATCATAGATGGGATATGTTTTCAATAAAAAAGTATTGCTCATAGCAACAGATATGGCGTTGTTTTCATCCGAAAAATGCTGATATCTTTCTTATTTCTCAACAAAAACATATGTTGAGGGTACTCATTAGAAGCCCCTTGCTGAGGCACTTCTAATGAGTACCCACAACATGTTTTCGTCGAAAAATAAGAAAAATATTATGTGGATACCCCCTCTTATCTGTAGCTATGATTGCTGTTGTATTTTCAATGAAAATGTGAGTGGGTGTGTGCTTATTTGATGCACCTCAGTGAGGTGCTTCTGATGAGTACCAACTACATGTTTAATGGAGAAACAGGAAAAATTCTTATCGGGAGAACCTTACCTAAATTTATTGTTAGTCTGTTTATATTACTGAAGTGAGACCAGCCTGAATATGGCAGATGTCATGGCTCGAGATAATGCAATTTTTTCATCCCCAAAGTGCTGATGTTTTTCTTTTTTCTTCACAAAAACATGTTGCAGTACTCATTAGAAGTGCCTTGATGAGGGGCTTCTAATGAGTACCACAAAATATGTTTTTGTGGAGAAATAAGAAAAATATTTTGTAAATAACCCCCTCTTTTCTGCAGTAATGAGTTCTGTTTTTGACAAGCTTATTTTGGTGGTAAAGACCTGCTGTACTTGGCAGCAGGTGGGGTATTGGGTAAATATTTTTCTTATATCTCCGTGAAAAATATGTTGTGGGTACTCATTGAGGCACTTTTGAATAAGTATCCACAACATATGTTTGTGTGGAGAAATAAGAAAAATATCAGTACCTTTGAATTGAAAAAAGCAACTTACCAAGAGCTGTGTGTATTTACAAAGGTTGGATAAGAGAGAAGGCTCTGCCTGTTCCAACTGTGATTGACATTCATGGAGAATTATGAGGTATTGTTGAGGATGAAAGACACCATGTTTTTGTGAAGTGAAGTACATGCAGGCATTCAATATGTATTTTTCAAACAGTAATTTGTGTTGTGGGGACAACAACCAAAAGTAAAAAGAAAAATACTCCAGTAATCATAATATTTATCCTAAAAATTCATACACATGAATTTCTGCCAAACCTGTCCAAAAATGTGAGGAGCGAATGAGTGACTTAAACATGGTGGACTCCTGATCAATTTAGGCACAGTTTGATCTGGGTCTTCACTGTTTGCTCAGACCTTTGCGACTGAATACTTTAAGCAAAATGGTAAATTGTTTTTTTTTTATTTCGCCAGTTCAATGAAGATCTCGGTATAACAGACTTGATGGAAAGAATGAAGAGATTGACGGAGGAAGATGAAACTGCAGAAATGACGCAGGAGGAATTGTTGAAACAGTTTGAGAAAGTGGAAAGCCAAACAGCTGAATGTAAGTGTAATGAGAATGATATAATTTGGTATTATAAGTCCCTTTCAACCTTAAATATTCAAGTCATATCAAAATCATAGCTACAGATAAGAGAGGTATCCACATAATATTTTTCATATTTCTCTACAAAAAAACATATGTTGTAGGTACTCATTAGAAGCGCCTCGCTGAGGCGCTTCTAATGAGTACCCACAACATATGTTTTCATGGAGAAATAAAGATATCAGCATTCTTCGGATGAAAAAAGCGCCTTGTCTGTTGCTATGCAAGATGATGGGAGGGTGATAATGAAAGGTTCTGTGCGATGAAGAGCTGTACAGTACAGTCATGAACTGAATTGTGCTTTCAGTGGGATTCGAACCCGGGGCCTTATGATCCTAAGTTGGAAGCACTAACCACTCGGCTTCCGGGATGCTTAACCCTTATCCTGCTGAATAAAGATGCCACGCCTACTTCTAATTTTCAGCCAGTCAGATTGCTTGAATTGGATTGTTGGTATAAATTCACATACTTAATGGCAAACAGTGCAGATCCAGATCAGTTGGCCAACTGATCTGGATCTACACTGTTTGCAAAAGAAGGGAATATCCGGCTCAGCAGGACTAGGGTGAAGTGTAGCGAGGACTAGAGTTAGACATTTAGGTGACTGTTAGCAAAAAAAAAAAAAAAAAAAAAATACACTATTAGTAAGGCAGTTGCAATAAGCATGCTGAGTGTTTGTGGAAGAATACAAAAAAAATATTATCAGGATAGCTGTCTTGTTCTTAGTACTGCCCAAGTGAAAACTTATTCTAACTTTGGGAATGCAAATGCAGGCCTAATACTTGATAGCTCCATGTAAGACTCCTTTTTCGCACCACATAATGTCGATATTTTTTTGGTGCCTCCCTGAGGCACTTACAATGTGTACCACAACAAGTTTTTGTGGGGATATAAGAAAAAAAAAAAATGATCAGGAGACTACTCTTATCTGGAGCTATATCTGAAAGGTATTTAATGCTTAGCATTCTGGGTAAAATTTTCAGCAGAAGACATTTTGAAATATTTTTCTATTTTTTCCCAGACAGACAGGTTTTGACATTTCATGCAAATTGTCTCCATTGGAGACAATTTGCATGAAATGTCAAAACCCGTTTTCTGGGAGAAATTAGAAAAATAATACCAATTTGTCGTCTGCTGAATCATCCCAGAGAGAGGTAATGGTTAATGTGAAGAGTTCTTTTTGTCTTGCAGTAACAACAAACACACATACTCCGTCACCCAGAGAAGATGTGTTAAAATTTGTGGAAAATGCAGACTTTAATTACCAGGACTTTGCGAAGCGTGGATCAGTGAGTGAAATTCCAACATTTCGTGCCCAGGATTGTTCCTGGGAGGATCATGGCTTCAGTCTTGCCAATAGATATTATTCGGACATTGGAACTTTGCTGGATGATAAATTCAAATGTGCATATAACTTAACCTATTACACGTAAGTAGTGTTTTTCAATGCTTTGCCCCAGCGGACACATGACGTAAATATAACGTCGCCTCAACGTCGATGCAACATCATGGCACATGACGTAAATATAACGTCGCCTCAACGTCGATGCAACGTCATGACCTTGCATCCACGTTGAGGTGACGTTATATTTACGTCATGTGCCTGCCGGGGCTTGACCTGTTGTAGACTGAATAAACTCCCACACCCTATATTTTTTGGATGATTCTAATTCTGATTTTTAGGTGTAGCAGGCTCTGATTTTTAGGTGTAGCAGGCTATGTGATTTAGATATTTCTAAAGAAAAATGGTTGAATTGTTTGCAAACAGTGGAGACCTTGATCAAATGCAGCATTCTATGATGTCTGATCTGGGTCTGCACTGTTTGCCAGTTACCCTTTTAGGGGTCTCCAGACCACAATGGGTTAACCCATTTTAGTCAGGGAAACCCCAAAAAGGGTAATTGTAAACAGTGCATACTCAGATCAGAGCTGAAAAATGCGGCATCTGATCAGGGTCTAAACTGTTTACATTAAGTGTATAGACTATAGAGCTTCTCAGACACCCTACTATTGGAAATAGACTGGTCCAAAGAGTTTGGTAGTAGAGTAGAGTCCACTCAACATAAATGGGTTAATAACTTGTTTATTGATATTTTTAATTCCAACCAGGATGTTGCGGGGGTATACTGTTTTCATGTTGTCTGTCCATTCATTATGGTTTGGTTTCTGGGTGGGGTGTATCTAATGAGCATTGCTTATTGATATTTCTCGTTTTTACTGCAACAAAAATATTAATTGCTTTTGATTGTGTGATTGAAAGTTTTCTTAAAATTCTCCACAAAAACATATTTTGTGGTACTTGTTAGAACCACCTTACTGATGATGTCCTGGAGAATTCTGAAATAAGAAAAATGTACGGGTAGGTGTCCCTCTTATCTAGAGCTCATCATCATCATCATCATCATCAGATTTTTTATTAACGTGCAGGTACAGGGGCAGCATCCACATCAGTGGGCCCCCTTCCAGATAGCTGGCTTGCTAGAGGCGAGACAATAAACAGTCAACTGCAGTATTTTCTTTGTCTAGGATTTTGATACCTGGCCAGAAGTGCAGATGTCCGTTATTTATAAAAAAAAGTTTGGTGTAGATTTCATGACATTACCATTTATCTTCATTCACACAAACCTGAATGTGTCTTGTGTTTTTTTTTTTTGTTTTTTTTTTTCAACCATGTTCATGTGATTAACCCTGTTCACGTGATGTTTTCTTTGTTTATTTGATACATTTCGATTTAACCTTTACCACTCTATTGGCTAATTCAGTACACCACAAATTGATGATTTTTATCTTATTTTGCCAGAAAATAGGCTTTGACATTTCGTGCAAATTATCTCCCAAGGGAGACAATTTGCATGAAATGCCAATGCCTATTTTTTTGGCAAAAAAGGATTTTTTTTTCAAAATGTCATCCGCTGAAATTTTTACCCAGCATGAATGGGTATCCATATCAACAGATAAGAGGAGTGCCCACAAAACTCAGTATTGTGAGTACTCCTTACAAGGTGAGATGCTTCTGATGAGTACCACAACATAGGTTTTTGTGGAGAAATAAGAAAAAATATTAATATTTTTTTTTATGTTCACCCTTCTCTTGCTTAACACGACATGCCCTGTCTCAGCAAACAGTGTAGATCCAGATCAGTTGGCTTCTGAAGAAGCCAACTGATCTGGATCTGCACTTTTTGTCATTAAATACGTGAATTTCTATCAAAAACTCGGATCAAGTAATCTGATTGGCTGGAAATTGGAAGTGGGGGTGGCATCTTAATTTATTCAGCAAGGCAAGGGTTAAAAATAAGATCGTGTCAAGAGCTATGTAATCTGGAAGCCCTGTTTTCAGGACTATAAACACCACGTATGAAGAAATTCAATTTTTTTTTTTGCTAATCCATTATCATGCTTTGATTACTTTTTGTTGAGTGCCTGTTCTTCAACAAATTGGAAAAGTCCATGTTTCATTTTATATCCCGACACATCATAGTGGTGGATTATAATGTTATGCACTTTGTTGTCTGTCTGTCTGTCCTACTTTATTACTGAGCGATAAATTGAGTATTTATCCACGCATTCGTTAGAATTTTAGACACAAAAACACCATATCCTGAAACTAGCACCTTATTCTAGAGGCTTCTGGTTGGCCGGCTTATAAACGCTTCTGTCTTGGAGCAGAAGATCCTGGGTTTTAAATCACGCTGGAGGCAGAATTTAGCTCATGACATTGGGCACTTCTTTGCAGAGAACCTGTCATTACCTGGATACAACTTAACCCTTGTCCTGCTGAACCAGGATATACCCTGCCTTTGCAAACAGTGTAGATCCAGATCAGTTGGCTTCTGATCTGGAACTGCACTGTTGTGATATTATGAATGTGAATTTATAGCAACAATCAGGAGCAAGTAATATGATTAGCTGAAAATTCTAACACTCCTCGCCTATATAGCCAATGGTTAAACTCAGTGATATATTATGCAATAAATCACTGGGCGGAAATGCGCGGCGCTATCTGGCGCCTTTCCGACGTCATTTCGACACGCTGCTGACATCAGACTTAGTTTCTATGACTCTAGACTGTGTAATGTCGTTTTTCTCACTTCAGCAACGTAAGAAATGCATGTAAACGTCAGCGTTACAGTCAAAACTTTTGGCGGGATTTCTTTATTCGATGGCGGAAAGTTTGAAAAATCTAAAGGATACAATTACATTTTCGTCATTTACTATGTGTTAGAATCGAAATAGATCAGCTCTTGTGCGTGATTTGTTGAGTAATAAATCACAGTTTGTCGGTCAGTTGTAAGAAGATAAATCACTCGCACTCCGCGCTCGTGATTTGATCTACTTTACAACTGACCTCCAAACAGTGATTTATTACTCAACAAATCAATGCTAGAGCTGATCTATTTCTTAATTAGAAGTGGGCGTGGCATCATAATTTATTCAGCAGGACAAGGGTTAAATAATGTTGAAATAGATGTAAAAACACCAAGGCCCAGTTTTCAAAACTAACCATGTCGTTAGTTAACGTAGTGTTTAAATTTTGATCATTAAATATGGCATATAAAGCTAATATTTTTGCTACTCACATTTTTTCAGCAAAAAATGCCTGTGAATTAGATATTGTACTCACTAGAACAGTTAACATTTTGACTACTAACAAGCTCGTTAAGCTAACAATGCTTTGAACAACTGGGCCCAAATCATTAATGTCACCTTATTCTAAGCTAATGTACTGATACCTTTCTTTAACTAGAGCTGTGAATACTAATGCTTGGCACTGGGTAAAATTTTCAGTAGATGACATTTTGAAATAGTTTTCTTATTTTTCTCAGAAATTAGGATTTGACATTTCATGCAAATTGTCTCCATCTATTTGTTATCTGCTAAATCTGCCCATAGCGTGGAAAGTGTTAACCCTTCTCTTGCTGAACACGACATGCCCTGTCATAGCAAACAGTGTAGATCCAGATCAGTTGGCTTCTCAACTGATCTTGATCTGCACTGTTTGTCATTCAATATGTGAATTTCTGTCAAAATCCGGATCAAGTAATCTGACTGACTGGAAATGAGAAGTGGGGGTGGCATCTTAATTTATTCATCATAACAAGGGTTAAAGAGTTACAACAATTCTGGTCCTTACTACTAAACTTTTTCTTCTTACAGGTTGGGTGATATTATGAATGTGGATACAACGATGTTCCGGCGGGCGGTGTGGAATTATATCCATTGCATGTACGGAATACGGCACGATGACTATAATTATGGTGAGGTGAATCAAATGTTGGAAAGGAATTTAAAAGCTTATATAAAAACTGTTACATGCTATCCAGAGAGACTTACTAAAAAAGACTACGACAATGTAATGAGAGAATTCAAACACTCGGAAAAGGTAAGTTGTGCTACTGATAATAGAGCTCCAGATAAAGGTGCCTATTTCAAAAAAGAAAAAGTGTTGATATTTGTCTTGATTCTCTTCAAAAACATATTTTTCTTGTTTCTCTTTGAAAACATATGTTGTAGGTACTCATTAGAAGTGCCTCACCAAGGCTCTTCTAATTAGTACCCACAACATGTTTTTTTGTGGAGAAACAAGAAAAGATATATTAATCTGGGCCCAGTTGTTCAAAGCTAACGATATCGTTAGTTAATGATTCATTAAAATTTACATCGAGTGATACGCAAATATTCTGGAATTTTTTGCTGAAAAAATGTGAGTAGCTTTTGCAGTGCAAAAGCTACTCACATTTTTTCAGCAAAAAATATCAGAATATTGTGTATTGGATCAGCTAAAACAGTTAACGAAATGACTCTTAACGACGTCGTTAAGCTAATGACGCTTTGAGCAACTGGGCCCTGGATAGCCCTCTTACCTGGAGCTCTGCTGGTAAGGAGAAAGATGATAATTCAGAAAAATTTTTGCGCCAAAGCATATCGTGTGGGTATTCATTTGAATCACCTCGCTCTTATTTGTGCACCAAAATATATTTTGTTGATACCCGTTGAAATTCCATCAAGGCAATTCCAGAATGTACACGTAAAAAAAAAATTTGGTGCATAAATGACGAAATTTTCCTGCAAACACAGCCTCTATCCGGACGAATGACTAAGTTGTGATGGTTTGCCAAGAGTTGAATTCTAACTGGCCAGTGCACTTCCAGCGACTTCAATAGTAATGGTTTGCTGACTGGCCAGTGCATTATGTTGGAAAAAAGTGTGTTAATTGGTTAATTGTTAGCCAGGTAAAGCAAACAACTTGGTAAAATAGGTCTAATTAGTTACTGACTGCTGTAGGATGTTGCCTTGTCATCATTTGTCATGGCCCTGGATAAGGCATTTTCTTGAACCGAAAAATAATGATATTTTTCTATTTCTCTAAAAAAACATATGTTTTGGGTACTCATTAGAAGCGCCTCAGTGAGGCGCTTCCAATGAGTATCCACAACGTTTTCATGAAGAAATAAGGGAAAAAAAAAACAATACTCCTCATATTTAGAGCTATGTTAAGGTATATTACTTACAAAATTGGGGAGGATGTTGCCTTGTCATCATCAATTATTATGTCTAGCCTTTGTGACCGGTAAAGTACTTTTCTCCTGTAGCATTTTAGATCATATCATCATGATTAGAAATTTACTGTATTGTATTGTATTCATAGTGGTTCGATACTGTATTTACCCATATAAGTATTTGGACAGATAGGCCTGAGAAATTTTGTAGCCCCAAATCAAAGGCTGCAGCAGAATGGGTCTGTTTTCCAATCATTCAGGGCCCAGTTGCTCAAAACTGCTGATGTCGTTATCACATCATTAAAATTTTGATCATTAAATATGGCGTATAGGCTAATATTTTTGCTGTAAATATGCGAGTAGCTTTTGCATTTGCAAAAGCTACTCGCATTTTTTTTTTTCAGAAAAAATACTTGTGAATTAGATATTGCTAGTGGTGGGACATCGGTTGGAAATCATAATCGATCATCGGTTGGCATCGGTTGCTGCTGCCGATGCGATTTTCCGATTATAATCGGTTCCTGAATAATTCGCTTTGGCGTGCATGTTTCACTGTTAATCCTTGTTCATGGTCATATGTTTACAAGTTCATTCAACTGTACTGCACAACAACTGAACTCTATATTTACAAAGCGTTTGTTAGTACTATTTTTCAGCGATTTGGTGGCCTAAAAGATTTTTTTTCTTCTTTGGCTAGACCCCCCACCCCCTTCATGATCACCCCCAATATACAGTCCTGATAACAGAGCGCACATCAAAGGCTTATCTTATCTAAGTGATTATGGAGTCTTTAGGAGGTGGGGCCATATAAGGGTTAATTCTTAAAATTGAGCAGTATTCAATATGTTACTATCAAATAAATTCATTTGCAAATTTTGCATTTAACTTGATTTTATTTGTTGATTTGTATTGTATCATTTTATTTTTTTATTTATTATTATTATTATTTTTTTTTTTGTTTTGTTTTTTTTTGATAGTTTTTTTTCTTAACACAAAAGAGTTGTTTTTTTCTTGCATTGTGAAAAAGTACAAATGAACTGAAATAGAAATATAAAATTGAAAATATTTATTTATTTATTCATTTATTTATTTTCTAAAGTAAATAAGAACACTGCACAATTATTCCATTTCCATTTCAGTAAAACAATACATTATGGAATATGTCAAAAAGTTCTTGGACAATTTAGAATTTGTATTTTATGCCAAAAAGCTTCTCATACTATCTTCCTAATCTTCTGTATTTGATCCAAAGAAACAAATAAAGGGGGCATTTGGTGATAAATTAGCGTATAGCATAAATATCTGTATTTCACCATGAAATATATTGTGGGTTTCATTAGAACTGCCTGGGAGAGACAATTCTAATGAACAAAAACCAGGTATATTTTATTGAATAACTAGAAAAAAAAACAACATCAAATTATCACCAAATTACCCACATTTGTTTCTCTGTCTTCATCATAAACTTTGCTGATATAAAATCTAATTTCCCCTTATCAGACCCCTACCTGAAAGGATGGCCAAAGTCACCAAGAATTTCTTATCTTAATCTCCTCAGAGTCATTAGGGTGTTATGCAATCCAAAATGTGTCTTTAAGCATATTATTAATAATTTAAACTGTTTTTTTTTTTTTTTTTTTTTTTTTTTTTTTTGCATATTCAAATAATAATAATAATAATAATAAAAAAACTTAACATAGAGAGAATACATATCTATGATGCTTTAAAATGCTGTTTAAGACATTGTATAAGTTTCAACCCATCTGTATGGTTCAGGAAGAATTAAAATGAAAATGTCCGACTACTAGTCCAGTGTCGGGTACTAGTGTGCAATCGGTAAATTTCAGCGTTGCTTTATTGATTTTAAATGAAAAACTGGGTGAAAAAAAAACAACAACAAAAGACAGATACACTAGTCTGAAGGGCTGAAGCTGTTTTACTAGTGCTATGACACTTTTAATTAATAATAAACTTTGAAGAATTTGTTCCATTCAGAAATTTTCAGCGGCAAAAAGTACATCAAAACGGACATTTGTGCGAGTCATAGAACCAGGTAGCTTAATTTTAGGGAACATGAACTATCAATACATTTTACTTTAACAGTTTACACATTATTTCCGCCCATCTGTTGTACAGAATGATTCTGTTTCATCAAATCAACCGTGAACCAGTCGGCAGGCTTGGTGAATCTGAATGACACGTCATAACTACACACTAGCCAATAAAAGAAACTTGCTCTGCCCCGCCTTCTACTGCGTAGTTTTGTAAATCAAAAGTGGCGGCATATTGTCACAAATCTTTATGGTCAATGAGTTGTGTAATCAGTGACAGATGTCCTCATACACTGTGAAAACACTTCCGTGAATACTCAAGTATAGTCTCTGAGTACATCAATAGGTAACTGTTTGTTTTACCCCATGTTGTTAATTGAAAACATGCAGCGTCAATCAGTTTGCCGATGATCGATTGTGAGAAAGTTCAATCGATTATCGGAATCGGGAGCTTCCAGCACGCCGCTAATCGATACCACCTGATCATCGGTACACCACTAGATATTGCACTTATTAGAACAGTTTTATAGTTTAACTAATAATGAGCTCATTAAGCTAATGATGCTTTGAACAACTTGGCCCAGCATTTTTTTATTAGACATATCAGCAGGTAGTAAAAGAGGTCTTCCAATATATTGGGTAAATATGGTGAGGACAGTAAGGATAAAAAAGCATTTGGGTGGCCGAGTGGTTAGCGCTTTGGATCACAAGATCCCAGGTAAAGATCCTGCCACAGGTGGAATTCCACTCGCACTTGCATGTATGGCACTTTTTTGTACAGGCATAGCTCTTGATAAGGTGCGTTTTTTTCAACCCAAAAGTATCTTTCGTTTTCGTATTTCTCGATGAAATCATATGTTGTGGGTACTCATTAGAAGTGCCTCGGTGAGGCACTTCTAATGAGTACCCACAACATATGTTTTCGTCAAGAAATAAGAAAACTATTCTATGATACCCGCTCTTATCTAGACCCATGTATAGAGCCTTTCATTATCATCTTACCATCCTTCCAGCATCTCATTATGGCTTAAATGATGTTGAAAGGGAGGTAAAACGCCAAATTGTCAACAGTAAGGAATTGTATTTTCTGACTCTAGAGAGAAATTACGGTGTCACACAATTATCATCTGCTTTGTATGTATGGGCTCTGGAGTTGAGGTTAAATTCATTTATTGGGAAAAAAAAGGGCTGATATTCCATGCATGTTTTTTTCTTAGGATCTTGGCAAATTCAACAGATAACAAATTGATATTTTTCTTGTTTTTCTTATTTTTTTTCTGAAAATAATCTTCGACGCTTGATGCAGCAGACAAATTGATATTTTTTTTCATTTTTCCAGAAAATATGCTTTGATATTTCATGCAAATTGTCTGCTTAATTTGACCAGAGAGTGGAAAAAGTTAATGTTATCCTCCAACCTCAAGTGCCCCAGGCCACACCACTCAAAACTTAAAGGTTTGCCAGTAACTTCTTTGTGAAAGATATAATTTTTGCCATTTCTCTCCACAGGTCCATGTGAACCTTATGTTGTTGGAAGCTCGTCTTCAGGGGGAGCTGCTGTACTCCTTGAGAGCCATTATGCAACATATGACCTGAGAAATACATTGGGTCATGCATGATTGCATGAATGGGACAGACTTTCATCCTGCCTGGTGGCGGCGTGAATGGAGTTCGGAAGTCAGTAACATTGCCGTTTAAGTCAACGAACCTGCTACCCTGAGAGGAATGTCGACAACCATCTGATGCATCTTTGTGGAGATTTTCTCCAATCAGTCATAATAGAATTTCATTGATTGAATTACAGACAAGTTTGTGTTAAAGTAATTAAATATGACTTCAACATATATTGACCATACTGTACCATCATTTTCCTTTGAAATCTGCTAGAGACGTAGAAAAGTGGAAAGACTTGATTGAAGTCGGACTGGAATAGAGAAAGGAAAGATATTTCAAGGTGATTTCCTCGAGACTGTGATTGAAAATTGGAAATAACTGCCCAAAACAGAATGACTTACATAATAGAAGTGCTAAAGCAAAAGACCCAGTTCAATGCATTATTAACGCTTAAAAGTCTGGGTAAAATTTTCAGCAGATAACATTGAAATGTGTTTCTACTTTTCCTAGAAGTCAAGTTTTGAAATTTCATGCAAATTGTCTCCAACAATTTGCATGAAATTTCAAAACTTGATATCTGGGAAAAGGCATTCCGAAATGTCAATGCCTGTTTTCTTGGAAAAATAAGAAAAATATCAACAATTTGTCGAGTACTGAATTTGTTCATGAAGTGGTAATGGTTAAGCCTTACTAAGCTAACTTTAACCCTTAAAGTGCAAAGCAAAATTGTAGCAGATGACAGTCTATTTTTTTATTTTTTTTTTTTTTTTTATTTTATGTTTCAGAGAAAATAAGACTTGGCATTTGATGTAAATCCTTTGAAAGGCAGCTGACTCACATGAAATGACAAGCCTTAATTTTGCTGAAAAAAAAATGCAAACAAAAAAAAGAAAAAAAGAAAGTCAAAATGTCGTCTGCTGTGGCTGTGATGTGCACTTTAAGGATTAAATACAAGCTAACATTCAGCTGAAGGCAAGACAATTTATTCAGGCAAGAATTATTGATTTCTCTTCCATAGCATTAGGTATGGAACTTTTTTGGTCAAGAAACATTGTAAATTTTCTTTTCTTCACCAAAAACATACGATGTGGGTACTCATTGAAAGTGCCTTGAGACGCTTCTAGTTAGTACCCTAAACATATTTATTCATGGAGAAGTAAGAAAAATATTTTTACTGCTTTAATCCTTGTCCTGCTGAATAAATTTAGAAGCCACGCCCACTTCTAATTTTCAACCAATCAGATTACTTGATCTAGATTGTTGATATAAATTCACATACTGAATGTCAAACAGTGCAGATCCAGATCAGTTGGCTAAGCCAACTGGTCTGGATCTACACTGTTTGCCAAGGCAGGACATACCCGGTTCAGCAGGACTAAGGTTAATCTTTACAACTCTCTGGGCAGATTCTGAAGACAACAATTTGGTGATATTTTTCTGAGAAAATAGGATCTGACACTTCATGCAAATGGAGACAATTCTCATGATCTGCTGACATATTTACCCAGCATGCCAAGTGTTAAATTTAGAGCTATGCATGTTCTTGTGAACATGGGTAGCCATTGGAAGAGAATGCCTCAGCAACATCTCATCATGTTTTGCGCTTTATCTCGGAGGACATCGAGTTCCTGTCATAAATAGGGACCTGATAAGTGCATCTGTTTAGTGTACATATCTGGGACTGTTGATAGAAATATTGTAAAACCTGGATTTATTAAATGGATGAGGGACTTGTTTCTTGCATCATATTTCATGGGCATTGTGGGATTGTGGGCATTATTGATTGTACAATTTGCCTTTTACATGCATTTTACGTTTATCTGATGACAAATGGTGCATTATTTTCTACCCTTTTCTGTCCAGTTAATACGGTTTGTTTTCATTGAGAAATAAGAAAAAAAATCCCTGATACCCCTGCTGGTCTGGAGCTCAGGGTCACTGGCTGTTTGCAATGTCTATAACCCATTTATGCTGAGTGCTCTTCTATCTGAACTCTTTGGACCAGTCCATTTCGAGTTTAGTACCATGTTTTATTGAAATGCCTGTAGTTAGTGCAAACAGTGTAGACCCTGATCATATGTCGCATTCTGTGGCATCTGATCTGGGTCCACACTGTTTGCCAATGTCTCATTTATGAGACGTTGGGCACAAATGGGTTAAATGTTAAAAAAATCTTGGTGGTTTTCTAGTCGGCGGCCAAATTGAAAATACATTGAGACTGTTTCAGTTAATCCTAGCTCTAGGTGAGAGGGAATATTCACAGAGGACTTGTTAAGGAGGAGTATCAGGTGATAATTCTTGGATAATTTTTCTTATATCTCCATAAGAACATATGTTGTGGGTACTCATTAGAAGCACCTCGGCGAGGCGCTTCTAATGAGTACCAACAACATATGTTTTTGTAGAGAATCGGTGAGAATTATCCCAGAATTATCATCAAATACTCCTCCTTATCAAGTCTCCTGATTCAGACAAATATTTTTCTTATACATCCATGAAAACATACATTGTGGGTACATTGTGGAATCCCATCGGTGCAATTCCACTGAATACCACCACATAAAATTTTCTTGGAGAATACGGGAAAGGTTTTGATGGAAAAGTAAACAAGACCAACAAAAATGTCTTACCGAAGCTGTGAATTAAAAGATCGTAAGAATGTTCACACAAGTGATTAGAGGACTTGTTAAGGGGAAGTATTTGATGATAATTTCCTCAATTTTTTCTATCAACAATGTGTTGCAAGTACTCATTTGAACTGCTCACTGATGCACTTCTAATAAGTACCCACAACATATGCTTTCTTGGAGACAAGAATTATCACCACTTAATCCTCATTAACAATTAACAAGTCCTGGTTAATGCTCTCTGGTGTATATATCTGTAAAAGTTGACTGGCAATGTCATACTGAAATTGGGCCAAGATGGTCCGAAATGAGAGCTGTGATAATTGATCTTGTAGTGATAACAAAGTAACAAAAAAAAAACCCTCAAAATTCCAGATAAGATTTGTTTGAATAAACAGTTGATATTTTACTTTTGGTAGGCAAAAGATAATAGTGTGTTTCTATGATCAGACTTGCAGAGAAGAGGCTTTTAGCTCTTCTGTAGACTATTTTTTGTCAATCTAAAAGTGTTGATATTTTTTTTTATTTCTCTAAGAACATGTATGTTGTGGGTACTCATTACGAGTGCCTCTCTGAGGCACTCCTAATGAGTACCTACAACATATATATGTTGTGGATACTCATTAAAATGTCTCACTGAGGCACTTCTAATGAGTACTCACAGCATATATTGCCATGGAGAAGTAAGTAAACATCAAAGCTCTGATAAGGCGCTTTTTTCAGCCAAAAAGTATCTATATTTTTCTTACTTCTCAACGAAAACATATGTTGTGGGTACTCATTAGAAGCGCCTTGGCATATGTTTTCGTCGAGAAATAAGAAAACTATTTACCTGATACCCACTCTTATCTAGACCTATGAATATATTTATTTGGATACTACTCTAATCTGGAGTTACGAGTTGACTTACATAGCTTAACCTATTGTGGTCCAGTGATAATGGAACGAGACTGTCTGAGCTGATGATCAACAGATAATGCATGTAGCTATCTATATATGACAGAGCTTGGCGCTCCTTTACCAATTAGATCTTTTTCTAAAATTGAGTATAATCTAGTAAAAGTTGTTTTCCAGGATTTTTTTTCTTTTCTTATTTATTATTTATTACTTATTATTCTTATTCTTATTTTATTATTATTATTATTATTATTATCATTATTATTATTATTATTAATATTATTATTATTTATCTTTAAGTTGATAAACAAATACTTGTTATCCTTGTCACAAAATTGGCAAAGTCCAACATATGGCTTGACGTAGTCATTCAAACAGAAGAATGTTTTGACCTTTAAAGTGTGATGCAAAATCACAACAGATGGCATTCTGAAATATTTTTTTTTATATGTTTATTTTTCCGGAGAAAATAAGGCATGACATATTTTAAATGCATATGTTGATTGCTTTTATGGTTTATGAAATTGCTTAGTTAGCCAGTATCTCACAAAAAAAAAAAAAAAAATGAAAATACTGATTTTTTTTTTTTTTTTTTTTTTTTTTTTCACAATGCCTGATTGCCTGAAATGGCCACCATACTAGTCATATAATATTCATTGGAGACAAAAACCAATCTCATTGTTACATAGTCTTAGCTGAGTAGTCTCAAAATTGCTTTTGTATAGTTAACCCTTCTCATGCTGAATAAATTAAGATACCACGCCCACTTTCTAAATTCCAATCAGATTACTTGGTCCGAGTTTTTGATAGGAATTCACATATTTAATGACAAACAGTGCAGATCCAGATCTGTTCAGAAGCCAACTGATCTGGACCTACACTGTTTGCTAAGACAGGGCATGTCGTGTTCAGCAAGAGAAGGGTTAATATAGTCTGTAGTACATATTGTTTTGGTGTTTATGTTATTTTGTATAGATTAATATTTTTTTATACAAATTACAAATCATTTAAAACTCGGAAGGGGGTGTCATTGCCAGTATATAACTGATTTGTGAAATAATAATCATAGCTCCATATACCACCTATTTTTCAATCAAAATGTACAGATAATTTTCTTAATTCTCCATGAAAACATATGTTGTGGGTACTCATTAGAAGCGCTTCGATACCCACAACATAAGTGTTTGTGGAGAAATAATAAAAAAAAAACAACATTTATATGGGTAATCATCTTATCTGAAGTCATGCTTAATGCTTCAAAATTTTAGATACTTTGTGACTTGTATAAATGAAGGTATGTTTGAATAAGGACAAATGGCAAAATTCACCATACTGCTGATGGTAGTTAGGTTAAAAAAATGGAGCTATGAGCTCTAGGTAAATGGTAAGGATGTCTGGATTGACATTTTTCTTATTTCTCAAAAGAAAAAAAAAAGGAAGTTTTGACTCTTCAGCAAGGTGCTTTGCATGAGTGCCACTGCATTGGGAAATGCATAACTCCAGATTAGACACCTTTTTCATCCAAAAGGTATGGATACTTTCCTTATTATTTTGGTATAAAAAGATGCAGTGTGGGTATTGTAAAGCATCTCAGGATTGGCTTTTGATAAGGACCAACAACATATTTTTTTCTTGGAGAGGTTGAGAAATTTTCAGGATATTCCCGCTCATCTGGAGCTTTGGAAATATAACAAATGTCTAAGGAGATTCTTTGTAGAAAAATAAGTCAAGAGATTTAGTCAGAGGAAAGCAAAATGAGAAAAAAATGTCTTTCAGTTTGAGTTTTCAGTTCAGTGCCATTATATTTTGTTATATTTACTGTAAATATGTTGAAACTTCGGGTAGTATGAACTAGGGACTACTAACCTCACCATTGAAGGGAGGGTGTTAGCCAGTTCTGTCAAGGGAGGGAATTAAATTGCCGCCATTTGCATCTTTGATACACGTTTTTGCTACATAAAGGTAACTACAGTTAATGGGTAAACTTCAAAGAGAGAACACTCTAAGATGCCAGTATCTACCTCCCTTTTCGGAAGGAGACCACTCAAAGTAGAAATGAATTTGCTTCACTGGTATGTGATTATATAGGTCTAGATAAGACGGGAATCAGATAAATAGTTTTCTTACTTCTCGACAAAAGCATATGTTGTGGGTACTCATTAGAAGCACCTCGGCGAGGTGCTTCTAATGAGTACCCACAACATATGCTTTTGTCGAGAAATAAATCTATAGATACTTTTTGGCTGAAAAAAGTGTCTTATCAAGGGCTTTATGTAAATTCCTTTTCATATGGGGCTGGCTACCCTTTAAACAAAGCTTCAGATAAGAGATGTTATCAAGAAAATACTCATTTCTCTGCAAAAGCATATGTTATGGGTACTCTAGAAGTGCCTCAGTTAGGTGCTTCTAATGAGTATCACTAACATATGTTTTGATTGAGAAGTAAAAAATGTCCACATTTTTTGGTTAAAAACGAAAAGTGTCTTCTCTAAAAATTTGATTCCAACTGGAAGCAGAACTTTTTCAATAAAAGTTCTATCTGAGAAGGGCTGCAAAAACATTTTATGGTTATTGTGATCTCCCTTGGAGGGATATACATTCCTAATGTGTTCATATCTTTAGGATAATTACATTATGTCTGTGTATTTCTTCCTAAGGTTTTAATTTGCTGTTTTACGTTAAAAAGGGGATATATGCAACCATATATTCTGTACAGTCAATTCAGTGCCTGTGCTATTTAAGAGCTCTCCTATCTGTTGAAAAGTGCAGAAACAGTGTGGCAAGCAGTGCATAGAGCCCTTTTAACTAGGGAATTTTCATTTGATGCCAGCAGACAAGTGTGTAAATATACAGCTCAAGACAAGACACTAGAAGTGATATTTTTCTTATTTCCCCATGAAAACTTATGTAGTGAGTACTCATTAGAAGTACCTCGCCGAGGCTCTTCTAATGAGTACCAACAACATATGTTTGCATGGAGAAATAAGAAAAATTTTATAAGGATACCCACTCTTATCTGGAACTATGATACTATGTATATTTCTCTGAAAAGGAAGTAGAGAGATCTGATATTGAGATTGATGAAATGTTGGAGCCACTGACTCATTCTCAGATGCCAGATGGAAGAGGACAAGTCACTGGTATTAACCATATGCATGCTGTAAGAGAAACTTGATAGTCAATAAACAAGTATTAGCTTTTTTTCTTCAGAAAATTCAACCTTATTGCTCCATAAAGAAACATGAATTGTTGGTATGTAATGGAATTTCCTGATGATTCTAATAAGTACTTGTAAATAAGTAGCCCATTATAGAGCTCTGGATAAGCTACTTTTTTTTTCAACCAAAAAACAAAGCAAAAACAAATCATTATTTATATTTTTCTTAAATCTCCACAAAAACCTATGTTGTGGGTACTCATTAGAAGTGCCATGCAGGCGCTCTTCTAATGAGTACCCACAACATACCGTATTCGATCCAATTACCGCACATACCCCTATAAGCACACAGTAAAGAAATTTCATAGTCTTCAAATGGCAGTCAGTATACCTTTTGTTTTACTTCTTTATAAAGGCTTATGTTGTGGGTACTCATTTGAATTGCATCGACTTGTCGACTTGTCGATGCAATTCAAATCAGTACCCACAACATATGCCTTTATAAAGAAAATCAGAAAAAATGGCATAGTAATCATCAAATAAGTTCTTTTCTGATCTTTTTTATAGTGTATCCTTAGTAGGTACATACATATTTTACCACAATTGAGTGTTCTCAGTAATTTTGAAAAACCTGAGCGCACAGTGCAGTAATTAGGTCGAATACGGTAAGTTTTTATGGGGAAAAAAGAAAAATATAAGTTTGCGCCACAAACATGTTTTCATGGATAAATAAAGGAAATGATTGTCTGGATAATCAGTATTCTAATGCACTCGCGTATGTAACGCGACGTCTGATTGGATAACGTCAAAAATTTGCGATGGTATATTCTGCGATATACTGTCGCAAATCCGACGTCATCACGTAACGTCGCTTCTCATTGGCTGGCATTTGGTTTTACGCAGTTCAAAGCACTTTTCGTTTTGTGCAAATAGTACATTTTTTCAATAGAAAAAAATGAATAAATGCATTAGAATGGGGATAACTGCATCAAATTTAGCATTTGAGGAGGTAAATCGGCGGTTTTACGGTTGCAAATTACATTTTAAGGCTCCGCAGACGCGTCGCCGTAAAACGAAATTTCCGACCGTAAAACCGCAGATTTACCTCCCCAAATGCCAAATTTGAAAGCAATTATCCCCAAATTAACAGGTTAAGTCAACCCATTTGTACAGAGAATGAAGAATAACATGTAAAATTATGTATGTCAGCCAACATTGAGAATATTGGTCAGTAGGAGATTGTCTTTCAGTAGTGTAGTATTGTAGATTAAATTAGCGTAGGACTGTTAAGAAGTGTTTCATGATAATTCTGTGATAATTTTTCTTATTTTTCCATTAAAAAAATTGTATGTAGTGGGTACTCATTAATGAATACCTGCAACATATATTTTCATTAAGAACGGAGAAAATTATCTCAGAATTATCATCAAATACTCAACATGTCCTCAGAGATAGGTTATTAACCTTCATCCCACTGCAGGCCACAACAAACTGACAGTTTAGTTACATTTTCTCACTGAAATTTTCCTAAATATTTTGGCACCATATTGTACCTATCAGAATATTTTATCAAGACTGCGAGCAGTTTGGTCTGGGTTTATATTGTTTCCTTAAGTTGTGTGTCCAAATATTTAGCTCAGTTTTAATGATAAGGTTATTGTGATAATTTTAGCTTTAGTGTGAGAAATTGTACAATAATGATGTGTGTCCAGCAAAGACTCAATTCAGCTGGTGCATACAGTCAGGCCCTGAGGTTATAAACCTTTTTTTATGCTCAACTCGGCTGAGCATGAAAATTTTCTCTGCTAATGAATATGAAAATGCCAACAGTAGATGGCATTTTCAATGTATTAGCAGAGGAAGTTTCATGCTCAGCTAAAAATAATTTGAGATTTATTAGCAGGACAAATTTCTTGCAGTCAGGCCCTGAGGTTAGAAAGTTTTTTTCATGCTCAACTCAGCTGAGCGTGAAAAAATAATTTGAGATTTATTAGCAGGACAAATTTCTTGCTCAGCTGGCTCAGCTGAGTTGAGCATGAAAAAAAATTTTTTATAAGCTCAGGGCCAGTCTTGTGAATTAGATTATTGACTGTTCACAAAGGGCCTGGCAAAGACTGATAAGACTGCCTGGTTACACAGCATGATCTGAGTCTCTGCTTGGTGCATGTGTCACAAGATACATTTGTTTCACATAACAGATCATTTCTAAATGTTTTTGTTTTGCCTGTGGCAGGGCCGAGGTTCATTTTGTACAATTCAAATGTATACCATTCCGTTTGAT
This sequence comes from Anodontia alba, assembly GCA_964016985.1. Taxonomy (NCBI): domain Eukaryota; kingdom Metazoa; phylum Mollusca; class Bivalvia; order Lucinida; family Lucinidae; genus Anodontia; species Anodontia alba. The sequence goes on from OZ024824.1 coordinate 5,885,216, forward strand.
ACCACAGTAGCTAATGATGTTTGCATAATGATTGTGTTCCAGCAAATGCCTTGTGCAGGAGCTGAGAACCAGGTAATGACAATTTCCTGTACATATAACCAGTGAAGACCTAAACTAGCCTTCAGGGCCCAGTTGTTCAAAGCATCGTTAGCTTAACAAGCTCGTTAAGGGTCATTTCATTAACTGTTTTAGCGGATTCAATATAAAACATTCTGATATTTTTTGCTGAAAAAATGTGAGTAGCTTTTGCATTTCAAAAGCTACTCACATTTTTTTAGCAAAAAATTTCAGCGAATTTGCGTATCACTCGATGTAAATTTTAACAAATTGTTAACTAACGACGTCGTTAGCTTTGAACAACTGGGCCCAGGTCATTGTACAGGTGTGTAGCTGCATATGAACACTATTTTAAGAATGTGGCATCTGATCAGGGTCTGTGCTGTTTCCCACTCATCTAGCAGTTTTTAGATACTGCAACAGGTAGGTGGGAGAAGGGGAGGGGGTGTGAATAGACTTGTTCAAAAGTTAGGTTAAGTATGGTTAAGAGATAATGTGTCCGAATACTTAGGATAAATACAGTAAACATATTACATGCACAAGCACTGAAGATTCTGCTGGTGAGTTTGTGTTTTCACTGGTTATAGTGGTTATGAAATGTTCTGCCTGGTCAGTGTGCTTTATTGCACATATGTGCTTAAATGCCAGGGCTAGGTATTAGTAGTACTGGTATTGTATTAAAAGTAATTTATTATATGGAAGCAAATATTTTTTGTGATTGAAAGATGTTAACAAGAGAATGCAGTTTACAGATCCTTGAAAAATTAAAAGTGCTAATGTTTCCCCAAACTTGCTAAAATAATAGACCTGACACCATGTGTCTAGATAAGACGCTTTTCCTAACTCCAGATAAGAGGGTATCCACATTATATTTTTCTTATTTCTCCACGAAAACATATGTTGTGGGTACTCATAAGAAGCTCCTCATCGTTTTCATGGAGAAATAAGAAAAACATCAGTACTTTTAACTGAAAAAGTGCCTTATCTGGAACTATGTGCTATTTTTTTTTTCTGTGAAAGTATTTTTTTTAATTTTTGTCTGAAAAAATTTGCTGTACTCACAACATGTTTGCATGTAGAAATAAGAAAAAGAAATAATTTTCTGATATTCTTACACAGAACTTGGAAATGTGGAATTTTGCAACCCCCTGACATAAAAATCCACTGCTTTTGTGCTATGTTTTTGAAAAATTCAGTTCTTTATTTTTTCATGGTGCTGATGAACACTTGTGGTAGATAAGGTAATTTGAATAGACATTTCATAAATTGATATTTCTTGAAGTTTTGTGAACAGAATATAATATAATCTACTAAGTAACCTTTACCACTCTCTGGGCTAATTCAGCAGGCAACAAATGGGTGATTTATCTTCTTTTTTTTTTTTTTTTTCCAGAAAACTGGATTTGACATTTCATGTAAATTGTTTGCAGTGGAGACAATGTCTCCATTGAAGACAACGCACGAAATATCAAAATCCTGTACAACAGGGTAAGCCTTGCATGAAAGTCAAATCCTGTTTTCTGGAAGAAATAAGAAAAAATATTTCAAAATGTTGTCTGCTGAAAATTTTACCCAGAGTGCTAAGCATTAAACCTTGAAAGTGCTGACAGTATCAAGAAATCCGTATACTCATAATGCAACTGTAAGTAAGGGCACAGAAGGATAGAGGAAAAATGCAAGCTATTATTAGCATGCAGAATAAGCAGATTACATTCAAGAATATTTTCCTTGAAAACGGGATTTTATGTTTCGTTCAGATGGTGTTAGATGACGATTTAAAAGGAATAAGGAGACATGAAATGTGTTTTGGTAAGAGCATTGCGGCTGGCTTCATGGTCCCCTGTAGGAGAGCTGCTAGTAACTTTCCCAAAATAGTAAAGATATAAAGCTAAACCATTGAAATAAAAGTGAAACTGTATAGATGAAGTGAAGAAATGAAACTACACTAGTACTGTGATCTTGTACAGAAATTTATATTTGGCACACATTGTAGAAGAAACTGTATGTAAAATGTACAGGTGAAATGTTTTTAAAATGATTTCATATTAATACTTGTATTATAGATTTCTTTTACCCTTAAAGCACCAGTCACAACAGCAGCAAGTGACTTCCATATTTTTTTATTTTTTTTTTCTAAAAAAAAAAAAAATAAAAAAAAATAGGCTTGACAATTCACATGAAATTTCAAGCCGTAATTTTCTTGGGGAAAAAAAAAAAGAAAGAAAAAGAGAATATTGTCTGCTATAATTTAAACAGTGCTTGAAGCATTAAAATGTACATTACATCCAATGGCATTTCAAAACATTTTTTTTCTAGAAAATAGGGCTTTACATTCAGCTAATCATTTCATTGAAATGACAAATATTGTTTTCTGAATCAATCAATCAATCAAACAAACAAAACAAAACAACAACAAAAAAAAAAACACTGTTTGTTGTCTGCTTAATCCACCTGTAGTGTGCAAAGAGTTAATGGTAATAATAATGTGTAGGTGAATAGGAAAATAACCAAGTGGCCACCTGTGACCCACAAATATTTTACAGATGGCAATACCATGAAATTATGTGGTAATTTACTCAATCTTTTCCACCATTTTGGCAAATTCAGTAGACAGTAAATTAATTCTGTCTTATTTTTTCCAGAAAATAGGATTTAACAGTTCATGCAAATCTGTCATAGCCAATTTATTGTGAAAAAATAAGAAAAATATTTCAAAGTTTTGTTTGCTGAAATTTTTACCCAACATGCTTAAATATTAGCATAATTTTTGAAATACTTCTGTTGTTCTTGCATAAAGATAAGACTTGACAATTACAGCAGAGTTGCCTCCCCTCAAAGTTTGTAACTATTCCCCTTAATAAGTACCCTATTAATATTTCTCTTATTCTTTTTATTGAAACAAGATAGCATATCTTTTGAATAGGAAAATTTCAAGCTATTTTTTTTGTGTGTGTTTATAGGAAAATTATTGTTTGTTTTACTAACAGCTTGCTGAAGTTTTGCATCCTGATTAATGGTCGTTCTCAGCATACAGCATAGCAACAGATAAAGAGAGTGTTCAGAAGCTAATTTTATTGTTTTTTCCCACCAAATCATATCTTATAGGTACTCATTGGAATTGTCTGATCAAGGCTAGTTCCATTGTCTACCCACAAGATATGTTCTGGTGAAAAAATAATAAAATCACCCATTCTGGAACTAAGATATTAATACCTCCAAATCAGGTGGAAAAGTACTGATATTTTTCTAATTTCTCCACATAAACATGTTGTGGTACACATTTGGAATGCTTCACTGAGGTGCTTCTAATGAGTACCCACAAGATATGAAAAACATATGTTGTGGTACTCATTAGAAGTGTCTCACTGAGTACCCACAACATATTAAAAACATGTGGTACTCATTAGAATTGCCTCACTGAGCCACTTCTAAGTGCCTCATTGAGCCACTTCTAATGTGTACCAATAGCATATGTTTTTCTGGAGAAAAAAGAAAAATATGTGGATACCCCACTTATCAGGAGCCGTGATATTACAGCAAGTGTGGAAACTGGAAAACATACAAAAGGTGCAAAAGTTTTCCAGTCTTGGCAGTTTTTTAATATTATAACAGAAGTCTAATGGTGCAATATTTGTATTTTTTACATGCATTTTTTCATTTTATTATGAACATGTTATTAACTAATGAGTGTAAATGCCTTTATTTATTATTGTTACGAACAAAATCATAGAATCAAGTCAGTTGTTCAGTGAATATAATACTTAACTCATAAATGCATTTTTGAATATTTCTGTTTTTATTTTTCAGAGAAAATTGTTTCTGAAAAATAACAAAATGACAAAATATATCAGAATGTAATCAGCTGTTAAGTGTTGAATCCTTTCTAGATGTGTCTCCTCATTTTACTGTGACAAAGTCACAGAAAGCAGATGCTAGAATAATGACAGACACAATACCAGGCTACTTAAGCTCTTGCAAATATGCACCATGCTTCTCTGTTAACCTTCACCACACTCTGGGCTAATTCAGCAGATGACAAAGTGATGATATGTTTCTTATTGTTCACAGAAAACAGGATTTGACATTTCATGCAAATTGTCTCCATAGGATTGGAGACAATTTGTATGAATTGTCAAAACCTGTTTTCTGGGAGAAATAAAAAAACAATATTTTTGCATTTTGTCTGCTAAAAATTTTACCCAGAGTGCCAGCCGTTAAAGTTGTAAAAGTATTTTAATGATACATGAAGTGATACATACGTTTTGTACTGTTTTTGTTACCTAAATATCTTGGAATTCTGATGTGTGTTTTATATGATAGCAGCGTGTTACCATTTATTAACCTTAATAAATTGAAGTCGGATATTAGCAGACGATATTTCAAAATATTTTCCCCAGAAAAAAAAAAAGCTGACATTTTATGCCAGTCATCTACATATGTAGGAGACAGTTTGCATTAAATTTATGGCGTTTTTTTGGTTGAAAAAAAAAAGAAAAAAACAAAAAACAACAACAACAGCCAAAAAAAAAAAAAAAAAAAACAATAACAAAAAACTATCACTGAAATGTCATCTGCTAATGTTAAAATTCAATGTATAAGAGGTTAATGATACCAAATACGACCACACAGTTGACTATGTCAAAAGTGTCTAAATAAAGGTTTTGCTACGTAAAATGTCTTCTTTGTTATTTTATGAAACTAACATGCAGTTTACCAGCTATACAATATATACTCTAAGTATTTGGACAGGCAAACAGTTCAGACCAAGATCAGATACCATGGAACATGGCATCTGATCACATTCTACACTGTATTAACTACAGGAATTTCTATAAAACATGGTAATAATAAAAAAAATAACCAGACACTCCACTATTGGAAAAAGACAGGTCCAAAAAGTTATTGAAGAAGGGTCCAGTAGACGTAAATGTGTTAAGTGCTAATCTCTGGAAAGCTTTGTTACTTTTCAACAACATTAACTATTTCACTGCCACAGGCTATAATAATAGGCTTTTGCAAACAGCATAGATCCAGATGAGACTGCTCATTGAGCCATCTCATCTGGATCTACACTGTTTGATATTCAGTCTTTCAACTTTACTTATAATAATCTTTCCAAGCGGCAGTTTGTTAAAATAATAAAGCAGACAACAAATGTCGTCTGAAATTTGGCACCGAAAGAGTTAAGTTCAGGCACATAAGAGCAAAAATGTAACTGAAGTTACCCACAATTATGAAGCACAGCCCTCCCGATGCACCAAAAGAAGGAGAGATGAGGAACAAATACGGACAAAATAAACACCACGTGTATACCACAGATACTTATAAAAAGACCATTGCAACAGAGGTCAGTAGAAAAACTACTGGGGCTTAACTCTTTCGTTGCCAATTTTCAGACATTTGTCATCTGATTTTCCCTTTTTTTTAACAAACTATTGCTTGAAAAAAAGTTTATACGTAAAGTTGAAAGACTGAATATCAAACAACGTAGATCCAGATGAGACGGCTCATATGAGCCATCTCATCTGGATCTATGCTGTTTGCGAAAGCCTATTATTATCGCCTGTGGTAGTGAAAGAGTTAAAAAAGTTTTTATCTGCGAAATCTCACTCCAAGTTTCAAATACCTGTTCCCGCATGGGGGTCCTCTACCTCATCTGTGAAACAGCACAATGAAACACATACAATCTAAAACACTCTGGCCGCGGTGGCTCAGTTGGATGCGCCGTACGACTGGAGACCAGGAGGTCACGGGTTCAACACCCTCCAAGGTCGGCAACATTCTTTCGTGGAGATTGATCATGAAATATTTTCTATGGTCATTCTCTCCCTTCCACTGATTCATGAAGGGCAGTTGTCAGTCTCTTGCGAAAGAATGTGCACAATACTGGTTAACCGCTTAGAGGTCTAAACCTGCCCAGTAAACGTGTGGTTAGGTAAACTGACCGCGCTCGACATGACCCCACTGGGTTGACTGGGCCGTAAAACCTCAACACAAACAAACAAACTAAAACACTCTGATGAAACAAAACAAAGGGCTGACTGGCAATCTGAAGCCAAACATAAGAAAACCACAAACAGGACCACACTGAGCCTGACCGCAGACATTGATAGTGAGGTGCTAACCATCTGGTGACTTCATACAGACAGTATCAGAGCAATCAGACGTGAGTGTAAAATCTTTTGAGGTCATACTGGTTATGGAGTAGACATAAGATGGGCTACAGAAAGTGTATTGACAAAGACTTCATGTAGACAGTATCAGCAAGAGATCAGACGCGAGTGTAAATGTTTAATGGCAAGGTTTGTAGAGGTTTTTCTGGTTATGGAGTAGACATTAGGTAGACTACAAATGTGTAGTGACAAAGACTTCATACAGACAGTATCATCAAGAGATCAGATGTAAGACTGTAAATATTTCTTAGTGCGGTTAGAGGTTCTGTAGAGGTTATAATGGTTATGGAGTAGACAAAAGGTGGACTACAAAAGTGTACTGACAAAGACTTCATGCAGACAGTATCAGCGAGAGATCAGACATTAATGGAACTGTTTATTGGTAAATTCTGTAGAGGTTATACTGGTTATGGAGTAGACACTGGACTACAAAAGTGTATTGACAAAAAGACTTCAAGTAAAGAGATCAGATATAAGACTGTAATTGTTTAAGGTTCTGAAGAGGTTATACTGGTTATGGATTAGATATAAGGTGGACTACAAAAGTGTATTGACAAAGACTTCAAGTAGACGGTATCAGTGAGAGATCAGATATAAGTAAACGTTTAAGGTTCTGAAGAGGTTATACTGGTTATGGATTAGATATAAGGTGGACTACAAAAGGACACAAATTTATACAGACAGTATTAGCAATATATGAGATGTGAGTGAGACTGAAAATGTTTATTGGTAAGATTTTGTAGAGGTTATATGGTTATGGTCCAGAGATAAGAACCACAAAAATTATTGACAATACCACATGCAGACAGTGCCAGCGATAGATCAGATGGGAACCAGGCTGCAAATGTTTATTGGTAGCGTTCTGTAGGAATTATATTTGGTGGGCTAGACATAACGAGGAAGACAAAAACTGATTGACAATAATTCATGCAGACAGTAACACCGAGATATCAGAATTAAGTAAAACTGCAAATATTTATTCGTAAGATTCTGTAGATGTTATATAGGGATCAAACATGTTTTTTCATGCATTAACATTCGCCAGGTCCCGTGGGAGGTGTTGAAAACCGAGGCCGAAGGCCGCGGTTTTCAACACCTCCCAAGGGACCTGGCGAATGTTAATGCATTGAAAAAACATGTTCGATCGCTATTATTGCATAAAAACTGGAAACATTTGCTACATTTCGCGTTATTTCTTGCACTGTTTTGTTTCGCCTTTTCACCGATGTCTCGCGAACTTAATTTCCATTGACTACGCTCATTCTAGGGCCGGGCAGTACACATCTCGTAACGGCAGCAAATCTGTGACCCCAGTACAGTCATATTGAAAGTTGCGTAGCCGTGCATTAACAACGCGTGAATTGCCTTGTTAATACACGGCTTTTCGCCGGTTAATGCACGGCTGTTAATAACCGCGACACTGCTTTTTATGCAATAATACTATTTATAGGCCATACTAGAGAGGGAGACTGAAGGTTACAGACAGGATTACATACAGAAAGTATCAGCGATAGATCAGACGAGACTGTTAATGTTTATTGGTAATATTTTGCAGACAGATAATTTGAGCGATAGATCTGGCATGAGTGAGATTGCAAATTGTTTTGAGCGTGAATGTTTTTGATAAGGTACGGTTCTGTAAAAGCTATACTGGTTATGGGTCAGACAATATGGTGGACTACAAATATTTATTGACAGTTCTACATACAGACAGTGTCAGTGATAGACGAAATGTGATCGAGACTGAAAATGTTTATTGGTATTGTTTTGTAGAGGATATACCGATTATGGGCCATATGTTGAACTACAAAGGTTTATTGATTAGACTACATGCAGACAGTATCAGCGACAGATCATAGTGAGATGCGAGGCTGTAAATGCTTATTGGTAAGTGTTTGCAGAGGTTGTCAGATATAAGGTGGATTACAAAAGTTTATTGATAGGAAAACAAGCAGACCGTATCAGTGAAAGCTGAGATGTGAGTGAGACTGCAAATGTTTATTGGTGAGACCCTTTAGAGATTATACTGGGTATAGGTCAGACAGAAGGTGGACTATTAAAGTTTGTTAATAAGACAACATGCAAACAGTATGAGCGATAGATAAGATGTGAGTGAGACTGCAAATGTTTATTGGTAAGGTCTGGTAGAGGTTATACTGGTTATGAGTCAGACATAAGTATATTGATAAAACTATATGCAGATAGCATCAGTATAGATGAGATGTGAATGATACAGTAAATGTTTATTGGTAAAGATTTGCAGAGGTTATACTGGTTATGAATCAGACATAAGGAGGACTACAAAAGTTTATTGATAAGACTATGCAGGCAGTATCAGGATAGATGAGATGTTAGTGAGACTGCAAATGTTTATTGGTAAGGTTTGGTAGAGGTTATACTGGTTATGGATCAGATATAAGGTGGACTACAAATGTTTATTGTGAAGATTACATACAGATAGTATCAGCGATAGATGTGTATGAGACTGCAAATGTTTACTGGTAAAGTTTTGTAGCGGTTGTATTACCGGTAATAGATCAAACATAATGTGGACTACAAATTTTTATTGTGAAGACTACAGACAGGCAGTATCAGCGATAGATGTGCATGAAACTGCAAATGTTTATTGATAGGGTTTGGCTTTCTGCTAGTGATGTTGCCATTAGGGTCCAGTTATTTCGTGTTTGTGTTTCTTTCCCTTTGATGTCTCTGATGGGAGGTGTGGGATAATTGTATCGATTCCTGATCATTGCCTTCCTTTCTATTTTGTAGGTTGTACTACTGGTAATGGATCAAACATAATGTGGACTACAAATGTTTATTAAGACTACATACAGACAGTATCAGCGATAGATGTGTATAAGACTGCAAATATTTACTGAAACGGTTTTGTAGGCTGTACTACTGGTAATGGATCAAACATAATGTGGACTACAAATGTTATTTAAGAATACATACAGACAATATAAGCTATAGATGTTAATGAGACTACAAATGTTTATTGGTAAGGTTTTGCAGCGGTTATATCGGTTACAGGTAAAACATAAGATGGACTACAAATGTTTATTGTGAAGACCACATACAGGCAGTATTAGAGATAGATGTGTACGAGGCTGCAAATGTTTATTGTTAAGATTTTGTAGAGGTTATACTTGTTATGGATCAGGCATAAGGTGGACTACAAAAATATTGGTGAGACTTTTGTGTGTTAGAAATGCGCAATAAGGCAAAACTGGTTATGGAGGCATGGGGACTGCAAATGGTCCGTGCCGTGCAAATGTGGACAGCGAATGCCCAGATCACCTTGCGCATCCGCACAGTCTAAGCAGGGCCTTCGTTGTCCGCTAACAGAATCATTGGATACTACAGAACGTATGAATGGAGAGCAAAGGCCCGGATGATACTTTGCGTATGCGCAGGAGGATCTAAATCTGCTGATATTGCGCATGATCGAAGCGGCACTTTTTCACTCAACACGGCCCAAATGTTTTGACAAAGCCATGTAGAAAATACTTCAGATCTCTGTAAAGACAATGCTAGTTATGGGCCAGACATGAGGAATAACGCAAATTTATTGATGTACGCAGATTCGAACAGCAGAACTAAGTAAGCTAATGCTTCTGTTTTAATCCTGATAAGTTTGTATGTGGGCCGCGTCAAGCGTAAAAGTATTTTCGAGCATGTGAAAAATGCGCATTCAGATTATCCTGCGCATGCGCAAATTATCATCTGGGTCTTTGCTTTTCACCGTTCAAAAGAAGATACTACAGCAATACATCACGAAAACATGCCTATATAAAATTGACCCCCTTAAACCCCACTTTTATATAGTAAAGCTGGGGTTTATAGGGGTATACATTATTGGTCTTATTTCTGCTGAAAAACATAGATTGTGGGTACTCGTTAGAGCCGCCTCGCCGAGGCGGTTCTAATTTTTAGCTGAAAATTTTCATTTTTTTGGTGGTAAATTTTTCAGTATATTTGAATAGGCTTGTTTTCGTAATGGTAGGGAGAGAATATTTCTAGTAAGTTACCTCCCAAGGAGCGGTGTATCTTTTCACCGTCTAAACGGTTTTGGAGATTTGTCAGTTAGTCTTTTAAACTTTCTTGGCTAATTCAGCAGATCACAAATTGATGGTATTTCACTATTTTATTCTCCAGAAAATAGGCTTTTACATTGTATACAAATGTCTCCTAATCTGCATGAAATGTCAAAGCCTGTTATCCGGGAAAATTAAAAGAAAACTATTTCAAAAGGTCGTCTGCTGAAATTTGACCCAGCATGCAGAGCGTTAATTTGTATAGTATTCTTTTATAAGATACTATGCCAACTACCAATTCAGTAGTTTGTTAACGTGCTGAATAATTGCAACACGATATATAGATTAACACAATGAACGCACCTATTAAATTTAATTCTAATTCAAAAGCTATCTACCAGAGAAGATTTATGGCGACTGCACGGTATAGATATTTTTTTTCTTATTTCCAGATGAAATAAATAATAAATATAAATAAATGAATGAATAAAAGTCTTTTATTTTCAAGAACAAAAGTGTTTATCTGGAGTGCCGTGTCTAAGTGGTATTGAGAGAGATTTACAGAACAGAACAGAATTGAACTTTATTTGACTAAGCTCAGGCCACACATGTGGCGTAAGAGAACATATATACAATGCATACAACATACAAATATGTAGACAAAAGGGACATTGAAGAACACCCTCACTCCCACACGCACAGTACTTAAATGACAGATGAAAACTTTTTGATTATTATATCTACAAATTTAGATAACTGAATAAGGTCTTTTACATTATCAGTAGAGAGCAATTCTTTAAATTTAATTACATTCGGTCTTTTGTAAAAATATAATCAAAAATTGTTTTCGTTCGGCTTGAACATAATTACATATGAAGAGATAATGGAATTCATCTCCAATGCCTTGCTTTGTACATTGATAACATTTTCTTTCGTCGAGTGGAGTATTTTCCCATCGACCCTTTTCAAACGGGAGTCTATGGTTACTCAGTTTATATTTCAGTAGTGCACTGTACTGCTTTTTATTCAACTTTACCATATAATTTTCTAACTTGATACTCTGTTTGTAAAGATAATATTTTTTTTTGTTTACTTTAGAAGATATGTGTAAATCAACCAAGGTAACAGATATTGGATTTTCAGTTATTCTTGTATTAAAAAGATCAAACCGTCCAATTGATATAAGTTATTCTTTTATGCTATGAATCCTTTTATGTTGATATTCTCCACTGCGGTATTGGTGGAAAAGTATGTCATACAATAATTTAGGTACTTTTGATTCTTTGCCATTAATAATATTCATCCAAAAGCCAATCAAGCGCGTTTTAATGGTTACATCAATGGGTCTGCGACCAAGCTCTGCATGTAGCATATATACTGGGGTACTCTTGTTTGAGTTTGTGATGTATCTCAAGAATTCATTTTGAAGATTTTCAATTTGTCGAGCCTTTACAAATGCCCATACCACACAGCCATATAGGGCTATTAGTAAAATATTGTGATCAAATAATTGCATATGAGCGGATGACATTTTAGAATTGTTTCTTTTTCTCAGAAAATGCACAGCAAACAAACACAACTTCGTTCCTACTTTGCGCCGCGGCGACTTTGAACGACATTCCCTAAAGTTATTATGGTGTATGTTTGATGCGGGATAAGTATAATACTGGTTTTATGATCTCACTTTGCTGATGGTTTGAATTAAATATCATACTCTGTTTTTTCGAAAAAATAGCGTATGCATATATCAGCCTATGAACCGCGCAGTCTGAGCAGAGCCTTTACTGTTCATCAATATAGTCTACGCTATTAATTTACAAATATAATATGTCCCAGCTAGCATTTTTGATAAATCTACAGCGGGCCCTTATCGGCCCGTCAGCTACCCTGACAAGCCGATAACGGCCCGCTATAGATTTATGTAGAATGCTTACTGAGGTAAGCGTGCATTTCATACTGCGCGAAAGCAAACGTTGAACAGGTACCCTTTTTGCGCATTGGCTGATTTTTTAGCATGCTGAGTAAAATTTTCAGCAGACGACATTGAAATATTTTTTTTTTTTTTTTTTACTTTTTTTCTTCCAGACAACAGGATTTGATATTTTATGCGATTTTTTTTTTCTAAATATTTTCGATTTTTTTCAAGAAAACAGGTTTTGACATTTCATGCAAATTGTCTCCGGTTGCATGGGCATTTCAAGTCCTGTTTTCAGGGGAAAATAAGAAAAATATCAAATTGTCGTTTGCTGAATTAACCTAGAGAGTGGTAAAGGTTGATGAAATGTCAAACTACAGTCGACTCTCGTTATCACAAACTCCAAGGGACCTAAATCTTTGGTTTAAGATATGAGTAGTTTGAGATAAAAGACGTTGAAATGTAGGGAACATATAACAACGAAACCATTATTGCCCTTTGTTAAATTTAACTTAAGCAGTAGTTTGATTTATAAATGTTTGAGATTATGAAAGTCAATTGTATCAAACAGACACAGCTATTTGTCGCCTGCACATTTAATACTTAGCGTCCTAAAGATTAATGTAAATCAGTTAACAGATTTTTCGGATGCGCTGGTTCATCCGATTCTGACATGCGCATCCAATGAAAACTCAAATTAACCTGCGCATCCGAGTATTCCGATCAATCTTCGTTGTCCAGATGAAGAAACTTTGCATCACTGGCTAGCCAATATGCTCCCAGTGAAGATTCTGATCAGACTGCGCGAAAGCGCAGGCTGATCTGAATGGTCGCTGGTCGCGCATGCATAAAGGTGCGTTTTCTGACGTTGCGACACATGTACGAATTCCAGTTTCCGGCCGCTTTTTCTCCCGAGGTCGGCCCACCTGTCATACATTATTATCTAAATCACATGATAAGCTACTTTGTTTACTGCATAAATGTCTTTTTTTATTCTTTGGCCTCCAGGTAAGTAGCTACAAATTAATTTACTCATTAACCGAATTACGGCGTGTCATCTATAAGTACTAAATGGGCATGCAGTTGTAAGAAAAAAAAACACAAAAAAAAAAAAAAAAAACACAAAGAAACCACCACAAGGACAAAGGATCCCAATTAGCCCATTGTAGTTTGGGGACCCCTAAAAAGGTAACTGGCAAACAGTTCAGACCCAGCTCAGATGCCACAGAACGCGGCGTCTGATCAGGGTCTCCACTGTTTGTTAATAGTTTAACCATTTTTCTCTAGGAATATCTAAATCTCATAGCCGGACGTACCTAAAATTGAAATTGGACTTTTCCAATATATATTGTTGGGGAGTTCACTCAGTATACAACGGGCTAGGTTGAGTGATAAGACGCCACAGAAATCGGCCTTTGACATGGGTCGTCACTGTTTCATTACGAAAACACGCCTATTCAAATATATTAAAAATTTTACAACCAAAAACGGGAAAAGTTCCAGATAAAACTTATGATATTTTTCATACTTCTGCTCAAAACATAGATTGTGGGTACTCGTTAGAACCGCCTCGACGAGGCGGTTCTAACGAGTACCCACAATCTATGTTTTGAGCAGAAATAAGAAAAATAATGTACACCCCTGTAAACCCCAGTTTTACTATATAAAAGTGGGGTTTCAGGGGGTCAAAATTATATAGGCATGTTTTCGTGATGGGCTCAGGCATATATGTCTGAATATTTAAGAAAAAATAAATGGTATCCTCATTTTTTTTTTCTTTTTTTTTTCTTTTCTTCATGAAACATATATTGTCGATTCTCATCAGACTTGTTTGTTATGTTTTATAGAGAAATACATGTGTGAAATATAATATCAAAGCTAGCAGACTCACAACTTTAAAACAACGTCGTTTCAACGCGATATGTTATTAACGTTGATTCATTGTTAAAACGCCGTTGTTTCATCGTTGTTTGCTGCTGGGGATAGCTTATGGTAAACAAAAAAAAAAAAAAGAAAAAAAATGTTATCAGGAGATATGAAATGGTTTAACATTTGTACGTGTTTATGAGCATGTAAGCTCTTTATCAAATACATGGACTGAATACTAATTTTGAAGATTTCGGCAAAGCGGTCTAATATTTGATTTTTGTCAGGTTTGTCGTTTTTTAAGATTAGAAACCTACATAACCGCACACACCAATATCTAAAGGTCTAGTGTCTCCGCGTTCAGAAGGGCAAAGTTTGGTTAAGTTCTTCGTAGCTTACGAGAACAAACAATAAAAATCCAAAAAGAACATACACACACGCACGCACGCACGCACGCACGCACGCACGCACGCACACACACACACACACACGCACACTATATAAAGTTGGAACTAACCGAAGAAAGGAACGTCGACTCTCCCACTCTAGACTAAGAGAAAACTTGATAACGCATTGTAGGAATGTTGGTACCTTTATATGCTTGGGCCGCGTCAAGTGAAAAAGCGCCTTCGAACATAGATAAAATGTGCGGATTCACATCATCCTACGCATGCGCAAAGTCTTACCCGGCATTTTCTCTCCACTGAAACTGTTTAGAATCCAATGATTGTGTTAGCGAACAGTGAAGGCCCTGATCAGACTGCGCGGATGTGCGAACTGATCTGGGCTTTCGTTGTCCGCATATGCCCGAACGTTTTTCGCATGGCGCGGCCCATTTATTTTCCCATTTATTTTTATTTCGGACACCATATTTTTACTTATGTCTTCTTGTTACACTTGTCCCAAAACTAGAACAGGTCCAATTTAATACATGTTGGTGTGTCTATGAACGTTGGAAGAGTGGCAAACAGTGCAGACCATGATCAGACGCCGCGTTCTACAGTCTACACTGTTTGCTCAGATCTTCTGTACGAAAACTTAGGATAAATACGGTATTTTTGAGCCCATTGTAGCTTTTATTATTACAAATACCTTAACTCCAGATATAAGGAATATCCAGAGAAATATTTTTCTTATTTCTCCACGAAAACATATGTTGTGGGTATTCATGAGAAGCGCCTCGACGAGGCGCTTCTAATGAGTACCCACAACACATATTTTCGTGGCGATATATGACAAAAAGTTTCTACGTTTTAGGTTGAAAATCGCCTTGTCTACAGCTTTTGCCCATGCACAACATATATTACAACATGCAGTCACGAAGGCTCTGATCAGTCTGCGCGTTCACACACACTGATCAGGTTTTTGTGTGTCCTCTTACAGAACCAGTGAATGCTGTAAAATATATCGAAAACAAAAAAAAAACAACAAAAAAACATCTAAATGTGCGTATAAGCAGGCTGATCTGAGTGTTTGTTGTTTGTGTCAGATTTACGCCCCAGATCTAGAACAAGTCATTATCACAAGACTCTTGGCATATTTAATGACACTGATTTGCAATAAAAGTGCAGATTAAGGCTAATAACTTATGTGCTATTTTTGTTTTTATCTTTTTTAAAGAATATTTATAAACACAGAAGTACATATGATCAGTAATTGACTCTTAAAAAGTGTGTGTGTGTGTGTGTGTGTGTGTGTGTGTGTGTGTGTGAATCGAGGTTTACGTTGCTCTCAACAACATTTCAGTCATTGCGACGCTGCTCAATTTAGAGTGAAACATCGCGCCCCAGACACAAGATATGATATGTCACTCAATCACATTATACTGACACTGGACTGACCAGGTCTGATTCCTAGCTCTACTTTCTTTATGCTGAGTGCCAAGCGAAAGGGCTATTACCTTTATTAAAATTGGTTTATAAGTTTTGATTTTATACTCAGTAGCGTTTCACTGTGACCCATATCTACCCTACATAAACTGTTATATAAATAAAATCCACTATTGCTAAGGTGCACGATCCGCCTCATTCATGCCTGTGCCTCTACTTAGCCTCGAGCTTTTGGCAATTCCTTTGGCTAGATCTTGTCAATATACAACATTGTATATAAAAAAAAATCCATATTGTTGAAGACCTATGGCTATTTCCATATTTTGGTCCCGGCGTTGCCGCGGTCAGCGAAAATTGACATTTGGCAAACCCATTGGCTAGACCTTGTCGATATCAATCTGTGTGCGAAAAATTATCAAAGTATTCCGCTAACTGTCACATTTTGGCCTTGGCATTGCCTCAGTCAAGGAAAAGTGGCATTTAACGATTCCTTTGTCTGGATCTTGTCAATATCAATGTGTATAAAAACTTTTATCAAAATACATGTATCGCATTTGGTTGAAGATCTACGGCGTTTTCCATATTTTCACATTTTGTTTTGCTTTGGAATTGCCTTGGTCATAGAAAAGTGGCATCTGGCAAGCGTATTGGCTAGATTTTGTCGGCATCTATCAGTATGCCAAAATTATAGAAATATTCCCAACGGTTAAGCGCTATGGTCATTTTCGCTAATTGAAAACAGACGAACGGACGGACAGACGGACTCACAAGGTGCTTATAGGGCACTCTACGAAGGTCAATCTTTCAATTGGTCCATCACGAAAACATGCCTATATAATTTTGTCCTCCTTAAACCCCACTTTTTTTTATAATAAAACTGGGGTTTACAGGGGTATACATTTTTTTTCTTATTTCTGCCCAAAAGCATAGATTGTGGGTACCCGTTAGAACCGCCTCGCCGAGGCGGTTCTAACGAGTATACACAATCTATGTTTTGAGCAGACATATGAAAAATATTAGTTTTTTAGCCAAACATTTTCAGTTTTTGGAGGTGAAATGTTCTATATATTTGAATAGGCGTGTTTTCGTAATGGACTTTTCTACTGGTCGTGCAAGCTGCTCACAACAGGAGAAATCCTGTCAGGTGTGCCTAGACGTTCGTTATCTGCTATACCGGACATATTTTGATGTTGAAACGATGATGAAGAAGTAGCGTTTGTCATATACGAAAGTATCGTAAGACGGCTTGTGCAGTGCTTACTGTATTCGTTCAAACAGTATTTTTTTTTTAAGTGAGTGGGCATAAACAGTGTTGCAAATTCATTACTTCTTATGCAGTTTCAATAAAACCGAGACTCCCATTTTCTTTCTGTAATGTGCTCTATTTTTAAATCCTTTTATAGCTACATAGAACTTAAGACCCTCGTCGGTGGGTGTGCATGTATATACTAGAAGGTTCATTTTCTCATGACGTGACCATTGTCTCATATATCTTTGTTATGTAGACGTGCTGAATTTACCATTATGGGGACAAAATCACCTGGCAGATTGTCTGCCAGTTTTTAATACAAAGGAGACCGCTTTTGTGACTACCTGCTCGCTCTCCTGCACATAAACCCGCTTCTGACTGACAAAGGGGTTTAATTTAAAATCAAAGAATTTGCTCGCAAGGAAAGCATATTCTTTCCACTTAGGACACAGGGAAGGCAAAGCAAATTCTGACAAAGTTACCTCCCCTGAAAGTATATCATTTTCCCTTTATATTCAGTCATCGTAACTGCTTACCGCAGTAAATTAAATCCTGAATAGTCCACTTAAGGGAAATAGATACACTTTCACGGGAGGCAATCCCTGTCAAATATTTTTGTCTCCCTTCTGTAAAAGGGTCTACTCTGAAAGGAAAGAATTGGCTTCTCTTGGGAGCAAATTCAAGATGGAACAAATTCTTTCCTTTTACAGTAGACTTTGCAAAGCGTTTTGCGGCGTCTGATCTGGGTCTATACTGTTTTCTCAGGTATGTCTATCCGTACAACCCTGCGTGAACCTTTCCGGATAAAAGAGAACTTATAAAACATGCTACCAGCGTAGACGCTGACGAACCGGCCTATTTTTTTGGTGTATTTGAATGGGAGGCGTAACTAATGTTGAGAAACTTAAAGCTTACTTTTACATAACAGGCAATAAATGTGCCAGCGCATCCGAACAATCTGATCAGAGTCTACACTCACTAACATAATATAAAAACCTTAAGCATTGTACTGGCGATCGGCGTAGACACTGATCAAGCGGATCCGGTTCACGCTAGTCGCATATATCAATGTAAATTCCTATATTAATGGGCTTATATTTTGGTCGCGCAGTAGTTTCAGTGTTTTAGCGGTCTTGAAATTGAATTCCGTGGTTTAGTGTACTAGTGGTCATCGGTTGAAATTCCATAGTTCAGTGTTCTAGTGGTCATGGATTGGAATGCCGTTGTTCAGTGTTCTAGCGGTCGTGGGTTGGAATGCCATTGTTGAGTGTTCAAGCGTCTATGGGTTCGAAATGCCGTTGTTCAGTGTTTTAGCGGTTGTGGGGTGGAATGCCTTTGTTCAGTGTTCTAGCGTTCGTAGGTTGGAATGCCGTTCTTTAGTGTTCTAGCGGTCATGGGTTGGAATGTCATTGTTCAGTGTTTTAGCGGTCGTCGGTTGGAATTCTCTTGTTCAGTGTTCTAGCGGTCGAGGGTAATTCCTTTTTCGGTGTTCTAGCAGTCGTATAGTATTCTAGCGGACGTGGCTTTGAATGCTCATGTTCAGTATTTTAGCAGTCGTGTGTTGGAATGCCGTTGTTCAGTGTTCTAACGGTCATTGGTTGTAACTCCGTTGATAAGTGTTCTAACGGTCGTTGGTTGTAATGTCTTTGTTCAGTGCTCTAGCGGTCGTGGGTTAGAACCCCGCTGTTCCCCGTTCTAGCAGTTGTTGGTTGGAATGCCATTAGTCAGTGTTCTAGCAGTCTCTGGTTAGAATGCGTTTGCTCAGTATTCCAGCGGTCATAGGCTAGAATGCCTTTGCTCAGTGTTCTAGCAAGATCAGGGTGGAATGCCTTTGCTCAATGTTCTAGTGGTCGTTGGTTGGAATTCTGTTGTTCAGTGTTCTAGCCATCGTAGGTTGGAATGCCTTTGCTCAGTGTTCTAGCGGTCTCGGGGTGAGTGCCTTTGCTAAGTGTTCTAGTGGTCCTTGGTTGGAATTCCGTTGTTCAGTTTTCTAGCCATCATGGGTTGAAATGCCTTTGCTTAGTGTTCTAGCAGTCGTGGGTTGGAATGCCTTTGCTCAGTGTTCTAGCCATCATGGGTTGAAATGCCTTTGCTATGTGTTCTAGCGATCGTATTTTGTCAGTGTTCTAGCGGACGTGGCTTTGAATGCTCATGTTCAGTATTCTAGCAGTCGTGTGTTGGAATGCCGTTGTTCAGTGTTCTAACGGTCATTGGTTGTAACTCCGTTGATAAGTGTTCTAACGGTCGTTGGTTGTAATGTCTTTGTTCAGTGCTCTAGCGGTCGTGGGTTAGAACCCCGCTGTTCCCCGTTCTAGCAGTTGTTGGTTGGAATGCCATTAGTCAGTGTTCTAGCAGTCTCTGGTTAGAATGCGTTTGCTCAGTATTCCAGCGGTCATGGGCTAGAATGCCTTTGCTCAGTGTTCTAGCAAGATCGGGGTGGAATGCCTTTGCTCAATGTTCTAGTGGTCGTTGGTTGGAATTCCGTTGTTCAGTGTTCTAGCCATCGTAGGTTGGAATGCCTTTGCTCAGTGTTCTAGCGGTCTCGGGGTGAGTGCCTTTGCTAAGTGTTCTAGTGGTCCTTGGTTGGAATTCCGTTGTTCAGTTTTCTAGCCATCATGGGTTGAAATGCCTTTGCTTAGTGTTCTAGCAGTCGTGGGTTGGAATGCCTTTGCTCAGTGTTCTAGCCATCATGGGTTGAAATGCCTTTGCTATGTGTTCTAGCGATCGTGTTTTGTCAGTGTTCTAGCAGTCGTGGGTTAGAATTCCATTGTTTAGTGTTCCAGCCGTCGTTATTTGAATTCCATTGCTCAGTTATATAGCGGTCATTGGTTGAAATGTAGTTACTCAGTGTTCTAGCGGGTTGGATGCTGCTGTTCAGTGTTCTAGCGGTTTTTAGTTTGAATGTCTTTGCTCAGTGTTTTAGCGGTCCTGGCTTGGAATGCTATTGTTCAGTGTTCTTGCGGCTGTTCGTTGGAAAGCTTTTGTTCAGTGTTCTAGCGGCGGTTTGTTGGAATGCCATTGCTTAGTGCTCTAGCGGTGGTTTGTCGGAATGCCGTTGCTCAGTGTTCTAGCGGTGGTTTGTTGGAATGCCTTGCTCAGTGTACTAGCGGTGGTTTGTTGGAATGCCGTTGCTCAGTGTTCTAGCGAAGGTTTGTTGGAATGCCGTTGCTCAGTGTTCTAGTGATGGTTTGTTGGAATGTCGTAGCTCAGTGTTCTAGTGGTGTTTTGTTGGAATGCCGTTGCTCAGTGTTCTAGCGGTGGTTTTGGTTGGAATGCCGTTGCTCAGTGTTCTAGTGATGGTTTGTTGGAATGTCGTTGCTCAGTGTTCTAGCGGTGGTTTGTTGGAATGCCGTTGCTCAGTGTTCTAGTGGTGGTTTATTGGAATGCCGTTGGTCAGTGTTTTAGCGGTCGTTGGTTCGAATGCCGTTGCTCAGTGTTCGAGCGGTCGTTGGTGGGAATGCCGTTGCCCAGTGTTCGAGCGGTCGTTGGTAAGTAAGCCGTTGCTCAGTGTTCCGGCGGTCTTTGTTTGGCATGCTCTGTGTTCTAGCGGTCATTGGTTTGAATGCCTTTGCTCAGTATATTAGTGGTCGTGGGTTGGAATGTCCTTGCTCAGTATTCTAAGGTCGTGGGATAAAATTACATGGCTCAGTGTTCTAAGTGTCATAGGTTAGAATGCCCTTGCTCAGTGTGGTAAGAGTCATGGGTTGGAATACCTTTGCTCAGTGTTCTAAGGGTCGTGGGTTGGAATACCTTTGCTCAGTGTTCTAAGGGTCGTGGGTTGGAATACCTTTGCTCAGTGTTCTAATGGTCGTGGGTTGGAATACCTTTGCTCAGTGTTAAGGGTCGTGGGTTGGAATACTTTTGCTCAGTGTTCTAAGGGTCATGGGTTGGAATACCTTTACTCAGTGTTCTAAGGGTCGTGGGTTGGAATACCTTTGTTCAGTGTTCTAAGGGTCATGGGTTGGAATACCTTTGCTTAGTGTTCTAAGGGTCGTGGGTTGGAATACCTTTGCTCAGTGTTCTAAGGGTCGTGGGTTGAAATGCCCTTGTTCAGTGTTCTAGCGGTCGTTGGTTGGAATGCCTTTGCTCAGTATATTAGTGGTCGTGGGTTGGAATGTCCTTTCTCAGTATTCTAAGGTCGTGGGATAAAATAACATGGCTCAGTGTTCTAAGAGTCATAGGTTAGGATGCCCTTGCTCAGTGTGGTAAGATTCATGGGTTGGAATACCTTTGCGCAGTGTTCTAAGGGTCGTGGGTTGGAATACCTTTGCTCAGTGTTCTAAGGGTCGTGGGTTGGAATACCTTTGCTCAATGTTCTAAGGGTCGTGGGTTGGAATACCTTTGCTCAGTGTTCTAAGGGTCGTGGGTTGGAATACCTTTGCTCAGTGTTCTAAGGGTCGTGGGTTGAAATGCCCTTGTTCAGTGTTCTAGCGGTCGTTGGTTGGAATGCCTTTGCTCAGTATATTAGTGGTCGTGGGTTGGAATACCTTTGCTCAGTGTTCTAAGGGTCGTGGGTTGGAATACCTTTGCTCAGTGTTCTAAGGGTCATGGGTTGGAATACTTTTGCTCAGTGTTCTAAGGGTCATGGGTTTGAATACCTTTGCTCAGTGTTCTAAGGGTCGTGGGTTGGAATACTTTTGTTCAGTGTTCTAAGGGTCATGGGTTGGAATACCTTTGCTCAGTGTTCTAAGGGTCGTGGGTTGGAATACCTTTACTCAGTGTTCTAAGGGTCGTGGGTTGAAATGCCCTTGTTCAGTGTTCTAGTGGTCGTTTGTTGAAATGTCCTAGCAGTCGTTGGTTGGAATGCATTCTCTTCAATGTGTTTGAAAGTGTTCTCAGCAACTTTTCGTATCGTCTCATCATTGTCCTTAAATGCCGTTGATGGGATTTTGAAACAATAAAACTTCATCAATGCATAGTTACAGATAAAAGTGGGTATCAGGAAAATATTTTGCTAATTTTTCCACGAAAACATATGTTGTGGTACTCATTAGAAGCGCTTCAGTACTCATTAGAAACATATGTTTTGATTGACAAATAAAGAAACTTGATCACGCAGTTGATGGCACGCCATCGCAATCGCAACGCAAAAGCGTGACGGACGGACCGGCTGACAGACTGGCTCTCGCACACAATTTCCACGAAGGGAAGTCATGTAGCAAGTTTGGTTAAATTCCGCCCAGTCGTTTAGGAGGAGATAGCGTGATGGACGGACGGACGGTAGGACAGACAGCCAGTGACCTTTTGACCCCACCCGAAGGTGACATGGGGAAGAGTGAAAAATAATGTTGCTCTCGCACCCGCTTACCACGCGGGGAAGTCATGTAGCAAGTTTGATTAAATTCCAGCTGGTAGTTTAGGAGGAGATAGCGTGACGGACGGACGGAGATGTTTACAATATCCCCATCGCTGAAGCATGGGGATAAATATCATGAATATCAACACTTCTTAGTAGAAGCAAAAGCGCCTTATCTGGCGCTATGTCAATGCAGTACTGACTGGTAGATTTGCAGCCCGTGGAGCAAGATGGGTCTGAACTGAACTCTTGTACCGGCATAGTGTATATTTTTCGTTGAAAAGCAGAACCGTATGATACTCTTACTGAAGCGTCATTCAAAAATGCAGCAGACGACGCTTTTTTTGTCTATTTTTCAGAGAATGTAGGAATGGACATTTCGTGTGAATCTTTTGCCTTGCAGGAGTAATCACATGAAATGTCAAGCCTTATTTTCTCGTAAAAAGAAAATAATAATAATAATAATAATAATAATAATAATAATAATAATAATAAACAACCGAATGTAGTCTGCAGATTCGCATTGATAAACCCTTACAGCGCCATCAAAATTGTAGCAGACGACATTTTATTTTTATATTATTTTTCAAAGAATCTGAAGCTTGACATTTCGTTTGAACAGTCTGCATAGCATGAAATGCAAAACCCTTTTTTTCGGATAAATGAAATAATAAAAAAGCTAATCTAGATTGTCGTCTGCTGCGCTTAAATGGATGTCCTTGATCGATATTCTTTTTTGAATGATGCCCTTGAACTGGGACTTTATTTTGAAAAAAAAAAGTATTTAATCTTTTTGCTGATACAAAATGCACTCCGAGGGATTCTACAGACATTTTGATAAATTGTCAGATAACTAAAACGGTTCCGCATTGCGCGTAAGAGGACTTTACTTCATATGTGCAAACGGCGGGTCCCGCCTTTCTGTAGTCTGATCAAGGTCTACGCTGTTCGACTGGTCGGTAAAACTAGTTTCTGTAGATACTGTTGCTGGAACGCGAGTCCTAATGAGGATACACGGGTGCACAGGCTGGTCTGGTACGTTGCAGTTCGCATAATTCACTTTTTAAATGGCAGGGCTCAAATGTAAGGATGCATTTTAGCGCTGAGGCAACAAAATATGCGAATATTTAAAAATATTTTTTCTTCCCATACGCTTAACACTTTACATGCTGGGTAAAGTAGGATGTGACATTTCACGCAAATTGTCTCCCGAGGAGACAAGGAGACAATTTGATTGGCATGCCAGATTCTGTTTTCTAGGAAAGAAAAAAGACAAATACCATCAGTTTGTCGGCTGCTGAAGTTTGTCCATAGCATGGTAAGTGTTAACATTTCACGTGAATCATGTCCATCGAAGGTCAATTGTCAAACCCTATGTTCATGGCAAAATTAGAAATAAGAAAATTACCACAAATTTGTCGTCTGTTTATTTCGTGAGACTAAGGGTTAAAATGCGGAAATGTGTCCTCCGGGCATACGGGAACAGTGAAGATCTAAATCAATCATGGCAACAACCTGGCAGGAACCTTTGTTACACATCGATATGTTCCAGAGTATCCAATCAATCTGTAAGCGGACAATCCCTGATCAGACTATGTGGAGGCACAGGTTAATCTGGGCCTTCGTTGTCCGCATAAGCCCGAAGACACTTTTCGAATGGCGCGGCCAAAACTTGTCATCGACAATATTTACTCTGAGTATTCTGCCGGGCAGACCTAAGCAAACAGTGTAAACCCAGATCAGACGCCGCGTTCTGCGGCGTCTGATCTGGGTCTACACTGTTTGCCGCTGTCTCTTTCACGGGACGCTTGGCATAAATGGGTTAGCGCTTTGCATCTGGGTTGTGAATTTGTATCAACAACCTAGATCAAGTAATATGACTGGCTGAAAATTTGAAGTGGGCGTGGCGTCCTAAATTATTTAGCATGACAAGGGTTAACCCATTTATGCCATGCGTTCCATAAAAAAGACACTGACAATGTAAACCCAGATCAGACGCCGCGTTCCGTGATCAGGGTCTTCACTGTTTGCTATAAGTTCAGAAAGTTCTACAAAACATGGTAATAACAAAAACTAACCAGACACCCCTTATATAGGAAATGGACCTATCCAAAGAGTTGAGGTAGAAGAGTCCACTCTATGTAGATGGACTAGCAAAAATGAGTAGCAAAATTTGCTGAGCAAAATGGATATTCTATGTATGGGAACATTAAAGGACACAAATAAACACCCTTTTTTCGAGCCCATGGCAATAAAACGGCTCAGTTCTGCTTTCACGTCATATAAAAGAACGCTTTTCTTGTATTGTGGATAAATGCCACTCAACACACAACGTTGTATCAACGTCGCCTCGACGTCGAAATGACGTTTTTTATGAAAGATGTGCGTTTGCTAGGAGTGTACTTGGAGAGAGAGAGAGAGAGAGAGAGAGAGAGAGAGAGAGAGAGAGAGAGACAGAGAGAGAGAGAGAGAGAGAGAGAGAGAGAGAGAGAGAGAGAGAATTCATTTTGAGAACAGAAATGCCAGAAAACAAAACAGGAAAGAAACACATGATATCCGACACGTGTCTTGTTGTCCTTGCCAGTACGAATGTCTGGACTAAAAGGTAACTTATCTCATATGATAGATAGCCTTTAATTTGCTGAATTTAAATATCAGCAGACGATTTTTATTTATTTGTTTCTTTTTTTAAAGTTTATACTTTTCAAAGAAAACAAGGTCTGACATATCATAAGAGGCAATCATAATGAAAGTTCAAATCTTATTTTCTGCGAAAAATAAATAAATGAACATATTCGGTATTCGGTAATTTTGTCGTCTGCCGTTTTCGCCTACAAGTACTAAAGACGAATGGCACAGCCATAGTGATTATTATGTTCACCTGCCGGTTAGCATCAACGCCGTTCGCTTATAGGTGCACAGACCCTGTCAAGTCTGCACAAAATTTGATTTGAGAGTGTATTTCGCAGTCAATGAGAGGAATTCTAGCCGCACTACGGGAAAAACGGCTCTTCAACCTACATGCGGACAGCAAAGGCGCAGATCAGCCTGCGCATGTGGGCAGGCTGATCAGCGCTTTTGCTGTCCGCTTAGATTATCACTGAATTACAGACTGTATTAGAGCAGTATGATAACGACGGCGTGCAGCTTGATCTGAGAATTGAGTCATTTCTCGCGAATGTCATTGAAAATCCTTTTTCGCAAGGCGAATCTATATTCTTGTTGTTCTGCAAGACATGGATTCTCTCAAGAGAAAATAGGTTTAGAGCGAGGATGAACAGCGAAGACCCAAATCATCTGTGGATCAGTCACATAAGAGCTTTCACTGTTAGTTTACCGGACCATTATTGCAATTCTAAACCAGTTCATTTTGAAAACGACAATTAATTTTCTGGTGCTGATGGGCTCAGCAAACCAATCTGAACTGGCTGTAGGTTCAGGAAAAGTGCGTTTTCCCTATCTAAATGTGTTTACTATGCAATAGTACATAAAGGTTAGGAAAAGGTAGGTAGATGAATTACCTAGCCAGTTTAATGTACCTTAATAACAGAGAGAGAGAGAGAGAGAGAGAGAGAGAGAGAGAGAGAGAGAGAGAGAGAGAGAGAGAGAGAGAGAGAGAGAGAGAGAGAGAGAGAGAGAGAGAGAGAGAGAGAGAGAGAGAGAGAGAGAGAGAGAGAGAGATTCTGTCATCAGAAATCCTTTCCGAGATCTAATACCATGCTTATACTAAAACCTTTTCACTACCTGGTTATGTGTCTGTAATTCGCGGGGTGAGTGACAAACAGTGTAGATACTGACCAGACGCAGCGGCGTCTGATCTGGGTCTATTCTGTTTGCTTATGTCTCTCTGTCCCTATACAAAAGTTAAAATACTCACTGCAGCCGTCCACCTGCATTGTACTCGTATTTAATTTAAATATTCGGTCACCCTTAGTCCTTATCCTGAAAATTGAACAGGATCATTCGAATACCTGTAATTTGTATAAAGTATACCGGCTGAATGGTAAACAATCTTGACCCTGCCACGTTCTGCAGTGTCCGATCTGGGTCCACACTGTTTACTTAGGTTTATATGTCCGAATATTTAGGCAAGTACTGTAATTGGACGGCATATTGAACAATACCCAGCGGGCATGCGCAACGTTGAGACAACGTCGCATCAACGTCTATGCAACGACGTTGCATAGACGTTTATGCGACGTTCCTTCAACGTTGCATGCCCGCTTGGTAGACTCTAAAAAGAATGTCCACTGAGAGCAGTGAACACACTCCCAAAACTGAAAACAACTGGAGCGTCAAGTTTTCTAGGCTAGACTAGCTAGTTTCGGCCAATTAGGCCTCACCAGCGACCCTTTAAAAATCCCGGAATCGGCTCAGTGATCACAAAGGACCAGGGCCCAGTTGTTCAAAACTAACGATGTCGTTAGTTAACGATTCGTTAAAATTTTAATCGAGTGATACGCAAATATGCTGAAATTTTTTGCTGAAAAAATGTGAGTAGCTTTTGCAGTGCAAAAGCTACTCACATTTTTTCAGCAAAAAATATCAGAATATAGTGTATTGAATCTGCTAAAACAGTTAACGAAATGACCCTTAACGAGCTCGTTAAGCTAACGACGCTTTGAACAAGTGGGCCCAGAACATATAAACTACACTATAGTGAAGTACGGGGAGACGTTTTACCGCCGCCACACGGCAATATTAACACCAGCTGTAGTGAAGAAAAATAAATTCTAAAAGGAGTGATCTTTCCATTTGTCTACATGGTAAGTGTTGCAACTGCCAACAGGAGTAGTTTGATCTGGATCTGCACTGTTTGCCCTATACAGTCTGCCCAAGGAGCTTATGAGCTCTTGGTCTGTCCGAATATTTTGGGTAATTCGGGTAGATAATTTTTTACGGGTTTGAAGGGGTTGCAGGACATTAGATAAAATATAAGCTGACTCACCTCGGTAACAGGGTACAGTCAAAGTATATTCAGTGGTATCCATGACCTCATCAGGTTGAGCCAAATTTAAATTCATGGTAAATTTGGAAAAGTAAATATTAGTTAATAGATTCGGCCAAAGAAATCTGATTATATAAACCTGGGTCTGGGTTGATTACCGGTCAGCTGACGCCGTTGTGTTTAGATAAGAAATAACCTTATCGCGGACGGACACGCGAACTTAATACAAATCCGAAACAATGAAGACCCGGATGTGGGCAGGCTGCTCCGTATCATGTTCCTTTGGCCTTAGACTGGCTCCAGTCTCAAATGACTAAATATTTATTCTTATAACATGTTTGATAATCCACTGAAATAAAACCAAAGTAATATCATGACTGGTCTCTAGTGACCAGCCTTTATAGTCATGATATTATTTTGGTTTTTATTTAGATTATCAAACAGGATTATAAGAATAAATATTTAGTCACAGGAGACTGGAGCCAGTCCAGATAAGCCAATATACTACATCTTAACATATTGGCCGGCCTCGGTGGCTCAGTTGGATGCGCCGTCCGACTGGAGACCAGGAGGTCGCGGGTTCAACCCCCGCCGATGTCGGCAACTACGGTCATTCTCTCCCTTCTGCTGATTCAAGAAGGGCAGTTGTCAGTTTCTGGCGAAAGAATGTGCACAATACTGGTTAACCGCTTAGAGGACTTAGCTGCCCAGTAAACGTGTGGTTAGGTAAACTGACCGCGCTCGACATGACCCTATTGGATTGACTGGGCCGTAAAACCTCAACACAAACAAACAAAACATATTTATTGTACCGAGACACCTTATCCGTGAAATGGTCCAAGGATACGGTATTATACACAGGCAGTTTCTCCAAATATTCGGACAGGCAAACAACTTACGTGATGTTTCGTTTCACCGTTCCACACACCAAACCCCTACGAAATCGAAACGTTAAAATGATACACTCTGTTTACGTGAAATAAATTTGTAAATTGAATATTGTGTAAGAATATATACATTATATATTTGGTTGTGCATAATGCTTCCAGTGGATATTAATTATCACACGTGTATTTTCCGTTTCAGTTAATTATTTATAAATAAAAGGAAACTAAATCGAACATTATCTTGTTAATTTTATCAATATATATTTGCCGTAAGGTATTATTTCTGTTAATGTCTGTACGACAACATCAGGGCCCACTTGTTCAAAGCATCGATAGCTTAACGAGCTCGTTATAGTGGTCAAAACTCTGAGGGTCAAACTTTTCTAGAAAGTACAATATCCAATTCACAGCTATTTTTTGCTGAAAAATGTGAGTAGCTTTTGCAAATGCAATGCAAAAGCTACTCACATTTTTTCACCAAAAATATTAGCGTATATGCCATATTTAATGATTAAAGATTTAAAGATACTTTAACTAACGACATCGTTAGCTTTGAACAACTGGGCTAGATGACATAAGCAAACGAAAAGGGCCCTTATGCCAGGCTACGAATGTATACACCAACCGGCGTATTCGCACAGACTGATCAGGGCTCTCTTACACAAGTGTTGGATATTATAGAATACATTAATGAGAGTGAGCTGATCTGAACCTTCACTGTTGTCATACGCGCCACGTGAAGCGAAAAAGTGCCTTCGAGCATGCGCAAAATGTGTGCAGATTCACATTACCCTGCACACGCGCAAAATCTCATCCGAGCATTTGCTCTCATTGAAACATTCTATAGTATCCAATGATTATCAATGCAGACAGCGAAGGCCCTAATCAGACTTCGTGGAAGCGCAGGCTGATCGGGACATTCACTATCCGCATATGCCCGAAGACATGTTTCGCATGGCGCGGCCCATACAGCAATCAGTGAATCGGCCCATACAGTGAATCTGCGCAGACTGATCAAGACCTTCACTGTGTACTATATCATATACACAGATCTGTGCAATTGCTGTTCTCATATGGCAAAGGGGCCTTTTCAGGAGTTGAAAAAGGCATAAACATATGAGAACAGCAAAAGCCCAGATCTGTCTGCGCATCTATACACTCTGATTTGGGCCTTCGCCTTCCACATAGACACTGGGTAAATTTTTCAGCAGACGACATATTGGACTAATTTGCTTAGTTTTCCTAGGAAACATGTTTTGCCATTTCATGCAAATTGTCATGGAGACAATTTGTATGAAATTCCAAAAGGTTTTTCTGAAGAGAGAGAGAGAGAGAGAGAGAGAGAGAGAGAGAGAGAGAGAGAGAGAGAGAGAGAGAGAGAGAGAGAGAGAGAGAGAGAGAGAGAGAGAGAGAGAGAGAGAGAGAGAGAGAGAGAGAGAGAGAGAGAGAGATCATCGTTTGTACACAGCGTCCAGTTTTTCAGCCTCAGTTTGAATCCATTCCTTTCTTTTTATACCATCACGAAAACATACCTATATAATTTCGACCCCCGTAAACCCCACTTTTATATAGTAAAACTGGGGTTTATAGGGGTATACATTATTCTTTTTTATTTCTGCTCAAAAACATAAGTTTGGGTACTCGTTAGAACCGCCTCGGCGAGGCGGTTCTAACGAGTACTCACAATCTATGACTTGAGCAGAAATATGAAAAATATCAAAATGTTTATATATGAAAATTTTCATTTTTTGGTGGTAAAATTTTCTATATATTTGAATAGGCGTGTTTTCGTAATGCATAGCAATAAATGAATAAATAAAAACGATGGTTCCGGAAATAAATACCCGAAACCTTTTATTATTATTGTTGTTGTTGTTGCTGCTGCTGTTATTATTATTATTGTTGTTGTTGCTGGTTTTTATTGTTGTTGTTGTTGTCATTTTTATTGTCAATTTTCAAGCTGGCTCAGCACTATAAGAAAAGTCATTCTTTTTCATTTACTAGACTGACCCTGAGCATTCAGACACACAGGCCTGAGCAAACAGTGCAGACCCAGATCAGACACCACAGAATAAATTGAAGGAGACATATAGCAAGGAATTAGCCCAGCGGGCACACAGCGTCGAAACAACGTGAATCAGCGTTGAATCGACGTTGTTTTTACGTTGTGTGCCTACTGGGAAGGTGTTCGCCAAGCTGCGGCGTATATTCTGCAGGACTCTCACTATTTGCTTAGATCTGTTTATCCAACACTTAGGCTAAATATGGTAGTTTGATCAATGTGAACCCCCTTCACATCACGGAAACATACAGTTGACTCGTTAACCTCGTTTATCTCGAATAACCGCTTATCTCGAAGTGAAAATTTGGCCCCTGCATTAACATGAAAATCTAACAACAGGTAAAAAAATATTGTGGAAAAGAGGAGAAATTGCTCCTCTTTTTCACAATATTTTCAATATCTCTAACTTCAAGAGTCCAACAGCATAAGTGTATATTTGTAAAATATGGTTGTTCGAATTATGTTTTCCTCAATTCTGCAAATCTGATATTGTCGAGGTACGGATATCTCGAAGTATTTCAGAGAGTTCCTTGGAGTTCGAGATAAAGAGAGTCGACTGTAACTACTGTATATAATGTTGACTCCCTCAAACCCCACTTTTATATAGTAAAACTGGGGTTTACAGGGGTATACATTATTTTTTCTCATTTTCCTCGAAAACATAAATTGTGGGTACACGTTAGAACCGCCTCTTCGAGGCGTTCTAACGGGTACCCACAATCTATGTTTTGAGCAGAAATATGAAAAAAATATCAGACTTTTTTCTGAAAATTTTCATTTTTTGGTGGTAAAATTTTCAATATATTTCAATAGGCATGTTTTCGTACTGAGAAATTCTGACCCCTCCCCCGCCCCCGCACCCCCGTCCCCCGCGCCCATCATTAAAGGCTCCATATTCCTCAAAATAGACAGTTTCATTACCCAAGAAAGGTTTAATAATTTGATATGTGGTATTAATATAATCATAAAATGTGGCACCTGACAGCCTGAAAAAATTCAGTTAGTCTCTCGTTCTTGAAATGAAATGATTTTTAATCGTATCTCTGAATTAATGTTGCCAACATTAATCCAGAGATACGATAAAAAAAATCTGTCATTTTTTCTATCTAGTCCAAAAACGAGAGACTATAAACTGAAATTTTACAGGCAGTCAGATGCCATATTTCATGATCATATTAATACTATATATTAATTTAATAAACCTTTCTTGGATAAAAAAACCCAAAAAAACAACAACAACAAAAAAAAAAACAAAAAAAACAACAACCTATTTTTTGAGGAATATGGAGCCTTTAACGAGTCCTGTTCCTTCCTATACTTGTCCTAAATTTTAAACAAGACCACTGTAGTACTGTCTCTTGACGGATCTAAAACTACTGGCTGAGTTACAAACAGTGTAGATACCGATCTATCCGAATGCTTATGCTAAATAAGGTAGCTTTCCCCTAATGTGCCTCACATACATGGCACGTGACCGATTTTATTGCCATTTACTGCTGACCGTATTTTAATACCAAGGGGTGTATGAACGAATTTGAAAAGGTCATCAGTTTTTCAATGGCCAACTATATCAGATAATAACCATACACAACTTGAGGCAAATTACATTCCCACTATGGTGCTAATGTCTTATTACAAAATACAAATGGGCCATTTCACTTTTTGACCGTAAGATAAGTAAAATTGTATATCATAATCATGTGTGTTCTAAAATGTTGGCACTAAAATTAAAACTAAAAAGAAATAATGTAGTACGCGTACATGAATAAGTGAAGAAAGAGAAATGACCAGTTTTGCAGAGGTATGCCCGTGCACATCACCGATTATTTTTCTTAACCCAATGATTAGCATCCCATAAAAGGGACATTGGCAAACAGTGTAGCCCCAGCTCAGACGCCACAGAACGCAACGTCTGATCAGGGTGTACACTGTTTGCATTTTTGCAAATGGTAAACTTAACCCAAACAAGGCAGCCCTTAAACTTAGTGCCAATCGCAATTGCAGCAGACGACAATTTTTTTTTATTTGTTTTTATTTTTCAGAGAAAACAAATCTTGACATTTCATGTGAATCATCTGCTTGGCAGACGATTCACATGAAATGTCAAGACTTGTTTTCTCTGAAAAATAATAATAATAATAAAATACTAATACTAATAATAATAATAAAAAATGTCTTCTGCTAAAAATTTTGCTTGGCGCTTTAAGGGTTAAAAGGTAGGTAGAAGAGTCCACTCGGCATAAATGGGTTAAGCTCATAGTTACATTGTATTATTGTCCGAACTTTTAGGATATTTATCATAAGAAAATTACCGTTATTACCCAATATATTCGGACACTTAACTCCTCACCGTACTTATCCCAAAATAATTTGAACATGCCATTTGAGTTACTGGTGAAAACTATGCGAACTATGCAGACCTCGATATAGACTGGCTCCAGTCTCCAGTGACTAAATATTTTTCTCATATTCCTGTTTGATAATCCACTAAAATATAACCAAAAATATCATGACTATAAAGGCTGCATGGTCACTAGTGACCAGCGTTCATAGTCTTGGCAGTACTTTAGTTTTATTTTAAGGGATTATTAAACAGATTATAAGAAAAAAATATTTAGTCACTGGAGACTGGAGCCAGTCTAACCTCGATACAACAATCGACTATAGCTCCGACAGTGTCGTTTAATGCTTAAAATCCGCCCAGCACTCCGAAATTGGCATTCAACACAAGACCACAGCCCCTTATAACCATGCGGTAAACGAAGGCCTCGTTCAGCTTGGACATTCGTACGTTCTGATCAGTCCTGATCAGGAACGGTTCATTGCTTGCATACAATCGGTACTGTGGTATAACGACCGTGGAAGCCATAACCTGGATCTTCGCTGTTTGCATAAAGACGATTTTCTTAACATTACGAAAACACACCTATTCAAATATATTGAAAATTTCACCACCAAAAACTGAATGTTTTCAGATAAAAATTCTGATATTTTTCATATTTCTGCTCAAAACATAGATTGTGGGTGCTCGTTAGAACCGCCTCGGCGAGGCGGTTCTAACGAGTA
Organism: Anodontia alba; assembly: GCA_964016985.1. Classification (NCBI taxonomy): domain Eukaryota; kingdom Metazoa; phylum Mollusca; class Bivalvia; order Lucinida; family Lucinidae; genus Anodontia; species Anodontia alba. The sequence continues at coordinate 5,918,604 of OZ024824.1, forward strand.
CCTACAATCTATGCTTTTGAGCAGATATCAGAAAAATAATGTATACCCCTGTTAACCCCAGTTTTACTATATAAAAGTGGGATTTATGGGATATACCGACGTCTTTACTGCATCCACAATAATTTGTGCCACACCGTCAGAAAACTTACCGTCACCGTCGGTTATGTGCGTCGAGCGAAGATTCAGATCAGTCCGCGCATTCGCACAGTCTGATCAGAATCTTCACTGCATGGCACATTCTGGATAGCCAAGGATGCAAAGTTTCTTCACACGGACAACGAAGTCTCTGATCAGAATGCACTGATCCGCAGGCTGATTTGATCTTCGTTGGGCGCAAATGTCAGAAGTACGTTTACTTAGGTTGCGGTTTATTTCGTTAGATCTTTCCACCCATTTGGATCTCACTATAGCGAGTCTTTTTCAAGGCCGGTAAGTGTATTTTGCCAATACGTGGAATGTCCAAATTTCAGTCCCGCCACATCCACCACCTACGCTGTCACCGCATCCACTGCTAGCTCAGTTTGTGGATGCAGCGATGAGATCGCCACAGCATCCGCAAATTGAATTCCTCCTAATGTTCATATCTACCCGTTCAACGACATCATAATTTAAGTCCCTGAGCAGAAAATCATTTTAGCGGTCGGGCTCGACTAAAATTTCGCATCACGAAAACATGCCTATATAAGTTTGACCCCCTTAAACCCCACTTTTATATAGTAAAACTGGGGTTGACAGGGGTATACATTATTTTGCTTATTGTTGCTCAAAATCATAGATTGTGGGTACTCGTTAGAACCGCCTCGCCGAGGCGGTTCTAACGAGTACCCACAATCTATGTTTTGAGCAGAAATATGAAAAATATCAGAGTTTTTTATCTGAAAATTTTCAGTTTTTGGAGGTGAAGATTTCTATATATTTGAATAGGCGTGTTTTCGTAATGGTGATCGATCATCGGTAGATGAAAGTGACCGATTATCGACTTAACATCGATCATGGCAATTGCCTGAACACTATTTGGTCTGAGAGCTATACCGCCGGGAGCTATCCTCAGTGGGTGTGGATATGTCTCTGACAGCAGCAGATTACAAAGCACAGCAAATAATACAATTACCATATTTACCCTAAATATCGGAGCACCATAACTACTTACTATACTTTATCTTAACTTTTAATTTTTCTACCTGTCGATGTGTCTAAAATATTGCTGTTTGTATGGCAAACAGAGAAGACCCTGATCAAACATCAAGTTCTGTGGAGTCTGATCTGGGTCTTCACTGTTTGCAATGGCCTTTCTGTCCCAAAACTTAGGATAATTACGGTACACTAGGATTACCGTTCATGCAAAATTATGTGCAGTAACATTGGAAAGCAATGTGGCTTATTCATATCATTTATAATATCAATATACTTTGGAATCGACTTCCCAATCATTCAGGTTATGGGTGATATTAGATACAAGGGAAATAATACGGTTTTAAATTTCTCTGAACTTTCTTTACTGGTTATCTAGCTTTAATTGGCTGAAGTGCTAATTTAGTGCACAGGCCCTTGACTGTATATTATTATTGTTGTTGTTGTTGCTGTTGTTATTATTATTATTATTATCATTATTATTGTTGTTGTTATTACTAATGTTGTTGTTATTATTATTTCAAATGTTATTATTATTTTTATTATTAATATGAAAAAAAAAGCTCTTGTAACATTGTAACGTATCTTTTGCAAGTTAAGAACTCACCTCATACCTAGACTTACATGTTAGATACTGTTTGGTTTTCATTAATTGTTTTTCATATTTTTCCCAGTTTTCTGGTTATATGAACAGGTAGGGATCTCCAAAATCCCAGTCACACATCCCTACCACAAAAATCCTTTTGTTACCACCCCTACCCCACCAGCCTCACTACTAACCATTAGTTTGGTACTCTTTTACCATAATTATACTCTTATGCCAAGGGTCCATATCAGGTTTTTAAAAGATCATGAGTTTAATGAATTATACATTACGAAAACACGCCTATTCAAATATATTGAAAATTTCACCTCCAAAATACCTAAAATTTTCAGATAAAAATCTCTGTTATTGTTCATATTTCTGCTTAAAACATAGATTGTGGGTACTCGTTAGAACCGCCTCGACGAGGCGGTTCTAACGAATACCCACAATATTTGTTTTTGAGCAAAAATAGGAAAAATAATGTATACCCCTGTAAATCCCAGTTTTACTATATGAAAGTGGGGTTTACGGGGATCAAAATTATATACATGTTTTCGTAATGTGTGTGTGTGTGTGTGTGTGTGTGTGTGTGTGTGTGTGTGTGTGTGTGTGTGTGTGTGTGTGTGTGTGTGTTATAACGTAAAAGAATATTTTTCGGTCAATAAAAGCCATTTGTGACTCAGGTCCTAGATCCCCACTTTGATTATATTTTAAACGCAAACGGGATTTTAAATTATCTATAGAAATGACAATTGCTCGACTTTTGCGCATGTTTATCAATACGAGTGACAAGCAGTCTAAAGCCAGATCAGACGCCGCGCCATAAAAAGGACAGTGGCAAACAGTGTAGTCCCAGATCAGACGCCGCATAACGGGGTCTACACTGTTTGCAGATAGCAAAGGAATGCCTGCAAAAAATAAATGATAAAAACCAGACACCCTTTTTAGTAGAAATGGACCGGTCCAAAGAGTTAAGGTAGAAGAATCCACTCGCATAAATGGGTTAAGTAGGTGCTATATGGGGCGTATGAAACCGACGCCAATGAAGAGTCTCCGTGAAACCGAGACTCTGATTTCGTTTTTTTATATGTTCACAACCTTTATAGATTTTATTTATTTAAATTCTGGGACATATAAAGTTGTCGCAATATTTAGAGTAAACAAGTAAATGTATTATTTATCCTGCAGGCTAGTGGATCTTTATGGTGGATGGAACAACACTATCTAAAGACTGTTTTGATTAGGTTATTTCTGCAGTGCTAGGTAAACAGCACAATGACTGAATATACCATGAACTATTGCAAAGAGTCCTCGAAATGTCAACGTGAATAATACCAAAACAGTCAAACGATGTTTGAAACTACAGAAGACAGCAACTTCTCAGAAACTCTATCTGACCTGTCCATTTCCAATGGAAGGAGTCTCTGTTTAGCCTTTATTATTACCATGCTTTATAGAAATTCCTGTATTTAATGCAAGCAGTCTAGACTCTGATCAGACGTCGCATTCTGTGCCTCTGATCCGGGTCTACACTGTTTGGTAATGCCCTTTTAATGGGACGCTAGGCATAAATATTGGTTAAAGATGCATATGTGTATATACTCTGAATGTGTTTATAAACCATACACTTCCTGGTGTGCACCATCGGTAATGCCCCTTCCATTCCATTTCGCAAAATATAAGGTGGCTACCGCTGAGAAACAACACTTCAACATAATATCATGATTTATTGGATCGCGTCAAGCGAAACAGTGTCTTCGATCATGATCAAAAGGCAGATTCAGACCATCCTGCACATGCACAAAGTATCATCCGGGTCTTTGCTCTCCATTCATACATTCTAAATTATCCAATGATACTGTTAGCGGACAGCGAAGACCCTGATAAGTCTGCGCGAATGCGCAGACTGGTCAGGGTCTTCGCTATCCGCGTATGCCGGAAGACACGTTTTCGCATGGAGCGACCGAATTAAAGGAATGAATGCAATCTAATTCAATTCAAATCAAATTTTAATAAGTGCCAAATACATTTAAGCACATCTCACATAGAACATAGACAAACACTACAATATTCTTACATACACTGCGCTAATGCAATATTTTAAGCAAACATGACGACGAGAATATTCATGTAATCTTACAACATGTATGATTATAAAGTCAAGTTGATGAAACGGTTAGCCCATTATTTGCTCGACTAGCGACCAATTGACCTTCCAGTACCTCAATAAACTGGGCCAATGCAAGTGCCCTTTATTCTGGCGAACCGCTCACAAATGGAATAAAGGCCGATGTTTATGAGTAACTGGCCGATAAAATCCATGAAAATAAAGTTCATTTCTTATAATTCCAACTAGGTCACATCTACGTTGGAAACCTGGGTAAAATGGTTCATTTTAGAAATTATGCGCGGAGAAAATAGTTCAGAGATTTTTGATCAGTAGATTTATCGTATTAAAGCATTTTTTAAATTGCTCTCGACCAATCCAAATTGCATTGTATAACATTACGAAAACATACCTATTCAAATGTATTGAAAATATTTTTCCACAAAAACTGAAAGTTTTCAGATAAAAATTCTGATATTTTTCATATTTCTGCTCAAACATAGATTGTGGGTACTCGTTAGTAACCACAATCTATGTTTTTGAGCAGGAATAAGAAAAATAATGTATACCCGTGTAAACCCCAGTTTTACTATATAAAAGTGGGGTTTAAGGGGGTCAAAATTGTATAGGTATGTTTTCGTGATGATTTAAACCTGTTGAGTTTTGAAATATTACGTTCTATTATGCTGACAAGTGAAACATAAAAATCGAATACTATTAGCCATTCTTATATGCCGTATTTTACCAAAGTGTTTGGACAGACAGACCTGGGCAGACAGTGTATAAGACCAAATGCAGCAGAACGCTGTCTGAACAGAATCTACATTTTAGACACTCGTCCGGCAGTTTTTAGACACATCAACAGGTAGTATAATGGCTTTGTTCAAAATTTAGGACAATTATAATAACGATTTAAGGAGTACCAATATTTAGGGTAAATAGGAGTTCTGGTGGTAGCCGGTCAAAACTCTACGGCTCTGCATGATTCAAGGCTCAGGAGGGGCAGTGGAAAAGTATCCGGACTTTTTGCTCTTTTTCAAAACATCACGAAAACATACCTATATAATTTCGACCCCCTTAAAAACCCCACTTTTATATAGTAAAACTGGGGTTTACAAGGGTATACATTATTTTTCTTATTTTGCTAAAAAACATAGATTTTGGGTACTTGTTAGAATCGCCTCGCCGAGGCAGTTCTAACAAGTACCCACAATCTTAGTTTTGAGCAGGGGTATGAATAATATCAGAATTTTTATCTGAAAATGTTCCTGTTTTGGTTGTAAAATTTTCAATATATTTGAATAGGCGGATTTTCGTAATGATAAGTTTTATTCTTTTTCAAAGTTTCAACCAGCTACGTCTATACACTTTTTCCGTCTTCGTGGGAGCTCTTGTTTTCCCTCTGCAAACATGTAGACCTACTGTTAAGGTGTCTAGTGCAGCTAAAATCAAAGCCGCCCTGGTCATATTTGTTTCCAGCGAGCCTTTTTATCAGTCCTGGAAACAAATAAGTCGCAGGGGTTGGGGTGGGGGCAATGTCTGGGCTGCACGGAGGGTGGGGCAACAATTGCCACTTGAAGGAGTTGATAAGGTCTACTGTAGATGAGGCAGTATAAAAGAGAGCATTGTCATGCAAATGAAGGACATTTTTCTGGGCTAACGTGGGGCACAGCTTTTTCAGCTTTTCTTTGAGTTTTTTTTTTCCAAAATTACTTCTGAATAGTATCAAAGTCAGTTCGACCTTTTGGCATGAAATGAGTCAGTATTATTCCACGTGAATCTCAAAATGGAACGAGCGAATCCTTGCCAGCAGACTGAGACAGCAAACTTCTTGAGAGGTGGGGAACCACTCGTTTCCACTTCTTTGACAGTTTCAGCATAATGAACCCACATTTCATCCCCAGTGACAATACAGTTCAAAAACCTATTTTCATCATGGTTAAAACGTTCAAATGTTCTTTTGCTATGATCACCCTGGATGACTTTTGGTCTTCTGTCAGCTGTTTTGGCACCCACCTAGCACTTACCTTGCTCATAGCTAGTTTTCGTGTAAAATCTGATGTACCGACGCTTTACCGATGCTAAACTTATTAGCTGCCTCCTGCAATGCCTCTCTGCGATCTTTGTTCACAAACACCCTAAATTCGCCACCATTATAGGGATCACTGCCTCAGCGGGCCTCCCTGGCATGGACTTGGTCCTCACGCATGTCCTGCCCTCTCTAAACTGTGAAATCCAGCTATAAAAAGTTGAACGGGATATACAGGCTTTAGAAAAATCTTTTCTGCACCGTTTGAAAAATGTGGCAAGGTTTTTCACTCTCTAAAAGCAGGAATTTTATTACAGATCTCTGTTCCTTCAGCTTAGAACCCATGGTAGACCAAACACCTGTCTATATATGAGTATAACCGCATGGTGTTAACCCTTTAGTACCCATTTGTTTAAATGCTCAAATGTTTGTGCATACACACTTCTCATTGAAAATAAACTGACCGATTTATAGGCAATAAAATGTAGTTTTCGCTCATGTATAATATGTATAGGTAGCTGTACGTGAAAAGACAGGAACATGAAATGTCCGAATATTGCCCGACCGTCCCTCGTATCGTCCAATATGCTGTTTTCATCCCGTATTGCATCTAAATGGGATTGTCTTGAAATTTTCGTTTAAATGAACAAACTACACATCACCAAAGATTTTAGGAGCTATTAAAATTTCTCAGCATTATGCACCTGTCTGTCTCTTTCTCTCTCCACACACACACACACGCACGCACGCACGCACGCACGCACATGTATGAGTTTTGCAGAAATTTTAGTCACTGTAGAATGTATCAACAGACAATAAACACACCGATGACACTGTGTGGATGGACAGGATGCACTAAATCTGAACAGTTCTGATATACTCATGGACATTCGCTTGGTTTGACCCATTGAAGACCAGAACATTTCCGCTGACCCACCCCCTACTTAGATTTTTGGGGAATGAATACATTTTCAGAGGAGGTAACTCTGTCAAAAAGTGGTTTTGTCTCCTTTCTGAAAAGGGGTCTGCTAAAAAGGGAAAGAATTTGCTCCCCTTTGGGAGCAAATTCTTTCTTTTTAGAGCAGACCCCCTTTTCGGAAGGATCTTGTGTACGGAAAAGCCAACAGGAAATCGCAACAGTTGTCTCCCTTGTAAAAATTGCGGACACTCTACTGTGTGTTGAAATTCGAATGATTTGATTGTTTGTTTGTGTAGAGGTTTTACGGCCAAGTCAACCCAATGGGGTCATGTGATTTGAGTGATTGAATCACAGTAAGTATTTTTCCGATTCACACATAAAACCACGATCCCAAAGCTTAATAATCTAAATAATGGGACAGCTTAACTCCTTACCAAACATGTCCTAAATGTGAACAAATCCATTTTACTACCTGCTATGTTGATGAGTCCAAAAACTGCTGTATGAGTGTCAGGTAGTGTATACATTGATCAGGCGCCGAGTACTGCGGCATCTGACCAGGTTCTACATAGTTTGCTTAAGCCTGTTTGTCCTTAAACTTAGTGTTTTACTGTAAATTTCATTTTGTTTAAATTCACTACTTCAGATTTGATTAGAGCCAAATCTATTGCATTTAAAATGGGCCGCGCCATGCGAAAACCTGTCTTCAGGCATATGCGGAGAGCGAAGGCCCAGATCAGCCTGCGCATCCGCGCAGTCTGATCAGGGCCTTCACTATCCACTAAAAGAATCATAGAATTATACAAAATGTATGAATGGAGAGCAAAGACCCGGATGATACTTTGCGCATGCGCAGGATGATCTGAATGCGCATTTTGCGCATGTTCGAAGGCATGTTTCGCTTGACGCGGCCCAATTAATTCCGGATGAATTGCTAGGCACGTTTATGTAGATTCTGCCTGAAAACAATGTTAGGTTCCTTTGTTGTTTGAAAGAAGAAAGAAACGAATGGTAATATTGTACGATTTTTCTCAATCTATCCCATTTGTATGCATTCAGTGAGTTTTATTACGAGAACTGAATACGCATTTAGCCTAAATATTTAGAGATGACATTCTGAAAGGCCTCGGTGGCTCAGTTGGATGCGCCGTCCGACTGGAGACCAGGAGGTCGCGGGTTCAACCCCCGCCGAGGTCGGCAACATTCTTTCGTGGAGATTGATCATGAAATATTTTCTACGGTCATTATCTCCTTCCGCTGATTCAAAAAGGGCAGTTGTCAGTTTCTGGCGAAAGAATGTGCACAACACTGCTTAACCGCTTAGAGAAGCCTGCCCAGTAAACGTGTGGCTAGGTAAACTGACCGCGCTCGACATGACCCCATTGGGTTGACTGGGCCGTAAAACCTCAACACAAACAAAAGACATTCTGAAATTTGAGCAAACAGTATAAGCCAGGTTCAGACGATTCAGAATCTGATCAAGGTCTACAACTGTTTGACTCTCACCCAGCGATTTTAAGACACACCGTCAGACAGTGAAATAGAATTGAAGGCATTTTAGGACAAGCATGGTAAGGGTTAAAGTTGTCTTGTTATTCGCAATATTTCGGTAAGTAAGTAAAGAACAAACAGTGTAGAACCAAACGAGAAGCCACTCTTCCAGCTGTATAACCCATTTCAGTCGAGTAGGCTTTCTATCACAACTCTCTGGACCGGTCTATTTCCAATAGCAGGGTGTCTGGCTAGTTTTTATTATTACTATGTTTAATAGAAATTCCTGTAATTAATGCAAGCAGAGTAGACCCTGATCAGACGCCGCGTTCTGCGGCGTCTGATCTGGGTCTGCACTGTTTGCCATTTACCCTTATAGGGGGTTCCAGCCACATCATCAGGTATTAAAATGGGCGTGTTCAAAATTTAAGTTAAGTATGGCAAAGAATAAATGTGTCGCCATATTTCGGGTTTATAAGGGCTGTGCCATGCGAAAATGTGTCTTCGGTCATACGCGGACAGCGAAGGCCCTGATCAGCCTGCGCATGCGCGCAGTCTGATCAGGACCTTCACTTTCCGGTCACAGAACCATTGGATACTGTAAAACATAAGGAAGTATAGCAAAGTTCCTGATCAGATTGTATGCCTCCGCTGGCTGATCTGGAGATTAACAGTTTGCATTTATCCCTATTGATTTTAAAATAAGAATAGGGCTCTCATATCATACACGAGCAGCAAAGGTCTGGATCAGCTAGCGTCCCTCGACTTATTCCGTTCAAGGACATTCACTTGATCCGTAACGCTCATTTCAGGTACCGAAATTTGAGCCGGCTCACGAACAAGGGGAGTATAGTTTTCCGGTTTGTGGTTCTTTAAATGCGCATGCCAAAATCCCTATTTAGACTACAGACATGCGTTTTTGCCTGAAGTTTCCTCAAAGTCTCTACTACATGTCTGCGAACAGTAAAGGCTCTGGCGAGACTGCGCTTATGCGCAGACTCGCCTGAGCCTTTGCTGGTCGCCTATGTCATAAGGCCCATTTTCTCTTGTGGTCGCTCGAATATTTTTCTCCAGAAAATAGGGATTGACCTTGCTTGCGAATTGTCTTTCTAATTCGAAGGAAACGTCATCCTCTGTTCCTGGGAAGAAAAATAATATTTTGTGAGGCCCTCCCATGGGAGGTACCTGTTCCTTTGTTCCCCTGGAATATATCAGCATTTTCCCTTGTTCCTAAAAATCAAAATATTCTATGTTTCATGTTCCCCAAAATTGCCTTTCTTCCCCTGTTCCCTTCAATTTTAGACTTTTGTTCCCTAGTTTCTCCTAAAGAATGGCCTTCTTCCCCTGTTCCCTAAACCCCTGGAAGGGCCTCGTTTGTCGTCTGTAGAAATTACCCAGAGAAAGTTAAATATTAGGGGGAATTGATGATAGTTCGTATGTCTTTACTGAAAATGACAAATCTTAATCAAATACGTGAAGTGCTACTGTTTATGAGGGCTGATGAGACCCGGCAATCTTACCTCTAAACTGCCTGTTGCAGACAGACCAAGAGAGGTCTGAGGAAGAAAGCTCTTTTGGCAATTCCTTTGGCTTTCCGCTGAGCACGTTTCTGCTTGGCTTCGCTGATTCTTTTTGCTTCGTGTTCACCAGCGCCCCTTCTTATAAGGTCTCGCCACTTTGCTCGATCGTGTGAAATCTATTCCAACGACTCTGTTGGTATGTTGTTCTTAAGGGAGGCTTTGAGGGTGTCATTGTATTGCTTTTTCTGACCACAATAGAAGCATTTTCCCATTTGCATTACGTAAACACGCCTATTCAAATATACTGAAAATTTTACCACCAGAAAATTGAAAATTTTCAGATAAAAATTCTGTTATTTTTCATATTTCTGCTCAAAACATAGATTGTGGGTACTCGTTAGAACCGTCTCAATGAGGCGGTTCTAACGCGTACCCACAATCTATGTTTTGAACAGAAATAAGAAAAATAATGTATACCCCTGTAAACCCCAGTTTTACTATATAAAAGTGGGTTTAAGGGGGTCAAAATTAAATAGGCATGTTTTCGTGATGTAGTTCTCCACGAAGGATTTTCTTTGGCAAACGTTAATCAGGCCTTCTGGTAACATGGCCTGCACATGTCCGTCTTAGCTGTGCCAATTTCAGAAGAGTATGTACCTTGCATCCCTGCCCTTTTCAGGACTTCTGTGTCTGGACTCCTGTCTTGCCATTTAGTCTTTATAGGTTTTCTAAGACCGCTTGTATGGAAGTGGTTCAGTCTTTGGCATAGCGTTGGTAAACTGGCATTTATTTATATTTGATATGGTGTTTTACGTCCCTTTCAACATTATTTCAGGCACATCGAGACGATGTAAGGGTGATAATGAACAGCTCTGTACAATGAAGTGCTGTACGGTCATGAGATGAATTCTGCCCTCAGCAGGATTCGAACACCAGACCTCGCGTAATCCGAACGGGAGGTCTAACCACTCTGCTATCCGCACGCTTCAAATCATCATTTAAAATGTTCTTTAGTTATCTTTATTAATCTTTTATACTGCATTAATATGTCTCAATGTGCATTACAACCCCACCCCACATCCCCGCTTTTTCTCATTATACGAGGGTCGTGCAAAAAGTTCTGTCACTAATAGGCTTCCTTTGTTTTATCCCAGGTATATTTTAAAATGCTTCACTGCACTTGAATGGTGTGTTGAATAGCTAACGATACCCGTTTATTTCGTGCAAACTGCTTTCCAACTGACCGAGTTATTACAAATTGAAATAGATGCAGTCATATACACTGACCAATTTACTTGTTACATTGGAACATGGACCAGAAGACTGAAATTCATAGCTGTATTAAATACCGCCTTAGGCTTAATATAGATTAAAGCAGATATTTAATGAATTGTGTGGTATATATGGACCTCAGACCATTTCAGTGCGCACAGTGTTTATGTGGGTTAAAGCTTTTAAAGCTGGGAAATTTTCTATTGAAGATGATACCCGTCCTGGAAGGCCTAAAACCTCTGTTTCCAAGGCTAACATCGCTGCTGCAAAGATTGCGGCCGAACAGGATGCGCGACTGTCTGTCAGAGATATAGCAAGTTGTACTGGCATATCCGAAGGCAGTGCGCAAACAATTCTGAAAAAGCGTCAAAGGTTTGCGCTAGGTGGGTACCTCATTTGCTCACTGAAGAGCAAGACACAACGCCTTGAATGTGCCCGGGAACTTTTGAAAACATACAAGGCTGTAATAGTCGGGTTATTTCTAACTTGCTACGAAACAGGTGATGAAACCTGGGTGCACATGTTTGAGCCACAAAGAAGGGCTGATAATAAGCAATGGAAGCGAAAAGATCAAAAACGCCCATGTATTGCCAAGAGAACCATAAGTTCGAAAAAGATGTTGTACGCAGTTTTCTTGAATTCAAGTGGGCCAGTCGTTCAAGTGCCTTGTCCATCTGGTCATACAGTCACTGGCCGATTCTACAAGAATTCTGTACTGAAGAAAGTAAAAGAATTTTACAATAAGAAACGACCAAGCAAAAGATGGTCAGGAGTCCACCTTTTACATGAGGACGCCTCCTCTCATAAGTGTGAGGTTGTTAAGTCTTTTTTGGCTTCTGAAAAGGTGAAAGTTTAAACCATCCACCTTATTCACCTGACCTGAGTCCCTGTGACTTTTATTTTTATTTACAAGGCTTAAGAAAATGCTTTCTGGAAATAAGTCTAGTTCTCTTGGCAGCGCTATTTATCAGTGTCTCCAACAGATACCAAAAGAAGACTATCTATCTGCTTTTCGCGACTGGGTAAAAAGGTTACAAAAATGTGTTTCAGTAAAGGGGGAATACTTTGAATATGTTTGATAAAACGTAGCACTGAAGTAATCCGAACCCAGCGACAAAACTTTTTGCAGGACTCTCGTAGGCAACCATAAGTTCTCGTAAGCAAACAGAAGATAATTTTATGAACATTAAGTAATTTAAAGGATAAGGATAGTTTTATGCACACTTTTTCCATGTACGTGGACCGATTTTTTTTAAAGTTTATGAATATCTTACTTTTAGTATATATAATCATGAATAAAGCGGTTTGAAACATATTTATATTAAGTGGATGTCCTCGTGCCAAATAATGACGTGGTATCATTATCACTTTGCTAATTAAGATGTGACTTTAAAGCATTACATACTCTGTGTCAGGTTTAAACAAAACAACTTACTATGTGAAAATGTCTACCACAGTAAACCTTTCAAATCCCTGATAGTACAGCATACAGATAACTTTGCATATATTGCTACCGCAAGCAACATACCAAACTGGCATGCAAAACTGTCTGTCTAGCCCGGCGAACATTTTGAAATTTTGCAACAAGTATTATCAACAAATAACTTTAAATTCCCCCATGCCTACAAATATGTGTAGACCCAAAAGTCCTTCGCTATTTTACGTCAGTCAATAAAACCAGACAAATGCTCATAGTCATGCTATCGCAAGTAATACATCATCATGACGTGCAAACCTGCCTACCACGGCAATTATTTACATTACGAAAACACGCCTATTCAAATATACTGAAAATTTTACCACCAAAAGATGAAAATTTTCAGATAAAAAATTCTGATATTTTTCAAATTTCTCCTCAAAACATAGATTGTGGGTACTCGTTAGAACCGCCTCGACGAGGCGGTTCTAACGAGTACCCACAATCTATGTTTTAAGGAGACATAAGAAAAATAAGGTATACCCCTGTAAACCCCAGTTTTGCTATATAAATGTGGGGTTTAAGGGGGTCAGAATTATATAGGCAAGTTTTCGTGATGAAACAAAAAAAAAAAAAAAAAAAAAAAAAAGCAAGTATCATACCTTGCTACCGCAAGTATCACAACAAACTAACATGAACTTCGTGCTATCATATATCAAAGTATCATAATACTTCTAAGTCTACGCCACTTTCTTGCTACCGCAAGCTCCCAAAGCGTCCTTGTAAGTTAATATGCCGATAGATGCATTTATTACAAATTCCCAATACTGTAATCATAACTGCTTACAAAGTACCAAGTCAGGCAAATGCTATCCAAGCAAACACAAAGCGCCGCATCAACGTCGTTACAACGACGTTGCAAAGACGTTGTAACAACGTTCCTGTGACGTTGTGTGTTGGCTGGGATGAAATTATGCTACTGCATGTAACATAAATCGGAATATAAACACTTACACTAACATTAAACTTTGAATTCTGCTATTAAAGCCGAGGAAACTATTAACCCTCTACTATCCTGAAACCCAAATAATACAGTCTCTTAGACTTCTTAAATATTTTGGGTATCCAAGATGAAAACATAGATGTACTCCATCATTACCAAGCAAAGAGTATCCACAATTCCACAATCCACGATGTCTCCAAAAGGTTATATTATCAGCAGCTTCCTCTCGACATACTCTATAAATTCTGAATTAGCCTCCGCAATATGTTCATTATAAAGATCATAAAGAAAAGACCGTGTAAACGAAATCTGCCCCAACACCACTCCATTAATATCTAGTCCATACTTTAAATATCGCGCATAAGAAACAATATCCCCCAGCAGGCACACAACATCAAAATGACGTCGTATCAACGTCGATGCGACGTGATCACGTCGCATCGACGTTGGTACGTTGTCATTTTAACGTTGTGTGCCCACCGGGCCCGTGCAAATATTTTTGGTTCACAAAACTCTCTGCACAATTTGTTTGCCAATAATCAATTGCAATGCGTCAGTAAGAGTTACTTACCTTGCGGGACAAACAAATCCAGTTGTTTACAATTTGTTGCTGTATTGATTCTTTACATTGAGACGAGGTATTTAAAAGGTTTTATTATTTGGACTAACCCATAATTTTGAGAGTTAACAGGTACCCAATCTACAGAGTTGTGACGATAACTGGATAGAAAAGAATTTGAAGGAAACTGCTATTGCCGTGGATAAGCTACAGCTGCCTGAGGACCCTGATTATCTCAAGGACTCTCTTCAAGGTTCTGTTGAAAAGAAAGAGGCTCGTATAGGACTGGCTAGTTGCAACCCATTGGAGATCGAAGGCTTTACAAGAGATTTTAGTGACAGTCCAGACTTTGGTTTGATTGACATTGTTAACTACATGGTTTGGGTTGAAAAAGACACCTTATCTAGAGCCATAAAATCACAGTTCCAGTTAAAAAAGAGTGCCCAGGTATATTTTTCTTATTTCTCATTGCTGTACCCTTGCAGTAGGACACTTCTAATGATAACACAGTTTTGTGGAGAAATCAGAAAAGATCGGTACTTTTAGGAAGAAATATAAGCATCTTATTTAGAGCTATAGGTCTATCGGTAGTAAAATTTTAACATCCATTTAACTACTTGTGATACTATTTCGTGATGCGCCACATAAGTGCTGACCAAGTGGGAAACAGGGCAGAATCTGATCGAATTGCTTTTTGTGCAGTATGATCTGGGTCTGTACCCTTTGCTGAGGCATTACAGCTGGGATATTTAAAGACAATGTGGTACATTCTTACTTTTTCTTGAAAAAATGCTTTTTTTTTTCAATCACTTAACACAATAAATAATTCATTATGAAAACATGCCTATTCAAATATACTGAAAATTTTACCACAAAAAAATGAAAATTTTCAGATAAAAAATTCTGATATTTTTCATGTTTCTGCTCAAAACATAGATTGTGGATACTCGTTAGAACCGCCTCATCAAGGCGGTTCTAACGAGTACCCACAATCTATGTTTTTGAGCAGAAATAAGGAAAATAATGTATCACCCCTGTAAACCCCAGTTTTACTATATAAAAGTGGGGTTTAAGGGGGTCAAAATTATATAGGTATGTTTTCGTGATGTGGTGTTTTACTTTGTGTATCTTAAAAGATGGTTTCCTAGAAAAAAAGAAACAATGATAGAGATTTTTTTTCTGAGAAATAAGATCTGGCATTTAATTGGCATTTACATCAAATCAGGTCTTAAACATTTTCTCTCCGAGTGATATTTGTTTGACTCTTTACAGAATGTAAGCCCTATAATCGAGGAAAAAACAAAAACAAAAAGAATTCCTCACTCGTATTGTCATTGCCATCTGCAGCAGTCTAAAGATTAACTAAAACATTAAATTCAAAAAAAAAATCTGAATACACTTGCATGTATAACAACTCATTCAGACTTTCGCCCTGAACACAATCAAATTAACCTTTACCCTCGTGGGGGGTGGGGGGTGGGGTGGGTGCGTGGGTGCGGGGTGGGGGGGGGGGGGACGTGAGGGAGTAATTTCTTATATACGGCATTGCCGAATGGCCCTCTTTTTCAGGGCTGCCTGGTATATGGTTAGCTCCATTTTTGTCAACAAAACATTATATGACTGACCCGATATTTCTTGATTGGTATATGAAAGGCGCCACTTTTTCTGACATCCCGGTATATGCACATATTTTTCACTCAGAGATTTTTGAGGCTGCTTGTCTTCTTGCTATTCAGTGAATTGACTACAATATTTGTATAACTACCAGCAATAAATGGGTACAAAAATCAATGGGCAGTATATTAATAGGTCAATATTTCAGATGATCTAGTATATGAATGGGCCCGTTTTGTCAAAGGCCAGGTATATGAATGGGGTATGTTTCGAAATACTGGCTCGCACAGCCGTACCAAAATTATCCTTGTTACCCCCGCCCCGCACCCCCCCCCAAGCCTTTACCACTGCCTCATGGGGAACAATCCTCGTAGTTTCACGGAAATAGCCGTTATCGACCCGGGAAACTCGTCGTAGACTTACCTGTGCAACTCACGGCCAGAATTATATAGAAATTAATAGGAAAGTCGTCTTAAATTGATTAAAATACAATTTTAGAAGAATGCGAAAACAATTTATAAGTTATTTTTGAAAAGCTATTTTATTAAAAAAGAATTTGCTATAAAATTTATAAGAATAAATTGATGACTTAGTTCTCCCATTTTACTTTGAAGTGTGGTATGTCGTTTCCCTATTCATGCTGTATATATTTTCCAAAATGCTTCTGAATCTACATTTCAATGCTAATTTATAAATATTACTTTCTCATCGGTACTTTTATAAGTTATGAATAGAAAACCAATTTCTCAGTTTGCAATGATATATACTATTCTATAATAAAGTACAAACGTAGTTCTTCCAATTTGGTTTAAAAATAAGGAAGTCAGCATTTCGGCACTCACATATTCTCTCGTGAAAACGGCTTAAGTCCACGAGCGCCGACAGGATAAGATAACGTTTGAAACTGCACAAGATTTCGGCTTTAGGGGAGATAATTACATAACGAAGAAAGTGAGCGTTGAATCTATTGTACGCGACACGCCAACTGATCCTCTCTTCATTTCTACCAAATATTATCAAAATACATAATGTGTATGTCCAAGGGTATCAAAGTTATGGAGCGCACAAGGATTCGTCTTTGATTTCTGCTTCTGGGAAGATAATTACAAAACGAAGAAAGTGAGAGTCGTCTTTCATGCAGGCAACATGCCTACTGGTCCTCCTCTTCATTCCTACCAAATATTACCAATATATGTCTAAGGGTATCAAAGTTATGGAGCGCACAAGGATGTGTCTACAATTTCTGCTTCAGGGGAGATAACTACATAACGAATTAAGTGAGAGTTGTCTCTCTTGCACTTGACACGCCTACTGGTCCTCCTTTTCATCCTGAATGAATATTATCAAATCATCTCAAACAGTTTGGGAGTTACGGCCTGCACAAGATTTCGGATTCAGGTGAGATAACTTTATTTTTGTTTCATTTGATGTTACGAGGGGAGTTAAATAAGTTCGTAGAACTCGGGGTTTAACTCACAGATTGGAAGATGGTTTCAACATTATTTTTCAATATAATCCCCCTTTACTTCAATGCATTTGGTCCACTTTTCTTTTAAGCAGTCTATGCCTTTGAAATAAAAGTCGTCTATTTGGTCCTCAAACCAAGCCTCTGTAGCAGCCTTGAGCTCATCATCGTCCCGAAATCTCGTTCCACGCAAATGTGACTTCAAATTTCGAAACAGATAATAATCACTTGGTGCCAGGTCTGGACTGTATGGCGGGTGATTTAACTGCTCGAACTTGCACTCACGAATAGCCGCTTGTGCAACTCTGGACTTGTGCACAGGGGCATTATCATGCAAAAGAAGGACACCAGCAGCTAGCTTTCCCCTTCGTTTTTCTTAAATAGCAACCCTTAATTGTTTAATGACATTGGTATAGTATTCTCCTGAATTGAAATACCAGCAGGCATGTAATCTATCAAT
>OZ024824.1:5941376-5982581 GCA_964016985.1 Anodontia alba
AAAATACGACAAGAGCAACTTTTACAAGTACAGAGACAACAAGAACAAATGCAAGAGCAACGAAGGCAAGCACGGGAAGAACAAATACAACAATCAAAAAAAGAAAACGCTAAACAAGAACAGCTAGCGCAGCTGTATCTACGGAAGCCATCATTACAATAACAGCTTTCACAGCTTCAGTTATCGCTGAAGAAATACGATCTGTTTGGCTACGATCAGGATGGTTATCTTCTTTTAACAGTCGAACAACAATGGCTTGAACATCTTTGAAACCATGGAAATTTATTCTAGACATGAGTAGTTCAAGCCATTGGGGGTTAATCACAGCGCCAGGTCAGGAAGCAAATGGGAACAATTTGGGACTATCTTTTCTGATCTTCTGTAAAATAATGGTATGTTGAATGTACTCGATAGGGGATTCTTATGAGAACACATTACATACATTTTAATGAAATATGAAAATTTCCTTAAAATATCCATATATATATAATTGTTTTCTTGGGCTTTCTGAAGAATTTTCTACGGACTCAAAAATGAGCTCGCATTACGAAAACACATCTATTCAAATATATTGAAAATTTTACCACCCAAAAAATGAAAATTTTCAGAAAAAAATTCTGATATTTTTCATATTTCTGCTCAAAACATAGATTGTGGGTACTCGTTAGAACCGCCTCGGCGAGGCGGTTCTAACGAGTACCCACAATCTATGTTTTCAAGCAGAAATAAGAAAAATAATATATACCCCTGTAAACCCCAGTTTTACTATATAAAAGTGGGGTTTAAGGGGGTCAAAATTATATAGGCGTGTTTTCGTGATGGAATCAGCCACGGTAACCGAGCCATTGGTCTTCGAGTCCTTGAAAAGTAAATAAGTGAACTTAGGAACTGATACAATTAGATCCACGTCACGTTCTCAACATCAGAGGGAAGCTTTATTGTAGTAACAATTCATATCGCAGAATATAATTATCTAACACGGGTGTGAGGGGTAGATAGAAAAATCCGTCTCGAGGGTTACTGTCTGGCATAACGAGGGGTGGATTTTTTCTATCTCTCCCTCACACCCATTACATATTCTTTTTCTTGCATACCTTTCATTGTTGAAAGTGGATTTTTGATAATGCAGTCACTTCGAATGCAGATGTCCGCCATATTGTAATAACAATGCCGTGTCGTTTAGTGACGTCATTACGTTCAGTGACTTCAGCCTTAAAAATGGCGTACCGTGACGTTCTATACAACCAGTGTATATCAAACACGTGAAAATTCTCGATTTGATCTTTCCCAAGGGACGGATTTGGGCGTGTGAGATAAAATTTGCTGGCACCAGTGTAATTTGCGGAAATCCTTATCCGTATGCAAGTGCAATGAGGTGTCGCAGGCCAAACACTAATAAAATAGATAAAAATATGTCAGTCATGTAGCGAAAGGCCGGCGGTTTTGAGAAAGAAATAAACATGTTTTAGTCTAACGCAAATACATTACAGGTAGATATAGCTTGCTATTTTTCACAGACAGTAGTGTAGTTCCTGTGATAGAACTGCTAAGGAAAAAAAAACTCCGTGTTTCTTCCCGATAGTTTTAAGATTACAAAACTGTCTAAAATATCCTGAACCTGGTATAGTTTTCTTGGGACAGACTAAAACGCTGAATTTTCCGCTGAATTCAGCAGGTTGCTGATCAGCAGAATTAGACTAAAACGCTGATCTGCTGAACTGCTGAATATTAGTTAAATAAGGTAATACTGGGTATATTACTAGTTGCACATATATCACCTTAGTTTATTTGTCTACTTAGATATATATTTGTTTTCTTTTTTATATTTTATGGTCCAGGCGACGTATTGTGCATCAGAGTTTGCTGAAATGCCGCCTGAATATTAATTTAAGAAACTATTCTTGGTCATATTACTATTCGCGTATAATTAACCTTACTTTGTTTGAGTATTTAACAATTTTATTGATATTTTATGGCCCAGGCTGCAATATTTTAATCATATCGAGCATTCTTCAGAATGAAAATAATGGAACGGCTATTTAATTTAATTCTTGTTATTTGAACTTAGGGAATTTTAGGACGTTTTACAACGCTGTTTCATGCACAACTCTTGTATTTTTTTCCTTGTCAAACTTTACGACCCACTCAACAGTATTCCATTATTATCGAAATGCCTGTATAGTACGATTCAGTCTTTTCCCTCTTTGGTAGTACTGTCTCTACGCATTATAGACAGGTTGTCAATATAGCAGTCATATAGAGCATCCTATGCGTGACGAAACACAAGATATGCTGAATCGCCAAATCATCTCATATCTATTTGAACAGCATTTATATTTACCAAGGTATATTCACATTATTTTCATGTTATTCGAACATGCTGCTAACACTGACTTTCCAGAGACAGCTGATGCGACAGAGAGCAATGAACGCAGTTGTCAGTTGACGGAAAAACCTCTCCGAGATCAGCTTATTACAGATAAGATTGATCTGTGGTAAGTTGTTCCGAGTCAGATGCTTACAGAAACCTACAGAGTACGGACTGTACAGAGATGCGTTCAATGTGCTATGTTGCTGTTATCCAAAGACGAAATGTAGGTTTCATTATGTTATAAGCCTATGCAATGTAGTGCGATTATTTCAGATAAAAAGGATAATTTTCAGATGAAAAATTTTGATATGTTTCTTATTTCTCCTCAATACATATACTATGGCTACCCGATAGAAGCGGCTCGTGGAAGAGGTTCTAACTAGTAGTACAAAAGGAACTGTTTCAGAGCAGACATAAGAAAAATAATGCATAGCTCTAAAAACCCAGTTTTGTCATAAACTTTGAGGTTGAGGGCGTCGTCATTGCATAGACCTGTTAACTTGATGGCTGTCAGCTTATAATTGGCAAACTGAAATGGAAAAATTCTATTCTTAATTTTGTTTTGGCAATGCATTATATAACATCAGTAGAAATTTAAGAAATAAAAAAACCTAACGAAACAACACCGAAATGCAATAACAATTACACATGACAATATCATTTCAATCAAGCGTTCATCAATGACAGAACTCCTTAACTTTACCACTCTCTGGGCTAATCAGCAGACGACAAACAGGTGACATTTTTCCCGGGAAACAGGATTTGACATTCCATGCAAATTGTCTTAATTGGAAAGACTTTGCATGAATTATTAAACCTTTACCACTCTCTGGGCTAATCAGCAGACGACAAACAGGTGATATTTTTCCCGGGAAACAGGACTTGACATTCCATGCAAATTGTCTTAATTGGAAAGACTTTGCATGAATTATTAAATGCTGTTTTTTTGGAAAAATAAGAAAAAAAAAAAAAAAATAAAAAATAACAAAATGTCGTCTGCTGAAAATGTTACCCAGAATGCTGAGCGTTAATATCTCTCCACATCTGAAAAAAAAAAAATTAAGTGATCGACCACAGCCACAGTGTCTTTAATCCGGTGTTTGATCTAATCATGTTGTTTTCACAAGTGATAAACTGATGATTTGATTTCCGTAAGAACCTGGCGTATTTTATGTGTCAACCTCGACTTTAACACACTACATTTTATTAATGAGATTTATATCTTTCATATTTATCGTTTTTAATGTATCTATTAAACTTCCTTTCACTGATTTTTAAACACAAATTACACGAAACATTTTCGAGTACATAGTTTAAGAGAATCTCAATGTCTATCTGTCTGTCTGTCTCAGTTATATTTCAAGGGTTTAACTAGTTTTGTCTCAGAAAACAGGTTTTAACATTTCATGACAACTTCCTCTTCTGCTGCATATTAAATCTAAATTTATTTGTAATATTTATTTATTAGTTATAATGTTTTACTTTATGTATTTGTTTGTTATTAAGTTTTTAAGGCATAGCCGGTAATACTGTGGTCATGTTGAGCTATGTGAACAGAAATAGAATAGAGAAACTATATTGCTGATCATTTTTGAGTAAATGTTTTCTTTGGCAAAATAATGGTCGCACATTTTAAAACATTATTTATTCGTTTATTATAAATATTTATTCGTTTCCGTGATTAACGACCTAGCCCGCAGAATTTGTTATATCTATCTATCTATCTATCTATGAAGACAATTTGCATGAAATGGCAAATATTATCAGTTTGTAGTCTATTGAATTTAGCCAGAGAGTGGTAAAAGTAAAAAAAAAAACAAAACAAAAAAACAAAAACAAAAAAAAAAAAAACAAAAAAAAAAAACGGTACCACATTTAACCTAAATATACAATGCAGACAACGCAGACTCAGATGAAACATATTTCTTTCAATTTGAGTATATTTAGGTAGATTAGGTTGCGTAAATGACTATTTATTATGATAGACATTTTGTCATCTTCAACCAGGTAAACGCGTTAAAGACAGTTGATAATCTCTTGACTAGATTATGATTATTGCTACCTACATGCGTGGTAAGGTGATAAGGGTTTCAGTTACCGCGAGCGGCGTTAATTGGATTAAAATACCTTGTTTATTCTTAATAATATTACACAATGTAGACAATGTAGACGTCACCTTTGATCTTCAAATATAAACTAGGTATTTAGGTTTTTCTCAATTTTAGGCGGAATTATCATGTTTTATAAAACAGGATAATTACACCTAAAACTAAGAAAAGCGTACAACGAAAAACGTTGCATATTCCCACTGGTCTGGCTACCTGTTATTAAAGGGGAACGCAATATAAGTTGTAAGTATATTCCGGAGTAAAGTGCCTAACAAGCCATTTATTTTGATGCAAGAGCTTTCAAAATTAGCCTAGAAATAAGGAAGTTATGGTGGTTTGAGTATATTTAAAATGGCTTTCCTTGATGCCATCACAAAGCCCCAAATTAAATATGCAAACCAAACTAAAAAGGATTTTTAAGAATAATTTTGCTACAGATTCTTTTTTATAATCTTTGAATTCTAGTGACATGCAATCATTTCCCCCAAAATAAACCACATTTACGCGAATAACTACCTTTATGAAACGAATTTTATTTTTTATGAAACCTGATTAAATATTCAAAATGGCGGCACCCATTTCCACCAATGTTAGAATATTCAGTTGTCTATATCTTAATTATTTCCACCGATTTTGATCAAATTTGTGTTAAAATCCATTGTTTGTGAAGTTCGTTACTTTAAAGCACAGTGCCTTTTAAGGTTGCGTTTCCCTTTAATGCTAGACCAGTGTGAATATGCAACGTCTAATCAGGGACTAGGTTATGATTATTGCTACCTACAGGCGTGGCTGCTAATTGGATTATCGTCTTTACTTTGAATAGGTGATAACGGTGTGCACAAAGCGCATACTCAATCCAACCGTCATTAATAAAATGTAGTGTGTTAAAGTCGAGGTTGACACATAAAATACGCCAGGTTCTTACGGAAATCAAATCATCAGTTTATCACTTGTGAAAACAACATGATCAGATCAAACACCGGATTAAAGACACTGTGGCTGTGGTCGGTCACTTAATTTTTTTTTCAGATGTGGAGAGATTTTAACGCTCAGCATTCTGGGTAACATTTTCAGCAGACGACATTTTGTTAGTTTTTTTTTTTTTTTCTTATTTTTCCAAAAAAAACAGGATTTAATAATTCATGCAAAGTCTTTCCAATTAAGACAATTTGCATGGAATGTCGAGTCTTGTTTCCCAGGAAAAATATCACCTGTTTGTCGTCTGCTGATTAGTCCAGAGTGTGGTAAAGGTTAAGGAGTTCTGTCATTGATGAATGCTTGATTGAAATGATATTGTCATGTGCAATTGTTATTGCATTTCCGTGTTGTTGTTTCGTTAGGTTTCTTTATTTCTTAAATTTCTACTGATTAATGCATTGCCAAAACAAAATTAAGAATATAAGTTTTCCAATTCAGTTTGCCAGTTATAAGCCGACAGCCATCAAGTTAACAGGTCTATGCAATGACGACGCCCTCAACCTCAAAGTTTATGACAAAACTGGGTTTTTAGAGCTATGCATTATTTTTCTTATGTCTGCTCTGAAACATAGTTTCTTTTGTACTACTATTTAGAGCCTCTTCCACGAGCCGCTTCTATCGGGTAGCCATAGTATATGTATTGAGGAGAAATAAGAAACATATCATAATTTTTCATCTGAAAACTATCATTTTTAGTCTGAAATAATCGCACTACATTGCATAGGCTTATAACATAATGAAACCTACATTTCGTCTTTGGATAACAGCAACATAGCACATTGAACGCATCTCTATACTGTCCGTACTCTGTAGGTTTCTGTAAGCTTCTGACTCGGAACAACTTACCACAGGTCAATCTTATCTGTAGTAAGTTGATCTCGGAGAGGTTTTTCCGTCAACTGACTTAACTGCGTTCATTGCTCTCTGTCGCATCAGCTGTCTCTGGAAAGTCAGTGTAAGCAGCATGTTCGAATAACATGAAAATAATGTGAATATACCTTGGTAAATATAAATGCTGTTCATATAGATATGAGATGA
The DNA here is from genome assembly GCA_964016985.1 of Anodontia alba. NCBI lineage: Eukaryota > Metazoa > Mollusca > Bivalvia > Lucinida > Lucinidae > Anodontia > Anodontia alba. The sequence continues at coordinate 5,947,872 of OZ024824.1, forward strand.
TTCGGCGATTCAGCATATCCTGTGTTTCGTCACGCATAGGATGCTCTATATCTCTGCTATATTGACAACCTGTCTATAATGCGTAGAGACAATACTACCAAAGAGGGAAAAGACTGAATCGTACTATACAGGCATCCTTCATTTCAATACAGGCATTTCGATAATAATGAAATACTGTTGGGTGGGTCGTAAAGTTTGACAAGGAAAAAATACAAGAGTTGTGCATAACACAGCGTTGTAAAACGTCCTAAAATTCCCTATGTTCAAATAACAATAAAAAAGTTAAATAGCCGTTCCATTATTTTTATTCTGAAGAACGCTCGATATGGTTAAAATATTGCAGCCTGGGCCATAAAATAGCAACAAAATTGTTAAATAGTCAAACAAAGTAAGGTTAATTATACGCGAATAGTAATATGACCAAGAATAGTTTCTTAAATTAATATTCAGCATTTCAGCAAATTCTGATGCACAATACGTCGCCTGGGCCATAAAATATAAAAAAGAAAACAAATATATATCTAAGTAGACAAATAAACTGAGCCCAGAGAGTGGTAAAGGTTAAGGAGTTCTGTCATTGATGAACGCTTGATTGAAATGATATTGTCATGTGTAATTGTTATTGCATTTTGGTGTTGTTTCGTTAGGTTTTTTTATTTCTTAAATTTCTACTGATGTTATATAATGCATTGCCAAAACAAAATTAAGAATAGAATTTTTCCATTTCAGTTTGCCAATTATAAGCTGACAGCCATCAAGTTAACAGGTCTATGCAATGACGACGCCCTCAACCTCAAAGTTTATGACAAAACTGGGTTTTTAGAGCTATGCATTATTTTTCTTATGTCTGCTCTGAAACAGTTTCTTTTGTACTACTAGTTAGAACCTCTTCCACGAGCCGCTTCTATCGGGTAGCCATAGTATATGTATTGAGGAGAAATAAGAAACATATCAAAATTTTTCATCTGAAAATTATCCTTTTTATCTGAAATAATCGCACTACATTGCATAGGCTTATAACATAATGAAACCTACATTTCGTCTTTGGATAACAGCAACATAGCACATTGAACGCATCTCTGTACAGTCCGTACTCTGTAGGTTTCTGTAAGCTTCTGACTCGGAACAACTTACCACAGATCAATCTTATCTGTAATAAGCTCATCTCGGAGAGGTTTTTCCGTCAAGTGACAACTGCGTTCATTGCTCTCTGTCGCATCAGCTGTCTCTGGAAAGTCAGTGTTAGCAGCATGTTCGAATAACATGAAAATAATGTGAATATACCTTGGTAAATATAAATGCTGTTCATATAGATATGAGATGATTCGGCGATTCAGCATATCCTGTGTTTCGTCACGCATAGGATGCTCTATATGACTGCTATATTGACAACCTGTCTATAATGCGTAGAGACAGTACTACCAAAGAGGGAAAAGACTGAATCGTACTATACAGGCATTTCGATAATAATGGAATACTGTTGAGTGGGTCGTAAAGTTTGACAAGGAAAAAAATACAAGAGTTGTGCATAACACAGCGTTGTAAAACGTCCTAAAATTCCCTATGTTCAAATAACAAGAATTAAGTTAAATAGCCGTTCCATTATTTTCATTCTGAAGAATGCTCGATATGATTAAAATATTGCAGCCTGGGCCATAAAATATCAATAAAATTGTTAAATACTCAAACAAAGTAAGGATAATTATACGTGAATAGTAATATGACCAAGAATAGTTTCTTAAATTAATATTCAGGCGGCATTTCAGCAAACTCTGATGCACAATACGTCGCCTGGACCATAAAATATAAAAAAGAAAACAAATATATATCTAAGTAGACAAATAAACTAAGGTGATATATGTGCAACTAGTAATATACCCAGTATTACCTTATTTAACTAATATTCAGCAGTTCAGCAGATCAGCGTTTTAGTCTATTTCTGCTGATCAGCAACCTGCTGAATTCAGCGGAAAATTCAGCGTTTTAGTCTGTCCCAGTTTTCTTGCAAATATCCTACTTTCTCCGTAACGCTTAGCAGCTGTTTCTTCGACAGTTCTGTCGGGACGTCTCTTACATATAGAGGATCTTACATAAGTGGTCATTTCATATGACATTTATGAAACAAGCCTTCGGTGAGTCTCATAAATTTTATATGAAATGACCATGAATGTAAAATTCTGTTTATCGTATGACTTTTTAAACTATTTTATTGCCGTAGATGTCGGACCGTGTTTTCAGCAGAAAACATACCGTTGTCAAGGACGGCGTGATGACGTTACACGCCAGTAACCAAGTATTATGTAACGTATGTAACGTGTGGTCCTATCATTTTATGACATGACGTTATCCACTGAATAGTAGCGACGTCATAATTTAGCGAAAATATGCCTTCGAACATGCTCACAAAGCGAAGACTAAGATCATCCTGCGCATGCGTAAAGTATCATCCGGGCCTTTGCTGTCCAATCACAATTTCTGAAGTATCCGGTAATTCTGTTGGCGGACATGAAGGTCCTTATCAGACTGCGCTGTCCACATATACCCGAAGACACGTTTTCGCATGGCGTGACCCATACCATAAACTTCCTTATGCTCTCGCTAAAATTCTAAGCAAGTGCGCACTGTGGTGTCCCAGTGGGCACATGACGTAAATATAATGTCGCCTCAACGTCGATGCAACGTCATGACGTTGCATCGACGTTGAGGCGACGTTGTATTTACATCATGTGCCTGCCGGGGTATATTAGAAAGTAATAAGGATAAAAAGCAAAAAGTGAAGTAGATACTATATGATAGGTTAACAATAATGAATTGGAGCTTAAATCAGCTTATTACCAACTGGTTTAGGTTGTAGTGTCTGGAGTGTTGCAGCTTACCAACTGCATCCTCGAATGCATCTTCAGCGGGCACGCAACATACAGGCAACGTCGCATCAACGTCGATGCAACGTGATGGCGTTGCATCGACGTTGATACGACGTTGTATAAACGTCATGTGCCCGCTGGGTCAACGGTTTGCAGACATGCAAAGGACTGTGATAGAACATTGAAATGTACAATGTCAATTGGCAAGAATTTTGTTAGTTTTTAGATGCACTGATTTTGCGCAAAGTCATTTAGTGACAGTAACAGGACACTCTGTTTGTTAGTTGTATATATATATTGTCTTAGTTATACCATGGTTCGTGCGCATGTACGATGCGATAATGCACGAGCGTGAGCGAGTGCATTATCGCACGTACATGCGCAGAACCATGGTATAACTGATTTATCACATTTGCATGCATGTAGACCATTTACATCGTGAGATATTTCATGCTGAATGTTGGGAATTTAGGCCACTATGTGATAATGGAGAGGTGATGCCTCAAGGCCATAATCAATTTTATAAAATGACAGACATGCATCTGCCAGTCTTCATTCAAGGATGTTTCATCCTGGATTGTTGATAATAGCTGTCACGCATGATCTGCAGTCGGAATCACTGGTGGTCAGTCGTGCACATTACGTAAACACGCCTGTTCAAATATATAGAAAATTTCACCCCTTAAAAACTGAAAATTTTCAGATAAAAAAATCTGATATTTTTCTTATTTCTGCTTAAAACATAAATTGTGGGCACTCGTTAGAACCGCCTCGGCGAGGCGGTTCTAACGAGTACCCACAATCTATGTTTTAAGCAGAAATAAGAAAAATAATGTATACCCCTGTAAACCCCAGTTTTACTATATAAAAGTGGGGTTTAAGGGGGTCAATATTATATGGGCATGTTTTCGTGATGAGCTCCACGTTGGACCATTTTCTAGCTGGATTATTTTGCTCTTGGCTTCGTATCCGAATGTGGGATCCGAAACAGATGCAGCATGCAACAGCTGAAGGCGGACTAGTATCTTACCTTTGTGTTTTTGTTTGTATGTTTCTTCAATAAAACCTAAACAATCATTAGCATTCCAGTATTTCGGTCTGTGTGGGAATTCCGGCCACTCGAACCTGGGGCCAGGTGGGACTTCCAGTATAGGCCACTCGAATTTACTTTGTACTTGGTGCAAAATTGAGGATTAGGTCATGTATTTATGTTATATCTGACACTTAGATGGGTCGCATTCCATGTTCCACCAGAACTCCAACAATGATAATCAGAGGCTTCAATCTTCGCTTCCAGAAGCAACTGAGGTAATACAATATAACGACGAACAGAGAAGGTCCTAATCAGACATCGTTGACACGAAAGATGATCGCGGTGCATGCTGTTCGCATATGGCAAAACTACCAAAGAGCTAGCTGATTTAGGCATTTCAGACCCAACACTGGCTTAAAGCGGAACTCGATTTTCCAAGACATCAGAAAGCACTCAATATTCCAAAGAAAAAAATATGATAAGTACACGGATACTTTTTACAGCCTCCACACAGCACTTAAAACCAGCTTTAGTGAAGATATTTAAAATTATAAAGGTTGCCTTTTAAACAAATAGCACACGAGAATTCTGTGGAAGCTGATGTCACGCTTGCTGGCACCTGTCGATTTTATAAACGAACTGAAAGATTCATGGTCAATTTACCTAACCACACGTTTACTAGGCAGGCTTAGTCCTCTAAGCGGTTGACCAGTATTGTGCACATTCTTTCGCCCGGAGGTCGCGAGTTCGACCCCCGCCGAGGTCGGCAACATTCTTTCGTGGAGAATGAAATATTTTCTACGGTCGATTTTCCAAGACATTCTCCCTTCCGCTGATTCAAGAAGGGCACTTGTCAGTTTCTGGCGAAAGAGTGTGCACAATACTGGTTAACCGCTTAGAGGACTAAGCCTGCCCAGTAAACGTGTGGTTAGGTAAATTGACCACGCTCAACATGATCCCATTGGGTTGACTGGGCCTGTAAAACCTCAACACAATAAAAAAAAACAAACTTGAAAAAAAAAAAAAAAAAATCACTGGATCATGAGATGTAAGTCATGCCCAGTAGTCACTAAACGTTGAAACAACGTCGATTCAACGTCTTGACGTTGAATCAACGTTGAACTGACGTTGTTTCAACGTTGTCTGCCTGCTGGGTGTTCACAAACTGATACCACCGTGTTTAAATCCCTATTGGGGAGGTGTTTGGTAGGATTGATAACTACAGGTCATATGGTTATTCAGAAATGTTTGATAATTGTAGATTATATTCTTAATAAGGAAATGAAGCTAAACGTTCGGGTTGACGTAACGAAATAATGGTCATTGTCATAAAATATTACAATGTTTGGGCCCATGTAATGGAGAAAACACGTCAAATTAGATAATTGCAGCCGATTCAGTTACACTTAAGGCTAAGATTGACGTAAGCCTGACAATGTCGTCAGACAAGCAAAGTTCATGCTCATAAAATCAAAGCACTGAAAGAACTTCTTGGTAGATTGTTTCTGGGTGTAAGCTATGCAAATGGCCCCGAACGGGGACTTAAGATTGTTTAATTTAACCCTTAATTTCCTGTCATTTAAGCAATAATAAAGGCCCTTATAAGACGCCGCGTTCTTTTTATAAACGGTTTGATTTCATTGGTCAATGATTATCACGTGGACAATTTTGGTGTTTGTATACTATGACTCGACTGTACTCAACTGATCCAGTGATGATGCATTGTTTGAGTTCTTGATAGGAAGTAAGTGTATGACACGGGTGAAACATTTATGGAAATAGACATGAATGCCAGGAAGGCCGCAGACATTGCCGGACGGACGAACGGACGACAAATGCTTGCGTGTAGGACAGATGTCATTGCTATAAGCGTATAACTGACGACAATGGTATTTAATATATTCAGATCATACCACGTGACCATGATAATAAGCGTCACAACGTGGGATAACATACCTCCTGGCATTTGCGCCCAACGAAGACTCAAAACAGTCAACGCATCCGCGCAGTCTGATCAGAGTCTTCATTGTCCGCATGAAAAAAACCTTTGTATCCGTGGCTATCCAAAATGCGCCAGTGAAGATTCTGATCAGACTGCGCGAATGCGCAGGCTGATCTGAATCTTCGCTGGGCGCACGTCCAAAGTTACGTTTTCTGAAGTTGTGACCCAAATGAGTGCACGTGAAATCCTGTAAAAAAATCATAAGGTGGTCAATGACCTATACCGTAAAAACTCTAAATATTGGCACAACTTAATTCCTTACCATACTTGTCCTGCCATTTCAGAAAATATCGTTTACTATCTTTTTATATGTTTAAGAAGTAGCTGGACCAGAGGCAAACAGACGCCGCATTCTGATCTGGGTCTACACTGTATGCTTAGAACTGTCTGTTCCAATACGTGGGGTTATTACGGTAATTACTATAGTCATATTCCCACATGATCGTCTAGACAAAGATTTCAGGAATTAACTTGATTTGATGATCCCAAGAATCGCTATAACGGAAATAGACGCGTTTACTAAATCCAGCGCTTTATAAGAAAATGTTGTGTTTTTTTGACATAGGTCCAGATTTGCCTACGCATCCAAGCAGTTTAAACAGAACATCTGAGCAACAACGTGAGAAAACGTCCCTTCTGACACGTTCGTCCAACGAAAACTCAGATTAGCCGCTAATCTGAGTTTCTTTATGCGGACAACGAAGACTGATTAGACTGCGCGGACAGTGTCCGCGCAGTCCAATCACTGTCATAGTTGTCCGCATAAAGAAACTTTGCATCCTTGGCTACCTAAAATGCGCCCAGTGAAGATTCTGACCAGGCTGCGCAAATGATTTGAATCTTCACTGGGCGCAAAGGTACGTTTTCCGACGTTTCGGCTCATTTATTTTAAGTCAGTCTCCTCCAAAGTACCTTTTGATATTGGAAACAGAAAGCTCAGGTTGGGCTGTCCGGATGCGAAATGACCGAATCTGGGTATACTTTTTCCGAAAATAACACAAAAGGCGTTTTTATGTAGCGGAGTGACTTTTATTTTACTACACTGCAGCTGGTGTTTGTACCTTGTGGCGGCCGTAAACGTCTCCCCGTACTTCACCATAGTGCAGATTATATTTTCATTTCCTTTGGGAACACTGGGCCCATGGTGGTATCTTTGAAAATGGATACGCTAGAGGGCGTAAGCAGTGTTGCAAACTTCATTACTGCTTATGAAGAGTCTAAATAAAACCGAGGTTCCCACTTTGTATCTGTAATGTGTTCTTTGTTTCCAAAGGCAATCTTTTGACTTTTATTTGAAAGTATTACAGAAATATATTGTTCATCATTTTCGATCACAAGCGATCTGAACCGCAACGTAAGAATCAAAGCACTGACAGCACTGGTGGGTCGATCGTCTCTGAGTGAAGGCTGGGAAAATGGTCCTGAACGGGAATTTAAGACTGTTCCATTTAACCCTTAACTTCCTGTAATATAAGCAAATAGTGCAGACCCTGACCAGACGCCGCATGTTGCGGCGTCTGATCTGGGTCTGCACTGTTTGCGTATGTCCAAAATGTCCAAGTCCAGGTTTTACAGACAGCACTCTGACGTCATACCGACAAGAATAGCGCGGCTATAAATAACCGTTACCTGGATTGGTCAATGATAATCACTCGGAACCTTTATGAAATTTGGCGTTTGTAAACTATCGACCCAAAAACTTCTTTCGGGCATGAGCGCCCAGCAAAGATTCAGATAGCACAGTCTGATCAGAATCTTCCCTGGGCACATTTTGGATAGCTAAGGATGTAAAGTTTCTTCTTACGGACAACGGTCAGACTGCGCGGATGCATAGGCTGACTCGAGTCTTTGTTGACTCGAGTGCACATGCCAGAAGGTACGATTTCTCATGTAGAGGCACACTTCATATTCAAGAATGTTCCTTCGTCCCATAATTAACCTGTTGTAGTCTCTTAGTTTATTTAGCAGTAATCAAATTGATGTTATTTTTTTTCCCACTAAAAATAGGATTTGAAATTTATGCAGATTCGGAGGTTTTGCATGAAGTGATCACCTCATTGTTCTGAAAAAAAAAAGAAAGAAAAAAAAAAAAAAAAAAGAAAAAAGAAAAATGTTTAAAAAATATTGTTAGCTGGATTATTTACCCAGTATGCTGGCACAAAAACTTGCTATTGAGGAAGAACGCATTCGTGGAGTGTACAAACAGCAAAGGCTCTAATAAGGGCCTTCATTGTGGCAAAATCATTTTGGCCGCTAAGGAAAAATATGTCATCGGGGCATAGCGGAACAGTAAAGACCCAGATCTGCCAGGAAAGCCGCACGACCTTTGTAATACATCGATATGTTCTACAATATCCAATGATTCTGTTAATGGGCAATGATGGTTCTGATCAGACTGTGCGGATGCGCAGGCTGATCTGGGCCTTCGCTGTCGGCATATGCTCGAAGACGTCTTTTTGTATGGTGCGGCTAATTTGATAAACTCTCGAAACAATATTGCTCTTTTATCTTCTTGTACATACACGTAGCTCCATAACTCTACCTTTATAATTCCGGTGTTGTGAATGGGTTTATTTCCCTTAAGTAGTCAAACAGCTATTTATATACTCCTACTAAAGGGTACAAGGAAGGAGACAAGTGAGCCATGTCGAGAGAAAAATAAATATACTATCCGGACTTTTCGTCCAACCAATCTTTCGGTGCCCGTGCCGGTCCCTTAGCAAGGCCACAGATATTGTTTTTCCTTAAGGCTACCCGGCGCTTTCATGTGCGAACAACATAGGTTCTGGCGGATGCCGAGATTCGCCTGTATCTCTGTTGTTCGCATAAGCCCTAACAACCTTTTTCCCATGACGTGGCTTACTTGGGTCAGGACTGCTGATTGGTGCAAACACAGCAGAGTAACCCGGGATAGTTATTACCAGAACGGTAGTAACTGGTTGATAATAAATAGGAATCAAAACAAATTATTCAAATTTGTGGATATAAAGTCGCGGCGACGTCGACTCGACGTTGTAACGATGTGATGTGTTTACTGGGATAATGCTTTCAATATATATACGAGTTTTTAATTTTGTTTGACTGATGCGAAAACAAAAGTGGTAAAATTGTAAAGTTTCAGTTTCAGAATCTGCTTATATAGGGAGTATGACTTCAATGGATACCATCCTTGATAACATCATTTATATTTTTACTAGATCCAGTCTCCATAAACACAGCAGGTAACGGTGATGTTTTGTTCTTACTAAACAGTAAAGAAGATATCTAGGAAGAGCCACAATCACAGACTTCACGAAAACACACACATATAATTTTAGGCCCCTTAAACACCACCTGTATATAGTAAAAATGGGGTTTAAAGGGATATACATTTTTTTTTATTTTTGCTCAAAAACATAGCTTGTGGGTACTCGTTAGAACCGCCTCACCGAGGCGGTTCTAACGAGTACCCACAATCTAGGTTTTGAGCAGAAATATGAAAACTATCTGAATTTTTATCTGGAAACTTTCAGTTCTTGATGGTGAAATTTTCAATATATTTGAGTAGGCATGTTTTCGTAATGGCATAGCCTACCCAAGACACCAAGAGGAAAAGCAAGTAAACCAAATCAGACAGTACACATGCCGCAAACCAAAGAAGAGCAAAGCCTCCAGTTCCCTATTCCCCAACAAAGTGGTCACAATACTAGAGTGTTAGACCACTAAATACAAAAATAAGACAAAGAACAGCACAAAACACGAGAAAAGCCCCGCAGCGAGTATCCACGTTATTTTAATTGAAATAACACCCCCCCCCCCCCACACACACACACACAATATATTACATGTACTTAAATGAATGGAACTACTATGGAGTTTTATGTGAAACAACTAGTTACCTGAACTCTGAATTTTAGTCTGTTTGTTTATTATTTACTTGGAATGTCCAAAGGAGCTTGATGTTCTGTATATATAAGTATTTCATAATGTCCAAAATCAAAAGTGATAGTAAGCCATTTCGTAAGAATTTGCTTCAGAGTTTTTATATTTGGACATTTTCAGTACGTTTGATGGACCAAACTTCAAGCGCCTGTGGAATGTCTCTCGTACTTCGGTAATTTACATCTTAAATTTAATTTCTCGTCTTGTGTTGATTTGTAACATGCAGCAGAACAAGCTACCCAGTGAATGAACGTTGCGGAGCCCACACTCACGCAGCCAGAGAGAGAGTGTTGGGTTGTTCTTGTTTCTCCATAAAAAACATCAACTTTTGCACCCATCCGGATGTTGCTCTTTATCATGGGAATTGTGGTCTGTATTTATTCAGTTTTATTTTGTATAGATCAGCTTTGCGGAACGAAAAAAAAACAAACAAAAAAACAAACAAAAAAAAAACCACACAAAAAAAAACAAAAATAACAAACAAAAAACCACCACCAACAACAAAAAAACAACAACAAAAAACAAAAAACAACAAACCCCCCCCCCCCACAAAAAACAACAACAAAAACACACACACATAGCAAAAAACAACAACAACAAAAAACAAACAAACAAACAACCCCCCCCCCCCAAAAAAAAAAAAACAAAAACAAAAACAACAACAACAACAAACAAACAAAAAAAAACAACAACAACAACAAAAAACAACACAAACAAACAAACAAACCCAATCCCCCTAAAACAAACAAACAAACAAAAAAAAACAACAACAACAAAAACAAACAAACAAAAAAACAAAAAAAACCCACAAAAAACAACAACATAGAAACTGTTTTTGGATAGAATTGTGAAAACACAAAATGCTTTAGATTAATTTGAACTGTGTCCGTAGGAATCAAAAACAGTTTTAAAATGGCGACTTTGTTACTTTCAGCAAAGATCGCATTTTCGACTGTTAATATTTGAATTTGTATTTATCTTTGACACTAATGGTTGGTATCGTTGCAATTTTACATCATTCTGATGCTTACGTCAGAAGTGTTGGGTTCAAAATTATTGAAAAATACATAAAGTTTTACAAACTGGTGACGCTGGTATCTTTTTTATGGTTAATCAAATGATGAGAGGCATTTTTACAACTGTTGTTCACAATGTCAGAGTAGCTGTTGTTTTGATGTAGGAGGCCGTAAATGAAAGGTCGTGTAATTACTGCCTGAATAAGTTTTATTTAAGGCATGTTAGTGCAATAGGTGATGCAATATAGTAGAAGAAAGAACAGAGTAACTAAGAGATGAAAACGTTTTTCTACATGTCATAAAATAAAATTATTTTGCGTGCTTTCATCCAGCTATCGTACTATCACATTTCTACCGAATGGAATACTTCTTGTAACTTAACAGATCATTATTTATATTCAGTACTGTTACCCTTCTATGGTATCTATTGTTTCTGTCTATGGCAAATAGTGCTTACACCACATACTAATGCAGTTCTTCATTGTTTGCATAGATTGGTTGCTGAGAAAATATATGAAAATAACGTTTCATTGTTACGTAAAATGCATGGATTATCAGAGACGAGTTAATGCCACATTTGTAAAGTAGATGAAAAGGCAATGATGAGGAATCAATACAATCAAAGTCTACATCCTACACCAAAGGAAAAGATAGAATATATGCCTTAAGTAACCCAGTCAGCATTCTACGTAACTCTATATCGGGCCGTCATCGGCCCGTCAGGGTAGCTGACGGGCCGATGACGGCCCGATGTAGATTTACGTAGAATGCTAGCTGGGAAAACTGTTCAAGCGAAAAGCCAAAATGATAGTCAGTTCTGTCTCAGCAGCTGCCACAAGCTTATCATAAATGAAGGGAACAAAATGTCAAACATCAGCAGAAAGTATGTGAACACAGACAAATAGAACACACCATAACCGAAACACCGCTTTGGCACGGTCAGTTATAAATTAATAGGGCTGTGTGGTTCAGACCGGTCTATCTATATACGACTTTCGTCTCAGGGTAGGCTGAGTTGGTCTTATTTTCACTTATTTTCACTCTTTGTATTCGGCAGATTCTCACGAATACACATGTTTTGCGAGTGTGACATGCAGGTTTTGTAAACCACGCAATTTTGACAAATACGAATTTTACACAAATGCGATAGCAACGTATGTGAAAAATACTTGTAAATATACAGACCTAGTCACATCGCTTATCATCAACTTAAAGAAACAGACGAGTTTTTGAATGTTGAACAACGACTGTACATCACGAAAACACGCCTATATAATTTTGACCCCTTAAACCCCACTTTTATAAAGTAAAACTGGGGTTTACAGGGGTATACATTATTTTTCTTATTTCTGCTCAAAAACATAGATTGTGGGTACTCGTTAGAACCGCATCGGCGAGGCGGTTCTAACGAGTACCCACAATCTATGTTTTGAGCAGAAATATGAAAATTATCAGAATTTTTCATCTGAAAATTTTCATTTTTTGGTGGTAAAAATTTCAGATATTTGAATAGGCATGTTTTCGTAATGATTACAAACTTTCTGTATCAACAAAATGCAGTTGGAACTTGGTTGTCTACATTTTCGCCAATCAAGCCTCCTGTTCTCGAGAGTTCATTCCATATAGGTACTACTTGTTCGGTCTTTTTGTCCAGCAGAGTCGATATGTACGGGGAAAATGGATTAACAGATTAACAGAGACCCTGTCATGCCGTGTCTGCTATTATTTACTTCCGAAATATGATAGCCCCCGACTTCGAGATTTCAGGTTTACCTGGGTGTGTGTTGCATGAATGAATTTCCGTTTTGTGTATTTTATTGATGTGTAAACGCCAGGGAATAATTCAAAAACTGAATAAAGCTCTCAAGGCTTTTATGTCAAGGTGTGAGTGAGTCGCCGGCGTATACACAGCGATGAATTCTACAAAAGTATCATCCTTTTCTTATAATTCCAACCAGGTAACATTTACTTAAAAATATGTGTAAAATAGGTCATTTAGAAGATTGCGTAAAAACAAATAGTTCAGTTATTCCTGCTCATTCGGTTTATCGAAGTATAAATCCTATTTTCAAATTGCTGTTGGCTAATCAAATTGCGCTAAATAATTGTAAGCCTGCTGAATTTGAATTACTCCCTCATGTGAAAATACCTCACCACTGAACCCAAAGATGTAAATAGTTGTGTTTATGTTATATGTTTTTCAATTAGTCTGATGCAGTCACACCCCAATGGCTCAAACAGCTTTAGGACCATGGAAATTTCTTCTAGATATGGGTAGTTCGAGTCACTGAGGATTATCGTAGCGCCAGGTTAGGAGATAAATGGGAATAAGACAGATGCCTTTTGGATTTTCCATAAAATAATGGTATTTTGAGTATGTCTCGATGATGGAATTCTAATGAGTACATACAACATAAATTTTTATTTCTTGAACTGTCGGATGAGTTTCTTAGGGGCTCAAACACGAGTTTGAATTAGCCACAGTAAATGAGATCATCGAGTCATTGCGGCTTTACAGTAGTTAGCGTCTATTGATCGAGATCAGTGACAAATATCTCATTGTTTTACACGACTAGGATACACACAATGCAGCTGAGCCGGGGCACAACATTTCCTACAAGATTGCGTGTGTACCCGGCGAAGACTCAGATCAGCCTGCACTTCCACACATTCTAGGCAGATTCTCTGCCCTCAGTCTAAAGAAAGCTCGGATGTTTGGATACCCATAGAGCTCAAAACAATGGTTCTGATCAGCCAGAGCTGATCTGAGTCATTGCTTAGCAGATATAGCAGATCTTGTTGGGATCTTGTAGGAAATGCTGTCTTTTCCTTAATGAAAGTGATTATGAAAAGTGTCTTGTGCGTGTAATTTTTATACTGTCAGATTCTGACAGAGGTATTGATGAGCATCTCTAACAATCTTGCACAGCACAAGTTGCCTGACTCTGACTCTAAAATTTACTAGAAGCACCGATTAAGCTGTCATCTACGAAAATGTTCGCTGTCATTAGTAAATACACGAAGAGAGACGTTCCATTGTTTTCACTTATTTTCACAAAAATTGTTATTTGAAATAAAAGAGTTGGACTGACCTCATACATTTTATTTGCAAAAGGGACTATTATGTGCCGTGAGGAGCTTGCGTTTTCATGCCTCCTGATTGGTGGAAAAATTTCATTCATTTCTTGATGAAACTATACAGTCTGGTGCCCCGCCTACGACTGCACTACTTTTGGTAAAACCCAACGCCAGAGATACATGTACGACAAGTCGCCGAAAATCTCTCTCACAATCGAATAAAACTAAGGAAAGAATTATTTCTTGGCTTTATAGGGCTTTTCTTTTGTATCTAATATGAAAATTATATATACTTACCCAGCTAGCATTCTTTATAAATCTATAACGGCCCGCTATAGATTTATAAAGAATGCTAGCTGGGTTATAACCATTAGAAACGCAACTGGTATATTTGTTGCTGTTTACTTATTTATTGCAATGTTTCAAGCATTTGTTTTGCTTGAATCAAATTGCCTTTGTACACGAACAGTTTAACAGAAGTTGCCCTCAGATTATCCCTTATGCGTCAACATTTGATGAAAAATGGTAAACTTGTCGAATTTCTTTTTTAACATTTTTAGAAAGTAAAATTCCACAGACGTTCATGCGATGGTATCCACTATAAGTCCAACAATAAAAATACGCAATAAACGCTAAAGTTTCTTATGCGGATACGATTTGAAGCTCGTATCTCAATTTTCAGATTTGATGAAATTTGCACAGGTTTTGAAAATCGTCTTGAATGTCATTTAAAACGAAAACATCTCATTGTTGGGCAAATTGAATTGAAAAAAAAAAATGAAAAAAAAAAAAAAAAAAAAAAAAAAAAAATGACTGAACGGTTCTCAGTTCTGTCGATTTTTGCCCATGAAATGCCATATTAAAGGTAACTTCCGGCTTTTATACATACTCTAAGTCGGTCATTTAAAAGCTCACAAATCAATGAAAGTTGGTTTCCGTCATGTATCCACATACCAGAACAATATTCAAAATTAACAAAACTTTTTACACAATATAATCCAGTCATAAAGTCGTTGCGACATTTTGAATAAAAGGGATATTTGCCCAATCTTTAAAACAAAGTTGAGCTGTGTCCCTATATTCAGAAATGCGGAACGACCAGTTCGAATTGCAGTATCAACTCGGAAAACTGTTGTCCTGAAATCAGTACCATTTCTTGTTATGTTTCTTTCGTTGTTCAACATGATAAAATGGCGTTAACCTAGAGTATAGTCAAATATAGACAGTTGTGTTTTTACTGGCTTTAAGTATATCTTGGACGTTTTTTGCTCTTTATACTCCTACTTTTATTTCAATTTCCGGTCAGTCTAGATCTATGCAAATTTGAAAGGTCGTAAACGATTCGTTTTATCGTCTGTCACTGTTATGGCGCTTATCTCGGGTAAAAACATATACCGAATTAAACATTCTTCCGCGCAATGGAATGAAGGACGCTATTGTGCAGGAATGCGCTACGCGCATTATGCATAGTGTCATTTTTTTTTCATTCTTGGCTTGATGAAACGAAAAAATACATATATAAAAAATCAATTCTTAAACAGATGCCCAGATCATTCTTTGCGCTTGCGCAGGATGTTCTGAATGCGCATTTTGCACGTATTTGAAGGCATTGTCTCGCTTGACGCGACCTATGTTGACAGTTTCTACAATTGTAAATGTCTTCTTAATACGCATACAATGAAGTAGAAAAATACAAAAAGAATAAAAACAAACTAAGTACTATTCATCCTACATTTATAAATCATTTCATGTATGAGCTTTTGAGGAGTTTATCTTAGACAACAATTATTTCATTTGAATATTTAAACGAAATGTTTTTTGCAGGAACTACAGTGGCACTTAAACCTAGAAGAATTATTACCCTACGGTATTTAGGGGAAAAAAATGGTCTACTGCTATGTAAATCCTGTCTTGGTGTATAACAAACGTAAAAGTTGTACATTTATATCTGTTATATAACAGGGTGTTCAATTGTTTTAAACAACATGTTTACTATGTTTCCATAAATAGCTTTATTTACTATGTTTCCAAAAATAACTTTCTGGACTGTTCAACATGTTTACAATAACATGATGCTTACGGCCTTGATTCTGGACTGAGTTGTTTTTGGAATGTCATGGAAGATTTAGAAGTTTCTTGATTGGAACTAGAAAATAAGAGATGCTTGTAGTAAATTCTTTTTCTAGAACGTTCTCTGATATTATATAAGGAGAAAAGATTTTTATCTGGGCATCTTTGTATACTTTCACTGGAAATTATTCTATACTGGATTACTTTACTATTTTATTCATTCTGGACTTAAATTCTGAATTCAGGAACATTAAATTGTGGGATCAGAAACTGATATTGAAAGGATTTGTTTTATAAATTCTTGCGGATTATTTTGAGGGACTTTGTGACATAAACTTGAAAGGTACTGTTTACTTACATTATTTTGTTTTGAATCTTGTCTTATTTTTTTTGTGAATAAATATTGTTAATAATTTAAAGCTTGTTGCTGGTTTCACTTTCATTTCTTTCTCGTTACGCCTGGCTCGTAACATATCATAATTAATCTAACCCAACCATAGGCATTCCAAAAGCATTTATACATTGCTAGCTTTTCCTAAAGAAAGGAAGTGTAAGCATGCCATTTTTACTATAGGGAATTGTGAAAATATTTATTATTTTTTTTTTTAAACCAACGAATAGAATTAAACTTTAATACATAGGTAGTTACGACAAACAGTTTTGCTTTATATCAGGACAAATTTTACAAATATACTTCTTCTGTGCAAAGTGCTGGGCAAAAAAAAAAAAAAAAAAAAAACATTAAAAAAACCCCGACTTTCTGAAAGATGTCAATTGTAGACTAGGTGGTTAGCATGACTCTTTCGGAAAGATTTAGAGATTTAGTCCTCACGTTTTATATCTAGTAGGTTCTATTTGTAGTTTATTTGGTAGATCAGTTCCATGAAATTTCTTTAAACTATGTTTATTCTTAAAACCAAACAAACAGCACATGCGAGTGCCATTTCTGCAACGATGTTTTTAAATCGAGTACGTTAAAATAAAGCAAAGGAAAGCATATTAATTCTGATGGATAGATCTAATACAATCCATTAACCTAATTATGCCTAGCGTCCCATAAAAAGGACATTGACAAGCCCATTTATGACTAGCGTCCAGTAAAGGGACATTGGCAAACCCATATATGCCTAGCGGCCCATACAAGGGACAAGTGACAATGACAAACCCATTTATGCCTAGCGTCCCATAAAAGGGACATTGCAAAACCATTTATGCCCAGCGTCCCATAAAAGGGACATTGCAAAACCATTTATGTCTAGCGTCCCATAAAAGTTACATCGACAAACCCATTTATGCCTAGCGTCTCATAAAAGGGACATTGCAAAACAATTTATGCCTGGCGTCTTATACAAGGGACATTGCAACACCATTTATGCTTATCGTCCCATAAAAGGGACATTACAGAACCATTTATGCCTAGCGTCCCATAAAAGAGACATTGCAAAACCATTTATGCCTAGCGTCCCATAAAAGAGACATTGCAAAACCATTTATGCCTAGCGTCCCGTAAAAGTTACATGGACAAACCCATTTATGCCTAGCGTCCCGTTAAAGTTACATGGACAAACCCATTTATGCCTAGCGTCCCATAAAAGGGACATTGCAAAACCATTTATGCCTTGCGTCCCATACAAGACACATTGACAAACCCATTTATGTCTAGCGTTCCATAAAAGGGACATTTGACAAACAATGTAGACCCAGATCAGACTCCGCGTTACGCAGCGTCTGATCAGAGTCTACACTGTTTGCTATAAGTTCAGAAATTTCTACAAAACATGAAACGTTAGAAAAGCTAACTAGACAGCCTTTTATAGGAATCTGGCCGAAAAGTTAAGGTAGAAGAGTCGACTCGGCATAAATGGGTTAAAGCTTTGCTTTACGTACGTGCTATGCAACAGCTTTAAGGGAAGTGTATGCCGTTTTAAGGGAGAGAACTTATTCAAAATGGTTTTGCCTCCAATCTAAATAAGGGTCTACTTTGAAAGGGAAGAATTTGCTGCCTCGGAGTAAATTGTTTTCTTTTAGAGTAGACCACTTTTCAGAATGGCCTTCTTTTGGTGCCTAGGGAAGGCTGTACGTCGTGATTACGGCATTTCCTGGGTTTCTTCTCTTATATTTTTGGTGTATAGGAAAGTGTGTGTGTGTGTGTGTGTGTGTGTGTGTGTGTGTGTGTGTGTGTGTGTGTGTGAAATTATAAGTAAAATAAAAATCAAACATCTGCAGAGCTTTTCAGAGTGCTCCACGTATATTGATAATTGTAAATGAAAATATTGTTTATGATGAAGTTCATGCTATAATGCTTGCCTCACTGACTTTTTGGAACAGAAAACCTCTTTTCATCAAACTGGGCCGCGCAATGCGAAAACGTGTCTTTTGGCATATGCGGACACCAAATCAGCTGCGCAGTCTGATCAGGACTTTCACTGTGCGCTAACAGGACCATTGGATACTACAGAATGTATGAATGGAGAGCAAACGCCCGGATGATACTCTGCGCATACATAGGATGATCTGAATCTGCACATTTACGCATGTTTGAAGGCTCATTTTCCCTTGACGCGGCCAAATTTATGCCAATATTAGCCTGGATATTTGCTAACATAAACAGATATCAAAGTAGATAATTCGATCATTTTCTCTTTATTCTGGGGTCTACTAAACATGTTATGGATGGTCTGTGCAAGAATCAAATAAAACAGTATGCGTAGCAATATCATGTAAGAGTAAATGCCCATTATATTCCATTGCCTTGTTTACTGTCAGAAACATTATTGAATAAATTCCAATGTGGGCCCTGCCTTGCGAAAACGTGTCTTCGGGCATATGCGGACAGCAAAGGTCCAGATCAGACTGCGCATCCGGTTTCAATGGAGTGTAAATGCCCGGATGAGACTTTGCACATGTGTACGATTATGTAAATCCGCACATTTTGCGCATGCTCGAAGACACTTTTCGCTTGACGCAGCCCATGTTATGTATGAAAGGGTGCACATCGCGCACTGCGCAGTCACCAGGTCCTTTCATCTAACGACACAGGTTGCCACCCACGGTAAACAGGTGGTCCTTCCACTTGCCCTTTTAACGGAGAGGATGAACACTGCCCGACCGCAAGCATCATGCCCAATGAAAATTGAACCCCGGTGTCGCAATAATGTGATTGGAGTTCTCGGAACGAGCGTTATAAGACCCAACTAATGTTACTCATGATCGATATGGAGCCGGGTTAAGTATGT
Source organism: Anodontia alba (assembly GCA_964016985.1). Taxonomy (NCBI): domain Eukaryota; kingdom Metazoa; phylum Mollusca; class Bivalvia; order Lucinida; family Lucinidae; genus Anodontia; species Anodontia alba. The sequence goes on from OZ024824.1 coordinate 5,967,092, forward strand.
GTTTGAATCACCATGACTAGAAAAACCGGCCCTCAGTTTTTCTATTGACCGTTCCTTGGCGGTTCCTCTGATGCAGTTCGTCTTTGTTTGTGCTTCGGTGGTTTCATATGTGACGTTTATTTTGCCAGTCTTTGTTCCTCATCTCTCAACTGTTTATGTCTCTAAAAAGCTGTACTTCGTGATTGTGGCATTTCCTGGTTATCTTTACGTATTGTTTTGTTTTCGCCATAGGTCTATTTAACACTTAGCACTCTTGGTATAATTTTCAGCAGACGACATATTGAAATATTTTTCTGATATTTCCCAGAAAACAGGTTTTGACATTTCATGCAAATTGTCTCCACCACAGGACACAATTTGCATGAAATGTAAAATCCCATTTCCTGAGAAAAATAAGAAAAATGCCATCAATTTGTTCTGCTGAGTTAGTCCAGGGAGTGGTAAAGGTTATATACAACTCTACCTCAGCCATTTCCTCACAACTTATCAAAATTGTTTGTAAATTTTCCGCAATATGTCAAACGTTGGCGCAATCAACTTTTATTGTACTGCTTTGTCGTGTTATAAGGTTCTGCGCTGTTGAATTTTAAAAACTGAACAAACCATGACAAGATACAACAGCAGAGTTTTAATACCGACATACAAACAACTGAACAAAGAACACACACACACACACACACACACACACACACACACACACACACACACACACACACACACACACACACACACACACACACACACACACACACTACCTTTGAATGACCAGCAGCGGCAACTACATGACTACATAGGGTAGGGCGTGTGCGTGGGTCGTTTTACACCATCGCAACCTCGCTCTTGACTCTGATACAACCCAAAATTACAAATATCTGTTCGGTACGCGTAGTGTTTTCTACTTCACCAGCGATATATCATAAAACTGCTATGAAAGAAAGCAATATGAAACAAGAAGAAAAACCCAAGTTGGACTCGTTACGAAAACACGCCTATTCAAATAAGACGGAAAATTTTCCCACCAAAAAATGAATTTTTTCAGATAAAAAAATCTAATATTTTTTTCATATTTCTGCTCAAAACATAGATTGTGGGTACTCGTTAGAACCGCCTGGGCGAGGCGGTTCTAACGAGTACCTACAATCTATGTTTTTGAGCAGAAATAAGAAAAAATAATGTATACCCTATAAACTCCATTTTTACTATATAAAAGTGGGGTTTAAGGAGGTCAAAAGTATACAGGCATGTTTCGTGATGTGAGATAGGCCCGATCATATCAAAAATCCCAAAAATTAATAAAAAACATTGTATTTAGTACGTTGTATGCAATAACGTTATTCCATGAAACTAAGAATGAGCTGACGTCATCAAAAGTTTGGACTAAATATTTATTCCAGGGTGACAGTTTATACCATGTAATGTTATGAAACAAGCTGCGACCCCGTTTGAGGAAAATAATAATAATAAAAGTTTTCAACAGCGCATGAACCTGCCTATTCGACAACGGCTTCAAACAGCTATATACATGGTTATTTATGCAAGAAATCGCCAATCATGAAGAACCTTGGAAAATGTTGCAGTTTGGTTTCCAGACAGGTTTAGAGAAATACAGCGTCAGTCTGAAAACACTTCTGCAACAAGGTATATCGGAACCAGAATTTCACGGTGACTTCGTGTACAGATTTAGAAAAATTGTAGGAAAATCTAAATTTTCGGAACAATTTAGAAAACTTATTAACCGTTATAAAAGAATTGGCTATAGCCTGGACATTATACGGTAGACTCCATGCATAGTTGTCAACCCAATCATTGTTGATGGCTATGCTTCATTCTTTAATTTCACGACGGCGGTTCGGGCCTCAGACTCAATGATGGCCTCTTCGTAAAACTTTAACCAGTGGGATGGGGCTTGACGATATGTCTTTGGCTTGTCCCACCGTGGTTCAACAATTGGTTTTCATTTACTCTTGCATACAGTAGAATTAGCAATGAGTACTCGTCTTTGTTTATTATTGTGATTAATTTGATTTTTATGTTTTCGCTTTGATGCATTGACTGAGTTGGGAGTCTTTATACGAACCGATGTTTTATGTATTTCTGTATTAAAAGTTGCATCGGGACCCAGGGTGAAGTTGGCTATCTGTAAAAGTGCTTTAACCCCTCCCCCACCCCCGGTGGTTTACTCTACTGACCGTTCTAAGGCGGTGGTCCCGGATTTAGTCTTACTATTTGTTGCTTTGTGGTTTATTCTACGAGGCGATTTGTTTTATGTCGTACCTTGTGTCATTTTGTTCTTGTGTTTTTCAGTCCTTTTAGCATTGCGATTACCTCGCTTGGGAAAGAGAGACCTAATCTTAGTGCTCTTCGTACATTTGTTCGAATTGTGCTTGTTTGGTTTTGTCGGTTTCCTCTTCCTCTTGGTGTTTGAGAAGGGTTGCGGTTTGTGACTGTGGCATTCCCTGAACTTTTCTCTCACCCTTTTTTGTAACAGTATGGCAGCTGCTTTTGTGACTGACTGCTTATATATGCCCCAAAGATACCTTTATCATTACGTGGGTCATAATGCTACAATATATGGGCCACACCATGCGAAAACATGTCTTCGGGCATATGCGACAACGAAGGCCCAGATCAGCCAGCGCGTCTGTGCATTCTGATTAGGGCCTTCACTGTCCGCTGACAGAATCAGTGGATTCTACAATTGTATGAAACGAGAACAAAGGCCCGGATGATACTTTGCGCATGTGCAGGTTGACGTGAATCCGCACATTTTGCGCATGTTCGAAGGCACTTTTTCGCTTGACACGGCCCATACGTCAGATGAGAAAGCACTGATCAAACTGTGCGCAGATATTGATCTAGACCTTCACTGTCCAATTATGCCTTTGAGTCGCGCGATGGAAAACTTTTTGTCCTTTAGGCATATACGAACCGCGAAGGCCCAGGCCAGCCTGCACTTTTGTCCTGTCTGATGAATTGTTTGCCAATATAATTTTAAGTATGAAATAATTCTGTAAGCGGACAGCGAAGGCTCAGATCAGACTGCGCGGATGCGCAGTCTGATCTGAGCCTTTGCTGCCCGCATGTGTACAGATGGCACAGTTTTGGCGAGGTTCATTATTGTTTTATACTATAATGGATAAATGCTTTTGTGTATGGAAGAAACTGCACGTGTACATAGTTTAAAAACAATTCAGAGAATTGCATTTAGCGTCCCCTATGGTAACGATGGCACTGTTACTGAGTCAACAAGTACCCTTAGAGGTTTATGCGTCTGATCAATAAATGGACCCCCCCGCCCCGTCAGAAAACGTACCTTCTGACATATGCGACCAACGAAGACCCTAATCAGCCTGCGCATCCGCACAGTTTAAATATAGTCTTCGTTGTCCGCATGAAGAAACTTGCATCCCTGGTTATCCAAAATGCGTCCAGGGAAGATTCTGATAAGACTACGCGCACATGTTCGAAAGTATGTTTTCTTGCGTTGCGGCTGAAATGAATAAATGTAACATTAGATTATTTTAGAAAATCACAAAGATCACTTAGTGGAATTGTTGTGCAATAAAGTCATGAGAAACTGAATCATGAGATACACCGTATGTAAACAGCGAATCTGAAGGTCGGTGTGCAAATCTTCACATTCTTTTATAGTTGACAGTGAGTCAGTAAGCGGCCATAAAGCGGAAGAATCTGATAAAACTTCGTTGTCCGCCTATGGTCAAACACTTTTTCCCATTACACGACATAGTTTAGATGCAATGTAAACTTGAATCTGTCTTTTCCATCATATACAGTGTTACTTGTAGCTTTTAGTCTGCGTGTTTTTTTTTTTTTTTTTTTTTTTTTTTTTTGGTTATTATTTTTTTTTTCCAAGGGCAAACTACATGATTGCATATGAAGAGTCTTAATAAAACCATGTAACCAGAGTCTTCGATTTTCGTTGTTTGGTTTGGTTTAAACATATTTTATTTCATATATTTCTCAATACATCAATACATCTACATAGACATTACATGAGTATGTTAATATATAAAAGGGATTCGAAAAAAGCTATATAGCTTATGTGAATTCGTTTCCCTCGGTTCATGAGCATCAAATCAAAACGTTGTGACCATGCATGTACAAGTAGTTAACTAGCTAACTAACTAAATAAATAACGAAGAGAAAGAAAGGTGAAAGAAAAGAAGCGAAATGAGAGTGCAGTTTAAGAACTTTGAGAGTAGTGGATGTATAATAGAGACGTATTAGAATACGACTTATAAAAAATAATATTTTCCAGGCACAAGCACGTAATATAGGCGAGAAGTAAAGAGAGTGATGTGGGGACCCTACTTAAATAAATAAAAATCAAAACCTTTCAAGCATTGAGACTTATGGATTAAAACCGATTTTAAACTACAAATGTATTGTTATATTAGAAAACTAAACAATATTCAGACAACATATTATGTTACTAGCTATATGGAAATTGGTATTGATATATGTCAGTTTGTAGGACAGTGGACAGTTCAAGAGGAGATTTCAAAGCGTTTGCTTCTTTGAATAAACTTATGTACATATTTAAAAATTGATTCATTCGCTTCATCTGTTAAAGCCATGTTCCCGAACAGTAGGGTATGTAATGTTGGTTGGCAGAACTGCGATACTTCATGCAACATATCCATTCTTATAGCGTTATATTTTCGGCATTCTAACAGAAAATGTTTGTTGGTCTCGGGTAGTCCACACGTGCATCTCGGGTCTTCAATGATATTTTTATGGTATAAATAATAGTTTAGAGAGCTACAGTTAGTTCGAAGTCTTGCATGATGTATTTGACCTAGTCTGTCACCGACATAGAAATAGGATGGTGTTTCACGTGAATTAGTATTCAGAGATCTTTTAAAAGATTCTACTGTGGGGGAATTTCTTGATAAAACAGGTAGAGCATTCCAGTCTCTGACTACTGAAGGTAGAAAGGATTTGTAATATAGTTGAGTGCCAGCATGGATGTTTTGCAAGTTCTCAGCGTTTCTTAGACTGTATGAAGACGCTTGACCGACTTGATCAGGAACTAACTGTGTCAAATAATTTGGTGAAAGTCTGTTAATCATTTTGTAAAAAAGAACAAGTTTATGTTTTCTTCGTCGAGAGCTAAGCTCTTCCCATCCCAATTCATTATACAGTGAAGCAAGAGAGACTAACTTAGTTGTTCCAGATACTATTCTACCGGCTTCCAGTTGCACCTTCTCAATCTCAGTTTGATCAAACTGAGTGCAATTATCCCATACGACATCTGCATATTCCAGTATGGGTCGTATAAATGTAAAATAAATAATCTCCAAAGTCTTGCGATCAAACTGGAATTTAAGTTTTCGCATTATATTTATTCCTGCCCAAGCTTTGGATGTGATAAGCTCGATATGATTATGCCAAGTTCCATCATTTGACAAAACTAAACCAAGGTGTTTATGGGAGGTAACGTTTTCAATCGACTGGTTATTTAGGATCAGTTGAGGATGCTGTAGATCAGTACGTCTTCTTGTAATTAAGAGAGATTCAGATTTAGCAGGGTTGAAAGTGACAAGCCATTTTGTTGCCCAAATATTAATTTTTGAAAGGTCGTTATTCATAACAGATGCGGTATTTTGCGGAGTATCGACAATAATATATAGACTAGTGTCATCAGCAAACAATCTGATATTCGAATTAATGTCATTAACGATGTCGTTTATAAATATAAGAAATAGCAGAGGACCAAGTATCGAACCTTGTGGTACACCAGCTTTTAGATAAGACCAATCAGAACAAGAACCAGGAAGAACAACTCTTTGTCTTCGGTTTGTTAGGTAATCGGAGAACCAGTCCAACAAGCGTCCTCTGATACCCACATAATTTAGTTTATGAAGAAGTCCCCGATGCCAAACTCTATCAAAAGCTTTGCTTATGTCAAGAAAGACCGCCCTCACCTCTTTACCTTCGTCTAATGCCTTACAGAAAGTATTATACATGTTTACAAGCTGATTTACAGTTGAATCGCCCGTAACGAAACCTGATTGAAAACTGGAAATTGTATTGTTAGAAAGAAAGAAGTTGAATACATGTTTGTGCACAAGTTTTTCCATGACCTTTCCTATAGTATTCAAAAGAGATATTGGTCTGTAATTCGAAACATTGGATGCATCATCTTTTTTAAAGATCGGAGTCACGTTAGCTTCTTTCCAGGAAGAAGGAAAGGAACCTGAGGACAGAGATGAATTGAACAGGGAACATAATGGGTTGGCTAGTTCAGAAGAGAGCTCTTTAAGTATTCTGTTATTTATTCCATCGGGTCCGGAAGACTTTCCTATCTGGAGATTCTGCAGTATATCTTTGACTTCATTAGGGTTTAATTTGATACCGTGGATTGAGGGTGTATTATCACTGATATTCAATTTTGGAAGTTCCTTATTATTATCTTGAAGATTTGTCTGTCCTATAAAGTGATCATTTAGAATATTAGCCTTTTCTATGTCATTGGAGTAAATTATGTCGTCCTTTAAAAGCATTGGAATGCCTGAACTGCTTGATGATTTAATAAATGGTTTCAAATATTTCCACCAGTCGTTACTGCTAGGTTTTTGTGTTTTTAACTTGTTGGCTATATCATCGATGTGAGATTTCTTTGACTTGCGAATTAGTTTTGTAACTTCGTTTCTGTATTGTTTATAGAGATTCATGTCTTGCGATAGTTTTGTTCGTTTAGCTTTCTTGAAGAGACGTTTACATTTTCTGATCATTCTGCGTAGCTGACTGTTTAACCACATAGGTTCTGCATTTCTAACTGTTACGTATTTGTTTGGTATGTGTTTCTCGGCTAGCGAAATTATATAATTTGAAAGATTAGTTGCATAAATATCTAAGTCTTCGTTTATAATATCATCCCAATTAGTATTACTTGTCTCTTGCCTTAACGAATTATAATCACCTCTATCATATAACCATACTTTCCTTTTAAAACTCAAAGTACGTTCTTTTATCAAGTTATAAAAACAGTAAATAGTTGTTTGGTTTGTCCTTAGTTTCTGAAGGCTACCTTTTAGATTTTTTTATTTTACTTCACTGTAGCCGGTGTTAAGTGCTATGTGGTGCCCGTAAAACGTCTCCCCGTACTTCAAAGTGCAGATTATATTTTTTATTTCCTTTGGGACCATTGAGCCCATTCTCGTTACTCTGAAAGTCGAATACTGCTTAAGCCGGTGCTAGGGGCGTATGCAGCCTTGCAAACAACACTTGTTTTGTATATGAAGAGACTAAATAAAATCGAGTCTCCGACTTTCGCGTCTTTTGTGTGTTCTTTATTTCCAAAGGCAACCTTTAAGATTTTTATTTGAAAGAGCTTTCAAGAAAACTGTACAAAAACTATAATATTTTGCTTATTTGAGCAGTAACACGAGAAAAAAGCACTTAGAAGTGTCCGATTTATAATTCTTGAAATTGATATAGGCAACGCCGTAATTGGGCCAAACACATGGATTTTTGCCTGAAGCTTCCCCAAGGCCCCTACTACAGGTCTGCGAACAGTAAAGGCTCTGGCCTTTGCTGATTGCCTATGTGATAATGATTCTCAAAGGCTGCGTTGAATTTCGGCAATACTGAAGTCAGACAAGCGTATCAAGACGTGAATTTGTCTGTTTCTGGTCATGCGAGCAGGGACAATCTGAGAATCTGGAGAAGAAAGACCGGCCGTAGAGGTGAGCCATGACATGGTCTTCGGGGCATATGTAAACAGCGAAGATCTAGATCAGCCAGCCAGGGTCTTTTGTTGCATTCACTTACGAGCCGGGCCGCAGCATGTCTTACAAGATTGCATGTGCGCCCAGCGAAGACTTAGATCAGCCTGCGCATCCACACAGTCTGATCAGAGTTACTCGCGCGAAACCTCACCCATAATTCTGAAGTAAATCTAGTTTAACTGTTAAGTCCCAAGTATTTTTTCCTGCAAAACCTTCCAAAGTGCGTCCTCTATTGTAGTTCTTTGTGCGTCTGTGGTTTCATATGTGGCGTTTGTTTTGTCATTATTTGTTCCTCATCTCTCCTTCTTTTGGTGCCTCAGGAGGGCTATGCTTCATAATTGTGGCATTTCCTGGGTGTCCTCATATGTTTGAGCAGAATGTGCGGATAAATAGGCTGACCTTGACTTTCACTGTCCACCTGAGAATTAACCTGTTTACGCCTAATAAAAGAGACATTACAAACAGTGTAGACCCAGATCAGACGCCGCAGATCGCGGCGTCTGATCAGGGTCTAATCTGCTTGGATTTAAGACACTAATTTCTATAAAACATGGTAACACGAAAATACGCCTATATAGTTTTGACCCCCTTAAACCCCACTTTCATACAGTAAAACTGGGGTTTACAGGGGTACACATTAATTTTCTTATATTTCTGCTCAAGAACATAGATTGTAGGTACCCGTACCTCAATCTATATTTTGAGCAGAAATATGAAAACTACCAGAATTTTTATTCTGAAAGTTTTCATTTTTTGGTAGTAAAATTCTCAACATATTTGAACAGGCGTGTTTTCGTAATACCATTCGGCATAATAGGGTTAATTAAGGACCTTATCGCACGTTATGCATAACTATCCGTCTCAGTTGTGTTATTGTGCTTCCAATTGGGCACATCTATCTTGGATACGACCGCTGTTTCCATTGTTACCGTCATATTCCATATATTATCTGGAAATGTCAAACCAGTCTGTAGGGTTGATTAAAAACTGCTTTTGTGAAGTATTTTATCGCATGGTAGAGATGTCAGAATATTTCAATTTAATATTAAATCCTATCTTAATATAGAAAACAAACTGAATCAACTTCAATTTTTGCGAGGACTTGGACGAATTAAACATTTATTTTCAAACAACAATGGCCTGATATTTCTTTCTTATTTTGTGGGCGGAGTGGGAGGGGGTGAGGAAGTAGGGTTTGAAATTGTATTCAAGTCGTGTCAAGATCAATTTTCATAAACAACAAGACAACAGCGAACGAGTGAAAAAGCTGAAACATTATACATTGTATATTGAGCCTCACATTGGGAAAAGATGTATTCGGCATATATACTGAACCAAAAAAGAAACTTTCGCGAGACTTCAATTGGACTGTTTCCACTTATGTGTATATTAACAGTTTTTATTCGTAATTGTTATTGCACAATAATTTAAAATCAATTCATCAAAGTTCATTTACAGTCTGAAAATTATCAATTTCATTGGATTTTTCAATTTCATTTGAGGTAGGTGTCGATTCAATTTTTGTTGGCTTTAGTAACGAGTATGCCCACCGCGAGCATTGCTAACAGCTTGGCAGCGACGACGCATTGAGTGGATGAGATTATTAATTTGAGCCTGGGGTATATTAGTCCACTCTTCTAGCAAACCGTCACGGAGCTCATTGACGTTACCAGGCGGATTTTGACGTTGTCAAGATTATCCCAAAGATGCTCGATGGGATTTAGATCCGGGCTTTTTGAGGGCCAGTCTATGAAATCAATATTGTTGTTTCGCAAGAACTGGATATCGTCACGGGCGACGTGAGGTCTGGCGTTGTCTTGCTGAAACACAGAAATAACGCCGTGATTTTGTAAGAGAGGAACAACGTGTGGGGCAAGGACACGGTCTCTATACTTTTGAGCGTTCAAATTGCCATCAATGACCACTAATTGGGTACGATACCCATAACTTATTCCGGCCCAGACCATCACGGAACCTCCACCGCCAAAACGATCCCGCTGAAGAACGCAACAGTCAGCGTAACGTTCATTCCAACGTCGGTAGACCCTGATCCGACCATCACTATTGGACAATGCAAACCTGGATTCATCTGAAAAAAGAATCGTGCGCCGGCGTGGTCACACGTGTCTACCGCTACGTGGAAGATCTTCCGTGCTTCCGGTCTGCACAAACCGCCGTTTCAGACTTCTAACTGCCTGCACAGATGATTCAGTTTGCATAGCAACATCTTCCGTTGAAGCTCCTGCCTCCAGCATCCCAACGGCTCTCTCTCTCTTAAATGTTTCGCAATTCGAGGCATCGAAATTTTGCCCAAATTGTATCGATATAAAAGTGTTTAGGTATTTTTATGACTGTAGTCGTCAAGTGCAATAATTTGCAGTGAAAAAGTTAACACATGTAAACCAGATATGTCCATCTCGTGCGTGCACGTGAAAATGGAGGTTTTGCCAAAACAGACAATATCGTTCGACATGAGGTGATTATCTGACCGATTTCCCAAAATAGGACGTCAGTGTAAACTACTATATATACACATTTTTCTAAATGTTGTATTTAACCTTATAAGTTTAAGACCTACTTTTCGAAAGTTTCTTTTTTGGTTCAGTCCTTGAGACCTTTGCTGTCCGCCTACAGAATTAAAATAGGCCCTGTAGAATATATCTATGTATAGCGATGACCTTATCAGATTGTGTGACTTCCCTGGCTGAGATGAATAAATACGGTTTGTATCATTGGTGTCCTTGGTGGGCTTTCCTTACAAAAACACGTCTATTCAAATATATTGAAAATTTCACCACCAAAAACTAAAAGTTTCCAAATAAAAATTCTGATATTTTTCATATTCCTGCTCAAAACATAGATATTGGGTACTCGTAAGAACCGCCTCGGCGAGGCGTTCCTAACGGGTACCCACAATCTATGTTTTTGTTTTAGCAAAATAAGAAAAAAATAATGTATACCCCTGTATACTGTATAAAAGTTGGGTTGAAGAGGGTCAAAATTATATAGGCGTGCTGTCGTGATGGTTCTGTGATTGTGACACTTCCTGAACATATTCTATACTTTTATAGAATTGTCCCACTGGATGATATCACTCATATGTCACCTGCTTTTTGTGTTTGGAACATAACCATCTCTCGAGATATTTATCAGACTTGAAAGTGACCGACACTGCGTGAATATCAAGTGAACAGTCTGACGACTATGGCATACCCAGCAGGCGGTGCACACATTTTGCGAGTGCCTAAATTAGACCACAGATTTCTTGTTATTTTCTTTCGTCTTTTTCTAGAATCGTATTATAACTAAACATTCACGAGAATCGTCTCTCAAACGATTGCACGATTTATATTTCCAGAGTATCTTCATTTACTTTCATGGAAATCGATACAAATATATGGTTTTTACCACCATGACAGCTGAAGACGAGGGTTAGGATCCCGTAAAGCTAGCTTAAGTCCACCCCCACCCACCACTACCCCCAGTAATATATTACTGGCCGTTCGAAGGCGGTGCTTTCATTGTGGTACTTCTTGTTAAATGTTCTGTAGTGTTTCATTTACAACTGTTTCCTTCTTATAACAATTATGTACGTTAAAACTATATTCAGTTTAGTTTGCGTTACACAGTTGCCACCTTTTTGGGAAAGGGTGGCCAACTCTGCTTGCCATCTGTTCTTTTTGTGACTGCTTAATTGTATTTGTCTATCTTTTCCTTTTATGTTGAGAACTTGGTGTGGATCTGATTGTATCAGTTACTGGGTTCACTTAATTACTTTTCAGGGTTTAAAGAAGAAGAAGAAGAATGATACTTATGGGTAACAAAAATGTAAACGACAACCACAACAGAAAGAAAAAAACACAAAACGTCCATTTAAAACTGCATAACACATCAAACTACTCTAAAGAACAACGCAACCTTCCGAGAATCTCAGCTCTATAATTTTCCGGTGTAGAAATAATGACTGCGGGTGACAGTGTAACGCCGTAATTATCCAACTATTTGGGCAGCTCAACTCCTTGTCTTACCTATCCTAAACTTTGAGAGCTAGTATAGAAGATATTTAGGAATAGCCACAATCACAGCTCATAGCTTACCAAAGTCTGTTTGGCTGAATAACAAAAAATAATTTGGAAATGAATTGAAACCCCCACCCCAACCCCCGTACATTGTTTGCTTTGGCATGTCTGTCAGAACAGTTAGAGTCATTACGGTAGCTTTCGACTTATTCTGTCTATATCATCACGAAAACATACCTATATAATGTTGACCCCATTAAACCCCACTTTTATATAGTAAAACTGGGGTTTACAGGGGTATACATTATTGTTCTTATTTCTGCTCAAAAACATAGATTGTGGGTACTCGTTAGAACTGCCTCACCAAGGCAGTTCTAACTAGTACCCACACTCTATGTTTGGAGAAGAAATGTGAAAAATATCCGAATTTTTATCCGAAATTTTTCATTTTTTTATTGGTAAAATTTTCAGTATATTTGGAATAGGCTTGTTTTTTGTAATGTCATGGTAATTCAACGTATATTATGCGCACAGAATAGAGTGATTAGCTTAAAAAAGTCTTGGTTTCTCCCAGTTTGATGTTATGCCCTGCCTTCGAAGAATTTGGAGGGGCATATTGCTTTTGGATCGTTCGTTCTTCCCATCCGTTCGTTCGCCCGTTCGTTTGTTTGTTCTTCATTTTTTTCTTGTCAGCAAGGTATCTCGATAACTATTTAACTATTTAAGTTAGGGCCTAGAAACTTGGTGAGCCTATTGAGGCTGAGAAGCGGGTCACTTGATTATCGTCCTTTTCAGCTGTGGCATTTTGTAGGGACAAGCGTATAGTTGGGGGAGGGGGTGCGGTGTGTGTGTGTGTGTGTGTGTGTGTGTGGGGGGGGGGGGGGGGTGAATACTGTTTTACAAACATATATTTCTAATTCCTGTATACTTTTATGTGGTTTTAGCCACTAAAGGCAAAGTGGTTATTAACCCATCTTAGACTGAATAGGTTCCCCCACACTATTTATTGGAAGAGTCCAATTTCAGTTTTAGGTATGTCAGGCTATATTTCGATATTCCTAGAGTAAAATTGCTAAATTATTTGCAAACAGTGAAGACCGTGTCCAAACACCACATTCTGAGGCATCTGATTTAGATCTGCACTGTTTGCCACCCTTTTAGTGTCTCCAGAATAAAATGGTTTAATGGTGGACAACACAGTCATTTAACAGATGTATAAGCAAAAGGTAAAGACCAATGAGAAGACTTGCCTTTCTTGTTTACATGGCTGTAAATCTTCTTTTTTTTTAAAAAATGTTTCAAGATTTCGCAGAAACAATTGAAATGAGAGTAATTTAGTATATCTGGTGAAGGCAAGCTCTTGAATCAAGCAAACAACTACCTGTCATTGCTATCATTAAATTCGCTTTTCTAAATATCCTCTTTTATAGCCTTTCGATGTAGCATATTTGTTTTTCAATTATTATAGATTGTTGGAATTTACCGTTTGAAAACATATTGCTGCATAAAGCAACGAACGATTTAGTCCATTGCTTTGTTTCATCACCCTGTTTGCGATTGTATATGTGATGTTTCGCTGACGAAGTAGAGCACTGTTATGTGGACCGAACATATGTTTGTAATTTGGAGCTGCATCAGAATTAATGGTGCGGTTTTGAGCGAGCCAAACTGGTTTGAAACTCCAGTATTTTTCTACTGACCTTTCCAAGGCGGGTCCTCTGTTTTATTTATTCTTTGCTTCTTTGTTCGTGTGTCGGTGTTTGTATATGTGGCGTTTGTTTTGTCTTGATTTATTCCTCATATCTCCTTCTTTTGGTGCTTCGGGAGGGCCGTGTTTCGTGATTGTGACATTTACTGGCTATATTCCCAGTAAGCATTCTTTCTAAATCTATAGCGGGCCGTTATCGGCCCGTCAGGGTAGCTGACGGGCCGATAACGGCTCGCTATAGATTTAGAAAGAATGCTAGCTGGGTTCACTTATATTTGTATAGGTTATTGCATAGTTTTAAATTTCGAGCCGTCATGCGAGAAATTTAAAACATGCAATAACCGATTTGTCGCAATAACCCTTTAGGACCATATCTCACAGCTGCCATAATGAGACTGACCATAGTATACACCGATCATGTATTTAATCAAGGATATCACGTTTCATTTAATGGCTTATTACGACAAGTTTCGATTATTATGCCTACCACCACCAGACTGATTATGTCGGGTTATTGGAAGGGTGTCAGTTGTTTGCTTTGTTTTGTAATAATGATAATTAACTATAAATGCCTGACGCATGCTCACTGTCATAATGACAAACTAACGGATGATAATCATTTGGCTTTGCCACCTTTGCGATTTGTATTGCGTGCTAACTGTAATCTTTTTGTCTGATTTATAATATACGGTAATATATATCTAAAAACCTTTTGCAAAATGATTTTTTAGAGATGGATACACTTTCAGTATAGGTTACTGTCACAATTGATTTTCTTCCCAAATGAAAAGGAGTCTATTCTATAAGGAGATATTGCTTCATCTGGAAAACAAATCCTTCCCCTTTACAGGAGACCCCTTTTTAGAAGGGGTTTGGCTTGCAGTAAAGAAAGCAGGAGGTCACATAAGGTATCTCTGTTGTAAAACAAATGACGGAAAATCTACTAAGTGTATGAAGCCTCCTTAAATAACAGGGCCCAGTTGTTCAAAGCATCGTTAGCTTAAAGAGCTCGTTAATGACAGACTCGGTAACTGTTCTGTACCTGAGGTATTTTCAAATACATTGATATTTTTGGCTGCAAAAAATGTGAGTAGCTTTTGCAATGCGAAAGCTACTCACATTTTTTTCAGCAAACATATCAATGTATTTGCCATATTTTAACGTCATGCTAGCTAACAACATTAAGTTTTTGAACAACTGGGACCAGCAGGCGAAATAAGGAATCATTGTGCCTACCGTATATACCATAAATATTGGGACACCTGAATTCCTACGCATACTTGTCCTAAAATTAGAAACAAAGTCCACTGAACTACCGTTTGATTTGTATAAAACTGTTAAATGTTTGGCAAACGGTGTGATCCCTAATCAAACGCAGCATTAGGTACGGTATTTTTTATATCAAATAAGGCGTCTGTTTGTGATTCGACTAAGTTCGTACGTCGATCACGTATTGTAAAAGTGCTGTTTTGTTTCCTTATATATGACTGTGCTTAGTGATTGTGTCTTTTCATGGGCAACTTCATATATATTTTTCTAACAGGGGCACGTATGGGGGTGGCTTGGCACTTTTGTTCAAGTCAAGAAAGCTATGCCAGCCCTGTCTTCAGTAAAAATGAGTATATATATATACTCATATGATTTTACGCAAGTTGGGCCCATTTGCCTTATGAATTGGTGTAAAACACTCAGTTTGGTGTATATCCCTTTTGGTGTAGGGTTTATGTGCATCGTATACATTGCGTATATGGACACAGTGGTGTTGATAGTAAAGATAAGCTTTATACATTTTGAAGATAAACTTTCTACTTTTTGCACGTTGTGTTTACGCGTATTGTTTACATTTCACATATATCTAAACACGATCAGTTATTAAGTCGCAGCGGGCTAGATAACATGGGCCCGAAAAGGGCACAATCTTTTATTCGTAAATTTTACATTTTTATGTCCTTTTTTTTAAAATAGAAAACCTCTGAAGAAGGCGAAAGCCGAAAGGCCTCAGGTAAACA